>CM029794.1:6622945-7189329 GCA_017562165.1 Ectropis grisescens
CGTTGCGTCAGAATTTACAATAAATTACCTGAAACTTTAAAAAATATAAATAAAAATAGCATATTTAAAATTAAATTAAGTCCAAACTCATCGAAAAAGGTTACTACAGCATACAAGAATTTATGGAAGATAGATGGTAGGTCCCATTAATTTATAAAAGTGTAAATAGTACTAACTTTTATTTTTAATTCTACAGCTTCCTGTAACATTTTCTTAAATCTTATATAAATGTCATGTTTAATTTCATATAAATGTTTAATACATTTTATGTATTACACCTCTCGGACAAAACTGTGTTGTCGTCCTGTTTTGCAACACCCTAACAGGGTCTTTGTACACATAGTTATAGATTTTAGTTTTAGCTATAAGATCTATTTAATAAATGTATGTACATTGTGCAAATAAATAAATAAATAAATACCGAGGTACGGCCGCTCGTCTTGGCTTTGCTACCAAGCCGACGACGATGCGGCCATGTAAGTTGCGCGGTGTATGGACACAGATGCAACCGGGATGGGCATCGCAGCTGTGGGGTGGAGACCGCGACCAGAGAGGACAGTGGGACGCTCGTAAATGAAAGAAATCTTCGGGTGAACTTGGAACTATTAAATAACTCGTATATCATAAACGGTAAGTTTGACAAAAGAGTTCACTGGAAACAAAAGATCCAAAGTTTTATTTTCTACAATAATAGTGTCTGTCATTTTTACCCTAAACTGCATGGTCAAGCACTATCTTGAAGAAACGTATATATCTCTATCCTTCGGTATCTTGGAAACTGCATTTTCGAGCCAAAGTTATCGAAATAATTATTGTAGAAAATAACATTTCGCATCTTTTGTTTTCTATTGAACGAACCAATTAAGCTGATATTTAAAGAGTTATCGGCCGCAATAGAAAAACTGGTTTAGGAAATAAGCAATAAATTGTAAACGGTAAATTCTACAAAAAATTGTTGGATATTAAAAGACGTAAAATTATATTTCCTACAATAAAAATTCCAATGATTTTTGCTTTAAAGTACATAGGTTTTGATATATCAGCCAAAACGTTTTTTGCAAGATGGTACCTGAGGCTCCACCTAAATCTATCAGTAGTTTGTGATTTTATGCTCAACTAAGTGCTCAATTTTATTTAGTGCTAGTTTCCAAGATCCAGAATTCGCCTCAAGCGCCATTTAGAAAAAACGATTTTGGCGATATCTTTTGGTATCTGGTAACCGTCAGTATCCTGCAGGCTCAGGGCTCGAGCCTCCCGAACCTGGTGATGGCCTCTGCCTACATGGCGGATGACGAGACGGCGCCACCACTAGAGGTATCAAGACTGGTCGAGCACTGCGAGCGCCAAGCCCAGGAGCTGATCATCGCAGCAGACTCCAACGCACACCACCCAGCGTGGGGTATGAAGGCAAGCAACAAGAGAGGTGATGATCTCATTACCTATCTCTTTTCTACCAAGCTAGCTATTATTAATAGAGGCTCTAAACCAACATTCGTCACTAGACGTAGTAGAACGATCATCGACGTGACACTTGCAACGGAGGGAGCGGCGGAACTTATCCAGGACTGGCACGTGTCGGACGAGGCATCTTGTTCCGACCATAGATGGATCCGCTTCGACCTACAGGCATGTACGATGATTCCTGAGCCAACCAGGAACCCGAGGAAGACTAACAGGGCCACTTTTGCCAAAACAGTGCAAGGTAAGCTAAGTGGCACCCAGTTGTCGGCTCGGCTCCAGACCAGGCCAGGCAACCAACAAGACATCGAAACACAGGTAAACCTATTAATTGACATAGTTATAGGAAGTTACCACACATCGTGTCCTCTAACCTCAGCCGCCAGGAACAATAACAGAGACAGTTCATGGTGGGGTCCCGAGCTCGAAAGAATCAGGAAAAAGGTTAGGCGACTCCTAAACAGGGCCATGAACACCAGTGAGGACCAGGACTGGGACAACTACAAAGAGGCCGAAGCACAATACAAGAAACGACTACGCTACAGAAGTTCGTCATCCTGGCGCGGATTCTGTAGCAACATCAAATCCTGCAATGAGGCAGCACGGGTAAGGAAGATCCTATCCGCAGGGGCACAACAAAACATTGGGTCCCTATGCAGGAACGACGGCACATATACTGTCTCTCTAGATGAGACGTATGACGTATGAGGTACTACTCCAAACACACTTCCCAGGTTGTCAGCTCACCCAGAGCATAAACTGGGAGGCGGACAGCTATTCGCCCTCAGAAAATGACTGGCAGACCGCCCAGAAAGTAGTAACGTTTGAAAAAACTATCTGGGCCATCAACAGCTTCCAACCATTTAAGGCGGCCGGACCGGACGGCATTTTCCCGCTATGCTGCAGTGGGGGTTGCTGAGCTCGCGGAATCTGTAACAACAATCCTACGAGCGTGTCTGGCCTTCCAATACATCCCCCTTAAGTGGCGGGAAGCTAATGTCATCTTCATTACCAAACCAGGTAAGAGTGACTACACCAACGCTAGGTCCTATGGGCCTATCAGCCTCACCTCCTTCATGCTGAAGACGCTGGAAAGGCTATGTGATAGGCATATTAGAGACACAACGCTCTTATTGACTCCACTGCACAGAAATCAACATGCCTACAGTGCGGGTAAATCAACTGAATCAGCACTTCATGCTATCGTAAGTGAAATTGCGGCAGCCATCCAATCCAAATCTGTATGTCTGGGCGCCTTCATAGACATTGAGGGAGCCTTCGACAAGACAAAGTTCTCTAGCATTAAATCAGCTCTGAACAGACATTGAGTGGACGCCTTACTATCAGGTCGGATAGTAAAAATGTTGAGACATCGCATCGTACGACCACCAGGTAATGCAACCAAAATAGCATTAGTTGCGAAAGGATGCCCCCAAGGGGGAGTCCTCTCGCCCTTGCTATGGAATATGGTGGTTAACTGTTTAATCGAGGTATTGAACGCGCAGCGCTTCTACACGATTTGCTACGCCGACGATATAGCAATACTTATAACTAGTATCCACGCCAGCACCGCTTGTGACCTGATGCACGCGGCTCTAAGACTAGTAGAGAGATGGTGTACGGACTACGATTTAACAGTGAACCCGTCAAAGACGGAACTGGTCATGTTCACACTCAAACGCTCTCTGGGCTTGTACACACTACCAGGTCTGTATGGCGTGACGCTACAGCTGTCTGACGAGGTAAAGTATCTAGGGATGATCCTCGACAGCAAACTGAACTGGAACAAGCACTTAGAGAACAAGATCAACAAGGCCTGTATCACCTTCTATCAATGTCGTAGAATGATAGGTAAGACATGGGACTTAACCCAAAGGTCACCCTATGGCTTTATACCACAGTGATCAGGCCAATAATCACCTACGGGGCTCTGGTCTGGTGGACCAGGACGACACTGGCTACAACCATCGCGAAGCTGCAGCAATTCAGAGGTTGGCATGTCTGGCGACTACCAGCGGTATGTGCACGACACCAACGGCAGCCCTGGAGATAATGCTGGATCTGCCTCCTCCATTCACACGTGCAGTAGGAGGCGGCGATGTCTGCAATAAGACTACGGACTCTTGGTCTCTGGCATGACACAGGTATTCCTCACACGCGGGTCCTTCAAGACAATCTGAAGCATCAACCCATGCTACTGGCGATAAGTGATAGAATACCCAAACAGTATGTACGAGTATTTGATAAGAATACAAAATTCAACTCGTGGAGCCTCCCCTCCGGGGATCATAGCTCCACCGAGTTGATGGTCTTCACCGATGGTTTGAGAACCAACGAGGGCGTTGGATCCGGCACCTTCTCAGAAGACTTGAATATCAGGTACCACACATCTCTCGGTGCCCACAACCCGTCTTTCAGGCAGAATGCGTGGGTATCACGAGGGCTGCTACCATAATCACCGACAGGAGGGTGCAGGGTTATAATATCTGCATACTCTACAGCGCGGCGGTCCTACATGCCCTAAAGAACAACACCACTTCTGGGACTAGTCCTTGAATGCCACAAGTCTCTGACGGAGGTTTGTGAACACAATCAAATCGTTCTCCAATGGATTAAAGGCCATAGCGGATCGAGAGGTAACGACGCGGCGGACGAACTGGCGAGGAGGGCATCAGCGGAACAGGTTCAGGGCCCTGAACCGATTGTCCCGCTCCCACTATCGCAGGTACGGAAATGGCTGCGAGAGAGGTCACTGAAAGAACATAACGACAACTGGACGAAGAGGTCGGACTGTAGTCAGTCGAGAGCGGCACTGGAGGGCCGTAACTCACGGTACACCCGGCAGCTGCTAAGCCTGAATCGTCAACAGTTGCGACTGGTCACGGGCGCACTGACAGGTCACGGTTTGTACAATAAACATCTATTCACACTAGGTATTACCGACAGTCCTCTTTGCAGAGCTTGCCTTGAGGCTGAAGAAACGGCCGCTCATGTGCTCATGGAGTGCAGAGGAGTGGCGGCGCATCGAGCGAAGTTCCTGGGCACACCGGGGACGCTCCGTGAAGCTTGCGGCAACGTCAAGAAGCTGCTGGGCTTTCTGTTGGAGTTGGGTTGGCGGGAGTGAAGCCCACTTCCCCACACGCAAAACAGGCGCACCAAGACGTCGAGTTGCGGAAACAGCCCGCCCACAAAGTCTGAGCGGAGCGCTACTATGACTATGACTATGATATCTCGGAAACTATACGTTTTAAGGCGAAAGTTACTGAGAGCATTATTGTAAAAAATATTTTTTTAAGCCGATATTTTAAAAGTTATCGGCGGCAAAAAAACGGTTTATTTAGCAATAAATCGTAAACGGTGAGTTGTGGAAAAAAAACTGTACATGACAAACGATGTAAAATTATATTTTCTACCCTAATTATATCATTAATTTTTGCCCTAAAGTGCATAGTTTTCGAGATATTAACTAAAACGTTATTTCATGATGGCGCCTGGGACGAATTCTTGATCCCGGAAACTTGAACTAAATTGCCGGTCCAATATAAATAACTACCTTTAAAGGCGAATGTCATGGCGAAGGTCATTTTTGTAGAAAATATAATATTTCATTTTTCGTTTCCAGTAAACTCTTTTGTCAAACTAACCGTTTATGATATATGAGTTATTTAATGGTTCCGCGTTCACCCGAGGATTTCTTTCATTTACGAGCGTGACGATGAGCTTCGTTCATAGCCCAAGAAAAATATGTGTGTGATGCGTCAAAAGAAGTTTTCACTTAACAAAGTAGTATTTGTCATTGTTTCCACTATTCAATATCAGTTCTGTAACGACATAATATTTCGGAAACAATTAAATATTAGCTAAATTATGGTTAAATGACAAAATGATGATGATGACACGTGGAAAATATCGAGAAATCGATAGTATTTGAAACAGTCTAATCAATCTCTAGCGTAACTCCATTTTTACGTACTCACAGCTCGATATCGTTTTAGGTGTGCCACCGCACATTGTACTACAGAGCTACAGACAAAACGCCATGAGTTACTATGATGTATGAAAAGTAATGGATATCTTTGGAAGTAAAACAAAATAAAAGGCGCAATAAAACAGTTTAAGTACTTAGCTTTACTGATTTAGTTTATTTTTACTAGTTTGAAATATTGTTTTTTATGCTTAAATCCTCATTTTTTTATACGTTCTAGATAAATAATACAACCGCAGAGTGATATTAAAATGTCCTACGTTGTTGGCGTCGCATCACTCAATTCAACATAAAACAATAACCGAACTTTCTTTCCCGCTCACTCATTTGAGGCGCTTGGCACGTTAATGCTTCTCGCTCGCTCATACATAATGTAAACTTGTAAGCGAGACAACAACGCGCAGGCCGATGCGTGCGATTCGCGTCAATTCGTGCCTCATTTGAAGTGGGACAAAATGTATTTTTGAGGTGATGGGCTGATGGGACATTCTGTAATGTTGTATGAGACATTTGAGGTGACTCTTGTATGAGGTGCACACCTCTAGATTCTTAGCAGTTGGTAGTTGGTAACACTGGTCCAAAATAGTAATTTCAAATTTCAAGTTTCAAGTCATTTGACATTTGATAGAATTAGAGAAATAAATACATAAAACATCATTTGTGTTGGATAATATAACTTTATAGAACCTAAAATCGTATTAAGATAAAAACAAAATACAATTCGCCTACATTTTATGATAAGAACCACCACCAAACACGTAGTAAGTAACAAATACCTAGTCTTAAAATGTCTATAAATTTTTTGTTGAATTCTCTGAAAAATAAGTAAATAACCTATTCCACTTATATATTTATATTGTACAGTTCTACTGAATCAAATTGTAGAGCTAAAAATAATGCAAAACAATGTATCTACTAATGAACCAACAATATAATTTTAGGAATAGGTAGCCTTATTTTGTTCTAACATAAAAACGATTGCCAACAGAAGTCTGCATTCACTACAACCCATGTTATTCTCAAAACTCTTGTTATCAAATTGGTAATTAAATATCCCTAGAAACTTGAGAATTAGGTAAACATCCAATCCATTGCCTTAGGAACCCAAAAGAAAATTAATAAAAAGTATGTCTATATTGAACTATGTAAGAATTTAAATAATTTGAGAAATTGTTATGTAGGTAAATCAACGAGGTATATAGACAACATTGTCTATTTATTAGTCACACAAAAACTTACACCTAAATATTGTATTAAATTCTTTAAAATTATATTCTTACACTTCCTTAAACAGTCACAATACGTCCAAGTTTAGATAGAATTAGAAGCTATCCAAAGAACCTTATATAGTGTTAATGAGTTACTAGACAATCTCTATCTCTCTATTTATAAAAATGTTATGTTGGTTTGTGTACGCTTCAAAAACTCAAAAAGTTCTGCGCTGATCAAGCTGAAATTTTACAATGATATATAATTCGCATCAAGGATTGTTTTTATCTAATTTTTGCATCACAATGTGCCACAGCGAAGCGTGGCAGGGTAGAGCTAGTGTATTATAAAATAGACTAATATTTTATAGTTATTTCATGTTTTGTTTCATAGTTACTGTTATGTGTTGAACATCGATCACTCCTTGAAAAGGATTATGGTTTAAACTTACTATCATATAACATGGATAAGCAGGTGCGGTCCAAATGTCACAAGGGACATGACCCCAAAATGCCCCCAACGTGAAACCCCCAAAATGCTATACATTAAATTGGAAAATCTAAAAAATTTACTAAATATTTATTAGTACATAGGTGAACAATAATAATTGTGCGTGAGATAACTGGGACTTATGACGCTGGCTGTTTCTCTTCAAATTCAATTCAAATTCAAAAGCCTTTATTTACTGAACAGTTTAACAGTTTATTAAAATACATTTCATTTTATGACATCATTCCCCTGTTCAGTGCATCCTTTGACGCAAAGGCCTCCTCCAGCACTTTCCATCTCTCTCTGTCTCTTGCTACTCTTATCCAAAGTGGGCCAGCTACTTTTTTAATATCATCTGACCATATTTTTAATTGTCTGCCCCTTTTTCGTTTTGCACAGTACCGGGGGGGGTCCAGTCAGTCAGTGTTTTGGTCCACTTTTCTTTTTGGTCTCTAGTCATGTGTCCAGTCCATCTCCATTTGAGTGTCTTTAGTTTGGTTTCCACATCTTCCCATTTTGTGATACTTCTTAGATATACTGCACTCTTCCTATCCTTTCTTCTAAAACCTAGTACACTTCTTTCCATGCTTCTCTGACATGTAACCAATTTTTGGATGTTGTTTTGTGTTATTGTCCATGTTTGGCATCCATATGTCATTATTGGTAATATGCAGGAATTGAATATTTTATGTTTCACTGCAGTTGCGTATTATTGCTTATTTTTCATTATATGCTTAAGGGACCAAAATCTTTTCCATGAGTTAGCTATTCTTCTTTGAACTTCTTGGTGCATTTGGTCCGAAATAGAGATAATCTGTCCCAAGTATATGTAGTTTTTGACATAATCTACCTTTTCTCCGTCTATTGTTATATCAATTTCTGATCTGTTGGTCATTGCCTTTGTTTTTGTTTTGTTCATAGTCAAACCAACTTCTTCACTTTTATTTGCAAGGTCTTGGATCATGAACTGCAGTGATTTTGGGTTATCAGTTATCAACACTATGTCGTCTACAAATCTTAGGTGGTTTATTCTTGTTCCGTCAATGTTGATACCAAGATTATCCCATTCAGTATTTCTGAAAATTTGTTCAAGTACAGATGAAAAAATTTTTGGAGAGAGTGGATCTCCCTGTCTAACTCCTCTGCTAACTGTGAATGAGTCTCCTATAGATTCTAATCTGACTTGAGCTGAGCTATTGCCATATACGTTTCTTATAATTCTTATGTATTTGCTTTCTATGCCCTGGTTTTTGAGAGCTTGCCATATGCAATGGTGTTCTAAGGAATCAAAGGCTTTGTTGTAGTCTATGAATGCCAAGTATATAGGATAACCATATTCTTGGCATTTTTCAACAATTTGTTTTAATACATGCATGTGGTCTACAGTAGAGAATCCAGCTCTGAAACCGGCTTGCTCCTTAGGCTGTTGTTCATCAAGCCTTTTTGTGATGCGATGAAGGATAATTTTGCAAACACTTTGTAGATGTTGGACATAAGACTTATAGGTCGATAATTGCCTATGTCATCTCTGTCGCCTTTCTTGTGAATAAGAATAATATTACTTGTTGTCCACTGTGTTGGTATGTACTCAGAGTCTAAGATGCTATTGAATATATTTGTTAATTTTGAAATGTTGTCTGGTAATGTTATTTTAATTATTTCGTTTGTTATGTTGTCTGGGCCTGGAGCTTTATCATTTTTTTGTGATCTGATTGCATGTTCTACTTCTCTCGCCAATATTGGTGGTATGTCTTCTTCATCTTCGTCTACTAGATTGATATTTACTTCCTGGGGGAGTCTTTCTTGAATATGGGCTGTTTCTCTTATGATCCTTTAATCTGTACAGGTTCCTTATGTGATGGAGGTTATAAAATCCAATCAGTATTTTAAATATTTTGATCAAGTCTCCCCAAAACCTTCTTTAGTTCAGGGTTAGATTGTGTTAAAAGTGTCAACCAATTTTAAATAGAATCACAATCAAGAGCCCAAATCATTACCTAGCACTGCACTTTGCTTGTCACCTAAAGTTATAAGATATTTTATCTTTATGCCCTGTTTCACGGGACACATTGCCCTTCAAACTTTCAAAGACATTACTGCTTGGTGTTAGAATAACTGGGAAAGGTGTGGTATTTCCCAGGCGAAGTCTGGAAAGAGTTACTACAAAAAAAGTTTACTTAGTAAAGTAGTAGTTTTCTTAGTAAAGTTGTAATCTTATCATATAAGATTATTTTAGTCAAGCGCACCAATGACTGCACTTGTGACTAATATCAAGAAAACAAGTTTATTAAGATTTCCGAAGAACACTTGAGTTATTAATCACAGACAATTTGAAGTAGTAATGTGATGCACAGAGGCCATAAAGTTCCTGATTGTTTGATTTCCTTCACTTTACCTGTATGTATATTGTATTTATGCATGTGGACTGTAGATGAAATCAGTAAATATCACATAATAATACTAAATTTTAAATAAATACATCAATACAAGAAAAGATGTCTTTTCCAAGTCATGTGCGTAATGCCGCTAACTTAAAAACGGGGAAGGAAAACATCGTTAGGAAACCGACATGCACTTAGAATCTTTTGAGATCATGTGTCATCCACCAATCCGCACTTGGCCAGCGTTGTGGATTATGGCCTTAAACTCTCTCCTTGCGAGAGAAGGGCCCGAGTACCAGCAGTGGGAACATTTAGTGGGCTGCTTATGCTAACAATACATAGGTAACTCACATTTGATATAGTCAGTTCAGTCCGACTCGAGTTTCGATCGCGTCCGGCGACCTTTTTCAAGGAGAATGCGCGCGCGTGACAGCTCCTTTAGCACTCTCCTTGAGAACGGTCTTTGGACGCGATCGAAACTAGAGTCGGACTGGACTGACTATATGAAAAGTGAGTTACCTGTGTATTTATTTTAAATAATTATGTAATAACCACGCTTGTTTTCATATAATAAAATACTACTTTTGTCAGTTGGCAATAAAGGCTAACTACAGTTCATAACCTGTACAATTTAAAAACCTATAATTAATAACTACTATAGGTACTTTTAATTAAGTTACCCGACAATTGGCATCCAAGTAATCCTCAAGACACGGCTAAAGACATCGGTACCAGACTGGTAAAACATTTACAACCAGTTTTAACAAGAACAAGTTTTACTGTTTTACACACACTCGTAGAAAAGATCCACTCAGGCCAAATGTAAGTCAGTCTTAAAACAGAAATCACACCATATTATTCAACCATGTTGCTTATGAGATTGTACTTATTACTTATAATAATTGTTTGTGTAAGGGTAAGATATTTATACTATAGTGAAAACCTACATTTTGTGATGACTTTTAGACACTTCTGAAGTCACAATGATAGAAATTGATATGTTGTGAATATCCGTCCTTGGACAGATATTCAACATTGCAATAAATTTACCTGCACCAGGACAGCAACAATTTATGATGCATCTAATTTTAGAATGTGTTTTTTGTCTGTTTTTTGGGTGTTTTATTGAAGTGTAAAAACAATTTGATTGTTTCAGATAAAATTTTCTACAATGGAGAAGCTGAGGCATTTTCAAAACTTCTCATGGTAACTATGTATTTTTGTTTGTTAATATTTACTACTCAATAATTTTATAACTCACACATAATCATTCATTTCATTCAACATATTATTCATGCTATTCTAATAGCACTTGTGGTTTTATCTGCGTAATAATCACCTAAAGAGTTTGCTTGTAAATTGTCATATGAAAATAAATAAGATGGAATCTTATTTATTTATTATTCTTATTTATTTATCTTATTTTACCTCATTAGATAAGATAAGACACTTAAAAATTAGGGAAAAAACTAATATAACTGATGATCTCACACACATACTCAATCAAAAGTGGAAATGGGCTGGCCATGTTGCTCGGATGTCAGATAATAGATGGACAAAAAGAACTACTACTTGGCGAGGACCAGACAGCAAAAGAAATGTTGAAAGACCTTACAAGCGATGGGTAGATGACATAACACAAGTAGCAGGCAGACATTGGGAAAAGATATGAAAAGACAGAGAGGAATGGTTGAAATTGGGAGGCCTTCACCCAAACAGGGATCCATGATACTTAATGCAATTAACATAAAATAAGTTAAATCATACTAACAATACTAACGTCATCTAAATCATTCAAATTGTAAGAATGAATCATGGAATAAAAAAAGGCTTATTATTATTTATCTTATTTATTTAAGATCTTACCCATCTCTCAAGTTGCACCAAATTATATTATACATAAATAAATAACTGTGTTTGAAAGTTTAGTCCGCCATTTTGTGGAGGCGGCCATTTTGAATCGATATTAACCAAACATAGCTAAGAACATCCGCACAAATATTAACCTTCAAATAAAAAAAATCGCATTGAAATCGGCCCATCCGTTTGAGCTCTACGGTGCCACAGACAGACACACACACAGACAGACAGACCGACAGACAGACAGACAGACAGATAGACAGACAGACAGACAGACATCGACGTCAAACTTATAACACCCCTTTTTTTGGTCGGGGGTTAAAAATGAATTGAGAATCCTGTTTTGAATAAAATTAATGCAATATGCGAGACAACGAAAAAAAAAGTAAGTAGTCTGTCAGGTTATTAAAAAATGTTGTATTCGTATTTTTTGCTTATTTTTCACAAATAAAAAACGACGAAAATACAGCGCTTAGAAGTTTCGAGTCACGTCACGATATGGTACGATTTTTAATGCAGTGTGACGTCACAACCCCCTACTCCGGAAATTTGATGATCTAAGTATATCTTAGTAAATTTTTGATAATGTGATAAAACAAACGTGTTGTGTGTAAAATATTATTCCATAATCAACCTGACGAACTAATTAGAATGGTATAATTTTGACCCTGTCATTATCCCAATTGAAATTTGGTATTGATGATTTAATACCAAAGTTCAACTCACTTATTTAAAGAAAGAACTTTTAAATACCCAGCTTTTATTACTTACTAATAAAAACATTAACTAACAAGTTAATCTTCCAGCTCCAACATCAGACCTGATTTCCACCTAGTTTCAAAGTACTCGTCAAACGAGCGCAAACTCGATCGGATTATGTAGTTTATTTACTGAGTTTCTATAGCCATCTTGCAGGTCTATCATCTTACTGCTGGACGTCCTGCTCCAATGCGTTGGTTCCCTTGTCTCGGCCACCACTGGTGGTGTCCGCTATGATGGATGGTAAAAGTATGGTTTTTGGTGACGGTGTGCACGCGCATTTTTAACCCCCGACAAAAAAAAGGGGTGTTATAAGTTTGACGTCGATGTCTGTCTGTCTGTCTGTCTGTCGGTCTGTCTGTCTGTCTGTCTGTCTGTCTGTCTGTCTGTGTGTGTGTCTGTCTGTGGCACCGTAGAGCTCAAACGGATGGGCCGATTTCGATGCGGTTTTTTTTATTTGAAAGTTAATATCCGTGCGGGTGTTCTTAGCTATGTTTGGTTAATATCGATTCAAAATGGCCGCCTCCACAAAATGGCGGACAAAATATTTCTTCACAACCTACCTCAATATGGGTATCAAATGAAAGGGCTTGACTAGTAGAGTACTAAACGCTATAACAAATTTCAAATTCAAGATGGCCGCCACCACAAAATGGCGAATTATATAATATTTTTCACTACTACCTCAATATGGGTATCAAATGAAAGGGCTTGATTAGTAGAATACTTTGCACTATGACAAATTTCAAATCCAAGATGGCCGCTACCACAAAATGGCGAATTACATTTCCTTTTTCACAATTCCCTTAATATGGGTATCAAATGAAAGGGCTTGACTAGTAGAATGTTGTACAGATAACAAATCTAAGGTAGTCGGGGGTTAATCAAAATTTTAATTTTGTTCTTGTAAAATAATTTATTCCCTAGAGTGTAAAAAGAAGTATTACTTCAAAAATATTCTTCCGGTAATTTAGCATATTATAGTAAAATAAAACTTTAAACATTTTAATTCCAGGTGTAAGCCCGACTGGTGTCTTCCGAGTACCAGCAAAGAGACGGATGAGCTTATGCGACAGTGCGCCAGTGTATCGTCTCCCCAACCCACATGCGACATTGATGAACTCATAAAACGGAGCAAGGCTTTCCCCGTACCATTCCCTATTGAGAGTATCAGGTGAGGAATATGTCAGAATAAGCATGATAACTAAAAAACTAATTAATCCATAAGATTATAATAATAGTTTTAAAAACTAAAAAACACGCTTCCGATCCGCCATCTTGGATGTCCGCCATGTTGGATTTAATCCATGTGACTATTTTTTTTCGTATTTCTAACAGCAAATTCCCTTTCATTTGATACCCATATCATGGGGATGGATTTCAAACAGACAGTCCGCCATCTTCGGAGGCCGCCATATTGGATTTGTAATGACGTTTCTTAGCTAATCATGTACTGTCATCAGAACTCAGAGCGTGTGCAAAATTTCATCCTAATCGAAGACCGGGAAGTGGGTCAAATTAAGATACCAAGATTTTCTTACATACTAAGTTGCTCGTAGTTACACGTGAATCTAATAAAACCGTATTAAAAAAAGTACTCGTATTTTTTCTTTTGTTTCAAAATCAAAAAATGACGAAGATACAATGCTTAGAAGTTTCGAGTAACGTCACTTCATTGTACAATTTTACAAGACGTGATGTCACAACCTCCCACTCTAGAAGCTTAATGATGTATATCTTCCTCGTTTATTAATAATTTTGATAAAACAAAAAATATATGTCTCATATTTTTGCATAATCTACCTGTCGGACTAAGTAAAATAGTTTATTTTTGACCCTGTCGTCATCCCAATTTTATTCACTAACTATAGTCTACTATACTAAACAATAATAGTCTTAATTTAATGTTATAACGATAAAGAGTTTTTTTGTTTGAGCGCGCTAAACTCGAGAACTACTGGACCGATTTCAAAAATTTTTTCACTGTTGGTTTTTTTTAAATTAAAAGTGACGAGACTAGCATGACATGTGCCTATTTAAATGGATGTGTATATTTTTTTGTATTTGTTTGGGTGGCGCCCTGGATGGCTTAGATTCACAAATCAGTCCGGCAGATGGCACTGCAGTTGGTATCTAGGTTACTATCCGAACGAAGCCGGAACAGGCCGCTTGTAGGTTATTGTGATTATTATGATATATATTATGTACCACGGGCTAAGCCGGGGCGGACCGCTAGTCTGTTATAATATTAGTAAGTTTTTATTGTATTTTCAGATTACATACACTGAAAGAGAGGCGACCAACAGACAGGCTTGAGAGGAATATAGGGTCAGCGTACCCGCTCGTGCATGAGAGGGTGTTGATACTCATGACACATTTTCTTATCTACAAGAGGTAATTGCATTCATTTAATGAGGTTACCGTCAGATACATAACTTGTTCATTCTGTCATACTATATGATAAAACAATCCGTGATTTTTACATTATCTTGAATTCAAGATGCTTGTTCAAAATCTAGTCTCTTTACTAAACAGCATTGTTTAACCAACTGAGTTAGTGATATTCACCTGTATCGTTTGTTACATTTAATAAACCGGCTGGTTAATGCTTAGGCTGTTCGACGTTCGTACAATAAGGTGAACATGTGACAGAAATGAAAAAGGTGAAACGTCTGACAAAATAAATTCGTTATTTAATACTTTGAAATGTAAATAAGTTAGATTATTAAGAAAAATAAACATAAAATATGTTCTCTACCGACACCATTTTGACAGTTAAGAGAATATCGGCGCTAGGTGGCAGAATTTTAATATAATAATGTTATAGTGAATAATTTTAAGTTTAAGCCCATTATTCTCAAGAACGTTTCAAGAGGCTTCTAGCGGTATCGTTGGTTTGTAATGTGCTTGAATAGTAAATTAACAATTTTGACACTTGAGTCGAAGTTTTTTCGGGTTCTCAAGTGGTCTAGAAGATATTAATTAGACTTTAAATTATAAAAAAGTGATTTTATCTTTTAAATTAATTGTATGCGATATAACAAACACGAACAACTGCATCCGATTTCTTTTACATTTTAATACCTACGAGTACTTCAAGGCCATTTTTCCGCCAAAAGAAAATTATTTTTGTTTTTTTTTTAATTTTACGTTTTTCTATGTAATTAATAATTTTAATGTGGTTTACGTCAAAATAAAAACTCGTTCAAGTGGAAGCCATTAAATGCAAATTGTTGGTATCCCTACCCTAATAAAAATACAACAAGAACAAAATTAAAATTTTGATTAACCCCGACTACCTTAGATTTGTTATGTGTACAACATTCTACTAGTCAAGCCCTTTCATTTGATACCCATATTAAGGGAGTTGTGAAAAAATAAATATAATTCGCCATTTTGTGGTAGCGGCCATCTTGGATTTGAAATTCGTCATAGTGCAAAGTATTCTACTACTCAAGCCCTTTCGTTTGATACCCATATTGCGGTAGTAGTGAAAAACATTATATAATTCGCCATTTTGTGGTGGCGGCCATCTTAAATTTGAAATTTGTTATAACGTATAGTATTCTGCTAGTCAAGCCCTTTCATTTGATACCCATATTGAGGTAGGTTGTGAAGAAATATTTTGTCCGCCATTTTGTGGAGGCGACCATTTTGAATCGATATTAACCAAACATAGCTAAGAACACCCGCACGGATATTAACTTTCAAATAAAAAAAAACGCATCTAAATCGGCCCATCCGTTTGAGCTCTACGGTGCCACAGACAGACACACACACAGACAGACAGACAGACAGACAGACAGATAGATAGATAGACAGACAGACAGACAGACAGATAGATAGACAGACAGACAGACAGACATCGACGTCAAATTATAACACCCCTTTTTGGTCGGGGTTAAAAAAAACCGCCAATACCCCGACCGCAATAAGTTTAGAATTGGTTTTCGTCATTTGGTGTAATATAGTTACCTCGGTGTATCAAGCAGTGAGCCTATAAGTTACTTATTTGCAAATATGTGCATTGTGCAGCTATAAATATAGTTTTTTATCTATATTTTCGTGTTTCCAGAGAGTTTGGAAGCAGTATAGAGAAAGCGTTCTACAAAGATATGACTGTGCGAGAGTTTATCGACAGGCTTCTAACGAAACGAGCAGTCTCCTTCGTGGGACGAGACGACCTCTATGTGCTACTGGGAGGAGAGAAAGGGTGGGTACTGTCATGACCGTCTCATACTTAGATGGCTTATATAGTTCCTCATCCATACTTCTATTTTGAAGCTGAAGAGTTTGTTTGTTTGAACACTAGGATCTCGAGAACTACTGGTCCGAATTGAAAGATTATTGTTCTGTTGGATAGTCCATTTATCGAAGAAGACTAGGCTATATAACATTACGCTACTATAAATAGGAGCGGAGCACGAATGAAGAATGTAACAAAAACGGGGAAAAATATTCCTTTTTGAGAGCTTTCGTTGCGCGAGAGCTGAAGTCAGTGACAGCATTTGTCTATATTTTAAGGTTGCGTCAGTATAACCTAAGCTAACCAAATTTGTTCTAAGTATGAGTTGGTACGGCCAATTTTCGATAGGTGGCGTAGCAAGGCGCGCAATGTTCAGCTAGTATGTTAATAATTTGGTTACACAAGAAAGCAGTCGGATCGAAACAGATACACTTCGGAGAGTGTGCCACTGATCAGCATGATCTAAGACCGACTTGCCTTTTTTTCTATCAGACTTCTTGTACCTCGAAAAAGCGACATTGTTTCATGGCTGACGTTACAAAGACTCGAACGAAGAAGTTTGACTCTTACTTTTGTGATAAGAATGTTTTATGTGGAATGCGTTGCCCGCGTGAGTTTTTCCCGATGTGAACAATCTTAGTGTCTTCAAATCGAAATTGAATTTTAGGCTAGGATTTAACATATTTAACAGGCTTTTTATCCTAATATCTGTAGTTCCTTTGGAAATAGTATTTTCCTTAATTCTAGTCGTACAAAGTCGCGGCCAACTGCTACTCCTATTAATATTATTAATGCTAAAGTTTGTATGTTCGTTGCTCGATCACGTCGAACCTTCTCAACGCATCAAGTTGAAAATTTGAACACAAACAGTACACCTATGTCAAATTTCACAACACAGATCTGTCGAGATTCTGATCTGATATGTCAAGAGAGTCTGGAATAGCACATCCAAATAGTTTACATATACTATGTATGATTTTCCGCACGGTTCCTTTGTGTCAATCGTAAAGCAGATGACGTGCATACTTTTTATGGCAACAGAGTGATGTGCCGCAACAAAAGTATGATACTTCCACAAGAGCGACAAGGCAAGAAAGATGCTACCCGTGCTTTCGGTGTAAAGCGTTTGTGCCAACTCTATACATAGTACATGTAAACTCTTTGAGCACATCTACCTTTTTACCCCGGGTAAATACGCTAGTATTTCATATGGTTTCTGTTTCAGGCAGAAAGAACAATGGGAGAATGTGGGTACGATGCAACAGCGGGAACCTCTCATACTCAGCAACTGCCTCAGTTATGACGAGATGAAGATATCCGCTATGCTGTTTGTCAGTTCACATACAGAATGCATAAACAATGGGGAGAGGAGTAACAGTGGAGTGGTGAATGAGATGGATATAGAACATAATGCTGTTATTATAGGTAAGGCTAATAGTGTGTTTTAAGGGTTTTCGAAGGGAAACTTCTGTTGGCACACCACACACAGATTTTTCGTGGGCTGTGAATTAGAGTTCAAGCGTCACGTTTGTAATTGAAAGAAGTCTGCGGGTTAACTCGGATTATCTAGATCAGGGTTGTTACGGATGCAAAAATTCAGACATCCGCGGATGCAGATGCGGATGCGGATTATTAGAAGTTCACATCCGCGGATGCGGATTCGAAGCGGATGCGGATGCGATGCAGATGCGGATTTTGGGATTTTAAAGGATAATTATTTAAATTTTAAGTGTAAAATAAGTCCAGATATTGCTTTTTATTGGTGGCGACATTTCACCTAATATTTATATCAAAATATTCATTAAGCACACAAAAAACTATGAAGTACACAGTAAACACTCACTGTAACTATAATTTATTGACAATGAGAAAAAACACAACAAACAAACCTGTAGGATCTTGTTACCAATGTGCGCCTTTCTATTCGACAGTTACTGAATGAAGTTAGTAATTACCAAAACAAACGCGAAGCACGTGCCACTCTGGCTCCGCCCACTTTCTTTACATGTAGTTACTTGTTGATGTGAATCTGCATCCGTAAAAACTCCGCATTGATTGATGCGGATGTGAATGCGGATGCAGATGTCCGAATTAATGCGAATGTTCCGCATTTGCGGATGCGGATGCGAATATTCGCAACAACCCTGATCTAGATGGCCGTAGTCATAGCCACGCCCTCCGGTTTCACCCGCGAAATTTCCAAAGTGATCTATCAAATTATGGGTTATTAGTTTTTCACTTCTGTCGGCAATTGCTATCTATGGCAACCAATTTTTTTTTCCACGGTACCCATCATATTTTCCTCAACTAAGAGTAACCTATATTATGCCTTAATAGATCAGCTATCTGGTAGTGACAGCCCCGTTATAATCGGTCCAGCCATTTCGGAGATTAGCAGGAATCAACAAGCACAAAATAATTTAAAATATATTTTTTACCATACTTTATACTTGCATTTGAATTTGGTAAAAAGCTGTTAATTTGGTAAAAGCAGACATTCCAATTAAATTTATTTGTATAGACAGAAATAATTACCTGTGCAGTGCTCTTGAAATTCCATACAAATCGGTTGAGCTCTTTCGAGGGAGAGTGAAAACTGAACAGCTTGCATGCTGACACAGCGGGAACTGGAGATTCCTATTCCTATTCCCTATTCCTATTTTGTAACATCAACTGTCACCCAGGACCACAAGCTCAATAAATGATTTGAATTGAAATACATAATATATCATCGTAAAATTGTGAACACCGCCAGATTATTTAATCTGACGCGTGAGATTATAATCCTACGGCACGTTAGGTTAGTTTATAATATAATCAACGTCAACGTTAGATTATAATTGGACGGTTGGTTAATATTAAAAGTCGGTTGGTTAACATTAAAAGTCGGTTGGTTAATATTAAAAGTCGGTTGGTTAATATTGAAAGACGGTTGGTTAATATTAAAAGACGGTTGGTTAATATTAAAAGACGGTTGGTTAATATTAAAAGTCGGTTGGTTAATATTAAAAGTCGGTTGGTTAATATTGAAATACGGTTGGTTAATATTGAAAGTCGGTTGGTTAATATTAAAAGACGGTTGGTTAATATTAAAAGTCGGTTGGTTAATATTGAAATACGGTTGGTTAATATTAAAAGATGGTTGGTTAATATTGAAAGACAGTTGGTTAATATTGAAAGACGGTTGGTTAATATTAAAAGTCGGTTGGTTAATATTGAAAGACGGTTGGTTAATATTAAAAGACGGTTGGTTAATATTAAAAAGTCAGTTGGTTAATATTAAAAAGTCGGTTGGTTAATATTGAAATACGGTTGGTTAATATTGAAAGACGGTTGGTTAATATTAAAGTCGTTAATATTAAAAGACGGTTGGTTAATATTAAAAGTCGGTTGGTTAATATTGAAATACGGTTGGTAAATATTAAAAGACGGTTGGTTAATATTGAAAGACGGTTTTTAATATTATAAGTCAGTTGGTTAATATTAAAATTAAAAAGTCAGTTGTTGGTTAACATTAAATTAAAAAGTAAAAGACGGTTGGTTAATATTAAAAGACAGTTGGTTAATATTGAAAGACGGTTGGTTAATATTAAAAGTCGGTTGGTTAATATTAAAATTAAAAGACGGTTGGTTAATATTAAAAAGACGGTTGGTTAATATTAAAAAGTCGGTTGGTTAATATTAAAAGTCAATTTAAAAGTTAATATTGAAAGACGGTTGGTTAATATTAAAGAGTCGGTTGGTTAAATATTAAAAGACAGTTGGTTAGTTAATATTAAAAGTCGGTTGGTTAATATTGAAAGACGGTTGGTTAATAAAAAAGATTCGGTTGGTTAATATTAAAAAGTCGGTTGGTTAATATTGAAATACGGTTGGTTAATATTAAAAGTCGGTTGGTTAATATTAAAGACGGTTGGTTAATATTAAAAAGTCGGTTGGTTAATATTGAAAGACGGTTGGTTAATATTAAAAGTCAGTTGGTTAATATTGAAAGACAGTTGGTTAATATTAAAATACGGTTGGTTAATATTGTCGGTTGGTTAATATTGAAAGACAGTTAATAATATTAAAGTCAGTCAGTGAAAGACAGTTGGTTAATATTAAAAGTCAGTTGGTTAATATTGAAAGACGGTTGGTTAATATTAAAAGTCGGTTGGTTAATATTGAAAGACGGTTGGTTAATATTAAAGTCGGTTGGTTAATATTAAAAAGTCAGTTGTTAATATTAAAAGTTAATATATTAAAAGTCGGTTGGTTAATATTAAAAAGGTTGGTTAATATTAAAAGTCGGTTGGTTAATATTAAAAAGTCGGTTGGTTAATATTAAAGACGGTTGGTTAATATTGAAAACAGTTGGTTAATATTAAAACACGGTTGGTTAATATTAAAAGACGGTTGGTTAATATTGAAAGACAGTTGGTTGGTTGGTTAATATTAAAGTCAGTTAAATATTGAAAGACGGTTGGTTAATATTAAAAGTCAGTTGGTTAATATTGAAAGACGTTAATATTAAAAATCGGTTGGTTAATATTAAAAGAATATTGAAAGACGGTTGGTTAATATTAAAAGTCGGTTGGTTAATATTAAAAGACGGTTGGTTAATATTAAAAGTCGGTTGGTTAATATTAAAAGACGGTTGGTTAATATTAAAAAAGTTAATATTAAAAGGTTGGTTAATATTAAAAATCGGTTGGTTAATATTGAAAAGACGGTTGGTTAATATTAAAAGTCGGTTGGTTAATATTAAAGTCAGTTGGTTAATATTAAAATATTAAAAGTCAGTTGGTTAATATTAAAAGTCGGTTGGTTAATATTAAAGTCGGTTGGTTAATATTAAAAGACAGTTGGTTAATATTAAAAGTCGGTTGGTTAATATTAAAAGACGGTTGGTTAATATTAAAAGTCAGTTGGTTAATATTAAAAGACAGGTTGGTTAATATTAAAAGTCGGTTGGTTAATATTGAAAGTCGGTTGGTTAATATTAAAAGTCGGTTGGTTAATATTAAAAGACGGTTGGTTAATATTGAAAGACGGTTGGTTAATATTAAAAGTCGGTTGGTTAATATTAAAAGTCGGTTGTTAATATTAAAAAGTATTGGTTAATATTAAAAGTCGGTTGGTTAATATTGAAAGACGGTTGGTTAATATTAAAAGTCGTCGGTTGGTTAATATTAAAAGACGGTTGGTTAATATTGAAAGACGGTTGGTTAATATTAAAAGTCAGTTGGTTAATATTAAAAAGTCGGTTGGTTAATATTAAAAGACGGTTGGTTAATATTAAAAGTCGGTCGGTTAATATTAAAAGTTTGGTTAATATTAAAGTCGGTTGGTTAATATTAAAAGTCGGTTGGTTAATATTAAAAGTCAGTTGGTTAATATTAAAAGACGGTTGGTTAATATTAAAAAAAGTCAGTTGGTTAATATTAAAAGTCGGTTGGTTAATATTAAAATTAAAGTCAGTTGGTTAATATTAAAGTCGGTTGGTTAATTAAAAAAAAGACGGTTGGTTAATATTGAAAAAGACGGTTGGTTAATATTAAAGACGGTTGGTTAATATTAAAAGTTTGGTTAATATTAAAGACGGTTGGTTAATATTAAAAGTCGGTTGGTTAATATTGAAAGAGTCGGTTGGTTAATATTAAAAGTCGGTTGGTTAATATTAAAAGTCGGTTGGTTAATATTAAAAGTTAATATTAAAGTCGGTTGGTTAATATTAAAAGTATTGGTTAATATTAAAAAGTCAGTTGGTTAATATTAAAAAAGACGGTTGGTTAATATTAAAAAGTCGGTTGGTTAATATTAAAGACGGTTGGTTAATATTAAAAGTCGGTTGGTTAATATTAAAAGACGGTTGGTTAATATTAAAAGTCGGTTGGTTAATATTGAAAGACGGTTGGTTAATATTAAAAGTCGGTTGGTTAATATTGAAAGTCGGTTGGTTAATATCGGTTGGTTAAATTAAAAGTCGGTTGGTTAATATTAAAAGTCGGTTGGTTAATATTAAAAGTCGGGTTAATATTAAAGTCAGTTTAATATTAAAAAGTCAGTTGGTTAATATTAAAGACGGTTGGGTTAATATTAAAAGTCAGTTGGTTAATATTAAAAGACGGTTGGTTAATATTAAAAAGTCAGTTTGGTTAATATTAAAAGTTGGTTAATATTAAAGGTTGGTTAATATTAAAGACGGTTGGTTAATATTGGTTAATATTGAAAGACGGTTGGTTAATATTAAAAGTCGGTTGGTTAATATTAAAAGTCGGTTGGTTAATATTGAAAAGTCGGTTGGTTAATATTAAAAGACGGTTGGTTAATATTAAAAGTCGGTTGGTTAATATTGAAATATTGAAAGACGGTTGGTTAATATTAAAGACGGTTGGTTAATATTAAAAGACGGTTGGTTAATATTGAAAGACGGTTGGTTAATATTAAAGTCGGTTGGTTAATATTAAAATACGGTTGGTTAATATTAAAAGACGGTTGGTTAATATTGAAAAGACGGTTGGTTAATATTGAAAGTCGGTTGGTTAATATTGAAAGACGGTTGGTTAATATTAAAAGTCGGTTGGTTAATATTAAAAGGTTGGTTAATATTGAAAAGTCGGTTGGTTAATATTAAAAGACAGTTGGTTAATATTAAAAGAAAAGTCGGTTGGTTAATATTAAAAGACGGTTGGTTAATATTAAAGTCGGTTGGTTAATATTGAAAGTCGGTTGGTTAATATTAAAAGTCGGTTGGTTAATATTAAAAAGGTTGGTTAATATTAAAGTCGGTTGGTTAATATTAAAAGTCGGTTGGTTAATATTGAAAGTCGGTTGGTTAATATTAAAAGACGGTTGGTTAATATTGAAAGACGGTTGGTTAATATTAAAAGTCGGTTGGTTAATATTGGTTAATATTAAAAGTCGGTTGGTTAATATTAAAAGTCGGTTGGTTAATATTGAAAGACGGTTGGTTAATATTAAATATTCGGTTGGTTAATATTAAAAGTCGGTTGGTTAATATTAAAGACAGTTGGTTAATATTAAAAAGTCGGTTGTTAATATTAAAAGTCGGTTGGTTAATATTGAAAGACGGTTGGTTAATATTAAAAGTCGGTTGGTTAATATTAAAAGACGGTTGGTTAATATTGAAAGACGGTTGGTTAATATTAAAAGACGGTTGGTTAATATTGGTTAAAAAGACGGTTGGTTAATATTAAAAGTCGGTTGGTTAATATTAAAAGTTGGTTAATATTAAAAGTCGGTTGGTTAATATTAAAAGACGGTTGGTTAATATTAAAGACGGTTGGTTAATATTAAAAGTCGGTTGGTTAATATTAAAAGACGGTTGGTTAATATTAAAGGTTGGTTAATATTAAAATATTAAAAGTCGGTTGGTTAATATTAAAAGACGGTTGGTTAATATTGAAAGACGGTTGGTTAATATTAAAAGTCGGTTGGTTAATATTAAAGTCGGTTGGTTAATATTAAAAGACGGTTGGTTAATATTAAAAGTCGGTTGGTTAATATTAAAAGACGGTTGGTTAATATTAAAAGACGGTTGGTTAATATTAAAAAGTCGGTTGGTTAATATTAAAAGACGGTTGGTTAATATTAAAAGTCGGTTGGTTAATATTAAAAGTCGGTTGGTTAATATTGAAAGACGGTTGGTTAATATTAAAAGTCGGTTGGTTAATATTAAAAGTCGGTTGGTTAATATTGAAAGACGGTTGGTTAATATTAAAAGTCGGTTGGTTAATATTGAAAGACAGTTGGTTAATTTAAAAAGTCGGTTGTTATTTAAAAGTCGTTATATTAAAGACGGTTGGTTAAATTAAAAACGGTTGGTTAATATTAAAAGACGGTTGGTTAATATTAAAAGACGGTTGGTTAATATTAAAGTCGGTTGGTTAATATTAAAAGTCGGTTGGTTAATATTGAAAGACGGTTGGTTAATATTAAAAGTCGGTTTGTTAATATTGTTGGTTAATATTAAAAGTCGGTTGGTTAATATTAAAAGTCGGTTGGTTAATATTAAAAGTCGGTTGGTTAATATTAAAAGTCGGTTGGTTAATATTAAAAGTCGGTTGGTTAATATTGAAAGACGGTTGGTTAATATTAAAGTCGGTTGGTTAATATTAAAATATTAAAAAAGACGGTTGGTTAATATTAAAAGTCAGTTGGTTAATATTAAAAGTCGGTTGGTTAATATTGAAAGACGGTTGGTTAATATTGAAAGACGGTTGGTTAATATTAAAAGTCGGTTATTGAAAGGTTGGTTAATATTAAAAGTCGGTTGGTTAATATTAAAAGTCGGTTGGTTAATATTAAAAGTCGGTTGGTTAATATTAAAACGGTTGGTTAATATTAAAAAGTCGGTTGGTTAATATTAAAAGACGGTTGGTTAATATTAAAACGGTTGGTTAATATTAAAAGACGGTTGGTTAATAAAAGTCGGTTGGTTAATATTAAAAGACGGTTGGTTAATATTGAAAGACGGTTGGTTAATATTAAAAGTCGGTTGGTTAATATTGGTTAATATTGAAAAGACGGTTGGTTAATATTAAAAGTCGGTTGGTTAATATTAAAAGTCGGTTGGTTAATATTAAAAGTCGGTTGGTTAATATTAAAAGTCGGTTGGTTAATATTGAAAGACGGTTGGTTAATATTAAAAGTTTGGTTAATATTAAATAGTCGACGTTTGGTTAATATTGAAAAGACGGTTGGTTAATATTAAAAGTCGGTTGGTTAATATTAAAAAGTCGGTTGGTTAATATTAAAAGACGGTTGGTTAATATTAAAAGTTTGGTTATTATTAAAGAAGTCGGTTGGTTAATATTGAAAGACGGTTGGTTAATATTAAAAAGTCGGTTGGTTAATAGTCGGTTGGTTAATATTAAAAGTCGGTTGGTTAATATTAAAAGACGGTTGGTTAATATTAAAAGTCGGTTGGTTAATATTAAAAGACGGTTGGTTAATATTAAAAGTCGGTTGGTTAATATTAAAAGTCGGTTGGTATTAAAAGTCGGTTGGTTAATAAAAAGTCGGTTGGTTAATATTAAAAGTCGGTTGGTTAATATTGAAAGTTGGTTAATATTGAAAGACGGTTGGTTAATATTAAAGTCGGTTGGTTAATATTGAAAGACGGTTGGTTAATATTAAAAGTTGGTTAATATTAAAGTCGGTTGTTAATTTAAAATTAAAAGTCGGTTGGTTAATATTAAAAGTCGGTTGGTTAATATTGAAAGACGGTTGGTTAATATTAAAAGTCGGTTGGTTAAAAGACGGTTATTAAATTAAAACGGTTGGTTAATATTAAAAGTCGGTTGGTTAATATTAAAAGTCGGTTGGTTAATATTAAAAGACGGTTGGTTAATATTGGTTAATATTAAAAGTCGGTTGGTTAATATTGAAAGTCGGTTGGTTAATATTAAAAGACGGTTGGTTAATATTAAAAGACGGTTGGTTAATATTAAAAGGGTTAATTAATATTAAAGTCGGTTGGTTAATATTGAAAGACGGTTGGTTAATATTAAAAGTCGGTTGGTTAATATTAAAATTGGTTAATATTAAAAGTCGGTTGGTTAATATTAAAAGAAAATTAAAGTCGGTTGGTTAATATTAAAAGACGGTTGGTTAATATTAAAAAAGTACGGTTGGTTAATATTGAAAGACGGTTGGTTAATATTATTGAATATTGAAAGACGGTTGGTTAATATTAAAGTCGGTTGGTTATAATAAAGACGGTTGGTTAATAAAAAGTCGGTTGGTTAATATTAAAAGTCGGTTGGTTAATATTAAAAGTTTGGTTAATATTAAAAGACGGTTGGTTAATATTAAAAGTTGGTTAATATTGAAAGACGGTTGGTTAATATTAAAAGTCGGTTGGTTAATATTAAAAGACGGTTGGTTAATATTAAAAGTCGGTTGGTTAATATTAAAGTCGGTTGGTTAATATTAAAAGTCGGTTGGTTAATATTAAAATACGGTTGGTTAATATTAAAAGACGGTTGGTTAATATTGAAAGACGGTTGGTTAATATTAAAAGACGGTTGGTTAATATTAAAAGTCGGTTGGTTAATATTAAAAGTCGGTTGGTTAATATTAAAAGTCGGTTGGTTAATATTGAAAGTCGGTTGGTTAATATTAAAAGTCGGTTGGTTAATATTAAAAGACGGTTGGTTAATATTAAAAGTCGGTTGGTTAATATTGAAAGACGGTTGGTTAATATTAAAAGTCGGTTGGTTAATATTAAAAGACGGTTGGTTAATATTAAAAGTCGGTTGGTTAATATTAAAAGACGGTTGGTTATTAAAAGTCGGTTAATATTAAAAGTCGGTTGGTTAATATTAAAAGACGGTTGGTTAATATTAAAAGTCGGTTGGTTAATATTAAAAGTCGGTTGGTTAATATTAAAAGTCGGTTAATATTGAAAGACGGTTGGTTAATATTAAAAGTCGGTTGGTTAATATTAAAGTCGGTTGGTTAATATTAAAAGTCGGTTGGTTAATATTGAAAGACGGTTTGAAAGACGGTTGGTTAATAAAAGTCGGTTGTTAATATTAAAAGTCGGTTGGTTAATATTGAAAGACGGTTGGTTAATATTAAAAGTCGGTTGGTTAATATTAAAAGACGGTTGGTTAATATTAAAAGTCGGTTGGTTAATATTAAAAGTCGGTTGGTTAATATTGAAAGACGGTTGGTTAATATTAAAAGTCGATTGGTTAATATTAGACGGTTGGTTAATATTGAAAGTCGGTTGGTTAATATTGAAAGACGGTTGGTTAATATTGAAAGACGGTTGGTTAATATTAAAGTCGGTTGGTTAATATTGAAAGACGGTTGGTTAATATTAAAAGTCGGTTGGTTAATATTAAAAGTCGGTTGGTTAATATTGAAAGACGGTTGGTTAATATTAAAAGTTAATATTAAAAGTTGGTTAATATTAAAAGTCGGTTGGTTATTGAAATTGGTTAATAAGTCGGTTGGTTAATATTGAAAGACGGTTGGTTAATATTAAAAGACGGTTGGTTAATATTGAAAGTCGGTTAATTATTTGAAAGTCGGTTGGTTAATATTAAAAGACGGTTGGTTAATATTGAAAGACGGTTGGTTAATATTAAAAGTCGGTTGGTTAATATTAAAGTCGGTTGGTTAATATTGACGGTTGGTTAATATTAAAAGTCGGTTGGTTAATATTAAAAACGGTTGGTTAATATTAAAAGTCGGTTGGTTAATATTAAAAGTCGGTTGGTTAATATTAAAAGTCGGTTGGTTAATATTGAAAGACGGTTGGTTAATATTAAAAGTCGGTTGGTTAACATTAAAAGTCGGTTGGTTAATATTGAAAGACGGTTGGTTAATATTAAAAGTCGGTTGGTTAATTAAAACGGTTAAAAAAAATACGGTTGGTTAATATTAAAAGACGGTTGGTTAATATTAAAAGGGTTGGTTAATATTAAAAGTCGGTTGGTTAATATTAAAAGTCGGTTGGTTAATATTAAAAGTCGGTTGGTTAATATTAAAAGTCGGTTAATATATTGAAAGTCGGTTGGTTAATATTAAAAGTCGGTTGGTTAATATTAAAAGACGGTTGGTTAATATTAAAAAGACGGTTGGTTAATATTAAAAGTCGGTTGGTTAATATTAAAGTCGGTTGGTTAATATTAAAAGTCGGTTGGTTAATATTAAAACGGTTGGTTAATATTAAAAGTCGGTTGGTTAACGTCGGTTGGTTAATATTAAAAGACGGTTGGTTAATATTAAAAGTCGGTTGGTTAATATTGATATTAAAAGACGGTTGGTTAATATTGAAAGTCGGTTGGTTAATATTGAAAGACGTTGTTGGTTAATATTAAAAGTCGGTTGGTTAAAAAGTATTGAAAAGACGGTTGGTTAATATTAAAAGTCGGTTGGTTAACATTAAAAGTCGGTTGGTTAATATTGAAAGACGGTTGGTTAATATTAAAAGTCGGTTGGTTAATATTAAAAAACGGTTGGTTAATATTGAAAGACAGTTGGTTAATATTGAAAGACGGTTGGTTAATATTAAAAGTCGGTTGGTTAATATTGAAAGACGGTTGGTTAATATTAAAAGTCGGTTGGTTAATATTGAAAGACGGTTGGTTAATATTAAAAGTCGGTTGGTTAATATTAAAAGTCGGTTGGTTAACATTAAAAGTCGGTTGGTTAATATTAAAAGTCGGTTGGTTAATATTGAAAGACGGTTGGTTAATATTAAAAGTCGGTTGGTTAATGTTAAAAGACGGTTGGTTAATATTAAAAGTCGGTTGGTTAATATTGAAAGACGGTTGGTTAATATTAAAAGTCGGTTGGTTAATATTAAAAGACGGTTGGTTAATATTAAAAGACGGTTGGTTAATATTAAAAGTCGGTTGGTTAATATTAAAAGTCGGTTGGTTAATATTGAAAGACGGTTGGTTAATATTAAAAGTCGGTTGGTTAACATTAAAAGTCGGTTGGTTAATATTGAAAGGTTAATATTAAAAGTCGGTTGGTTAATATTAAAAGTCGGTTGGTTAATATTAAAAGTCGGTTGGTTAATATTAAAAGTCGGTTGGTTAATATTGAAATACGGTTGGTTAATATTGAAAGACGGTTGGTTAATATTAAAAGACGGTTGGTTAATATTGAAAGACGGTTGGTTAATATTAAAAGTCGGTTGGTTAATATTGAAAGACGGTTGGTTAATATTAAAAGTCGGTTGGTTAATATTGAAAGACGGTTGGTTAATATTAAAAGTCGGTTGGTTAATATTGAAAGACGGTTGGTTAATATTAAAAGTCGGTTGGTTAATATTAAAAGTCGGTTGGTTAATATTGAAAGACGGTTGGTTAATATTAAAAGTCGGTTGGTTAATATTAAAAGACGGTTGGTTAATATTAAAAGTCGGTTGGTTAATATTGGAAGACGGTTGGTTAATATTGAAAGACGGTTGGTTAATATTAAAAGTCGGTTGGTTAATATTAAAAGACGGTTGGTTAATATTAAAAGATTACAGGTTAATCTAGGTCTAATCCTACTAATATAATTAATGAAAGTTAGGATGTTTGGATATTTTTATTACTCAATCACGTCGGAACGGATTTTGTTCAAATTTGGAACACAGTTAGATTATAGTCTAGAATAGCACATAGGCTACTTTTTATAAAAGGAGGAGGGTTCTTTGTTCGACTGTATTTTTTTAAATTGCGAATGTTCACCGATTTCTCCATCAATTGTGGACCGGTTTTCTAAATTATTTTTTTGTTAATGTGTGTAATATATTATTTTTAGGTATAATAGGTCCCCGTTTCGAGCGTCTAGAACGGATGGACTACGAAGATATACTAATAACGGAGCAGCAGAATTGTCCGGAGAACGGTTACGGCGAGGAGGTGACTCCGACGACGTGTCTGAACGTTCTGAAGACTACGTACGTTAGGAACAACCAGTCGGCCAGGCATATGTGGAGACAGATGTGGGCCGAGTTTTATCAGGTAGGAATTAAGTTTCTAAATCTACATACTAGCCGTGCCCCGAGTTTCACTGGCGCGTAGCGCTTACAACAACTATATTACTTAATTTATTTTTCGTTTTTGAGTTCCTATTTGGTGAGTGTCGATGTACGTTGGAAAGGGGCCCCTTAAATCTACATCCGTGTCACAAGTCTCGGGATTTCTCTCTCTGCCACACGATGGACCCGGCACCCGCACGGTGAATCCATGGAATGCTAAGAAGATCATCCCTCTTTGAAGTCGGTTTTTAAACATAGTCTATATATATAACTAGCTGTACCCTCCCACGCTTCGCTGTGGCATATTGTGATGCAAAAATTAATCCTTGATGCAGATTATATATATATCATTCTAAAATTTCAGCTCTGTCGGTGCAGAACTTTTTGAGTTTTTGAAGCGTACACAAACCATTTGAAGCGTACACAAACCAACATAACATTTTTATATAATATAGAGATTAGCGGCGCGTTCCGGCTTCGCTCGGATAATAACCAAGATACCAACTGCAGCGCCATCTGCCGGGATGATTTGTGAATCTAAACGCCCTACCTAAGCGTATACAAAAAAAATCAATCAAATCGGTCGAGCCGTTTAGGAGTTCACTTACAACGAAAAGTGGCATTGATATTTATATATATAGATAAACACCCGTTTTTTTGTAATACATCTTTCTTAATATATAGTACCTGGTAGACCGAGATTTGGTCGGTTTAACACATTGGCTGCTGAAAACACGTACGTTGTGTTTTATTTAGTGCAACGCGTATGCGGGCTAAACACGCCTGTCGTGTAAAGCTGCATTGCTATGCACCGGTGCGGCGCCACACAAACGTGTGTGTTTCAAAAGACGAAACGCCAGTGCGGACGCACATACGAGGCGTGTTTTATCGTTTTTTTTTATTAAAAAATAAAACAAGTCATGCTTGGTGTTCTCCTGATAGTAATTGATACGAAACAATACTTACCTCTGATGTCAGATTTTTTTACAATAACGTAACGCTAGAGCGGAAATATATGCGAGGAGTATTTGTTCGTTTTTTAATAAAAAAAATATATGCTACAGAGGTAATTAGTACGAGACAATGCCTCTAATACCGACTAATTATATTTTCAAGTACCTACCTAATACCAACATAAGTATATTATTTTTTGAAGTGATTTTGTTTGGAAACTTTAAAGCCACAAAAATCGAATAAATTACGTTTATTAAAGGCACTCTTCAAATAAAAGTGTCAATATTTGATTCCTAGACCGTGAGATTATAATCTCGTGCATTATAATGCACGAGATTATAATCTCACGGTTAGGTTAGTTCATAAAATAGCGTTGTTAGATTATAATCTGACATCCAAGAATTGCTCGTTTACAGGTATTAGGTAGATGAGCAATGTTCTACTATTCGAATAGCGTCTAGATACCTTCCACGACTGATTGCTATATAAGGTAGCCCATCAGTAAACAGTCAGTTCTAAGTGGTTCTAATTTAACTCGCAAGATTTGTCCTATACTAACAGTGCAAGTTAAATAAAAGCTTAATTAAAATAGGATTTAATTTTCATTTGTATATTTTGATTTTTGCCTATTCCTTTGCCTTTGCCTGTCCAAGGCTCAGGAGCCGACCGTTTCAAGGTCGGCTCCGGTGCGGCGTCGTACATTTTCATTTGGCTAACTGACGGCTGGCTTTCTGGCTGTTTTACGCCACCTTGGGACATGGCCTCCTTCAATAAGGAGGATAAATCCAGGAGAGCCGCAGGCGCATTCTGAGCATCCGAGGTGCCCAAACACTTGGGTTCGTGTCTTCGTCTTGGGTGCTGTTAATTAAACAATGTTTCTTTAGATAAGTATAGTGGCCGGCAAACAAGTTAACCCATTGAAGTTAGCTGCGCATGGCTGCGCAGAAACGTTTTAAGGTCTATTTGAAGTGCACATGCGCGAACTTTCCCTTGCTAACTTCATTTGGGTCAACTTGTTTGCCGGTAACTATGTCTTACTTTGAAGTTCCGAAAAAATCTAAACAAATGTTTATTTGCGTTGTATAGTTGCCACAAACACTATACCTAACTCTTTAGGGGAGCTGATTGTACGAGAGAACGTTTCGACCCGTTGTTCTCATAATTCCAATAATTCAACTCATAATTCTCATAATTCAACTCAAAGAACCTACTTAGGTACCTACTACCTATTTACGAGACTAAAGCCGTTATTACACCACTCGTTAACAACAAAAAACGTCGAAACTGATTAAGCTTATGTCAAAAAAAACCCCGCCTAAATTAAAAAAATCTTAAACACCTAAACGATTGATGGTAGAGATTTACTACGATAACATGGCCCGCCCTCCAAATTACTGTTTTAATGTGTGTAGTCACATCCTTACGAAAGAGTTTGTATGTAGTTGTAATTATTCGTCTGCAGTAGCAGTACGCACACATGCGTGGTTGTGCGTTGTATATACTTTCACAAATACATTCAAACGTTTTGAATTCTGGAGGGCGGGTCATGTTATCGTAGAAAATCTCTACTCACTATTATTACAATAGGCGGGACGACTCATTTTGATTTAAAATGTGCCATTAAAGGCTTCTCAATAACTGAAACATAGGCGAAAGAATTACTTTGTTTCATTCAGTAGAATTCAGTAGTGTTTTTATATGAATAGTGAAAGAATTACTTTGTTATCTTAAAACTTCCCGTGATATCACGATTTTAAAATCACAATATTGGACTATCCCACTTCACGCTTCCTGGAAGCGAAAGTCAAAAACAAAGTAATTCTTTCACTTTTCATACAAAAACACGTAGTAACGTGTATTTAAAAATACTGATATGAAAATTAATAAAATAAACACTCACATTATGGTGTCTCGACTAGTCCCTGCCATTATTTTATCTAGGTATTTACCAAATTTGTATTTATTTTTCGCAATTTGACTTTTCACTCAACAAACAAAACTATAAGGTCAGAATAGAAGCCGGAAGGTAGCTGTATTGGTTTGTGGTTGGACCAAGTCAGTTTCAGTGTTGCCATACGGCAAATCTGAAGTTTAAAACAGTTATATTCTGGAGACAAATTAAAGAAAATTTGCCGTATTTATAAACAATCAGTTTATTATGATCAAATTTTGTTTTTTTCACCATAAAAATAAAACTAACTAACTTGTACTGATAATTTTCTTTACTTTTCTAGACTAGGTGATCTATTATATTTTGACGATTAAGTATATTACAAAATTACGTAAATCAATTAAAATACGGAATGTTATTACAATGTTCAATCATTAATATTAATCATCAATTTTTAACATTATGAGCTGGATTGAAGGGTAATGTATTATTTTAGTTTAGAGTGCCAAAACGAGTAAGACATGTACCTGATGGTAAGCAACACGCCTTCCATAACAGCACAGTGACATGCAGCTATTGGAACACGAAGAGTCCAAATAATTACCTAGCACTGCACTGTGCTTGTCACCTAGAGATTAAAGATGGTCGGAAGATGCTCCGCGATTTACCCGCGTAGTTCCCTTTCCCTTGGTTTTCTCGGTGTTAAAAGTAGCCTGTGTTCTTCCTAACTACTTATATTAATAATAATCTGTTCTAAATTTCAGTCCGATTCGTGCATACGTTACGAGGTGATTGGGCAACAAACATTCAATCATTTAAATTTATAATATTAATAGGATACTGGTGTACGTACACGTACACGCACACCACTGTCTTTTCGATGTCATGTGCGTAATGCCGCTAACTAAAAACGGTGAAGGAAAACATCGCGAGGAAACCAACATGTACCTAGAATCGTTTTAAGTCATATGTTATCCACCAACCCGCACTATGTGGTGAATTATGGCTTTGACTGCTTCTTGTGACTTCTTGCGAGAGAAGGCCCCGAGATCCATCAGTGGGAACATTTAGTGGCCTGTGTATGCTTATTGGCATAAAAAATAAAAGTGGTCAAGTGCGAGTCGGACTCGCCCATGAAGGTTTCCGTAGCAGCAAGTAACATAATATAAAAGTTCTTGTAGTTCGTTGTTACTTTAATCAGTGTTTTAACAATAGTGAATTTTTGACGTATTAAAATAAAACTACTTACTAGATCTCATTCAAACCAATTTTCGTTGAAAGTTTACATCATACACTTTTTTTTTCATTATCTTATATTAGAAGTTACAGGGGGGGACACTTTTTACCACTTTGGAAGAGTCCCTCGCGCAAACTATTCAGTTTACACGTATGGTTTTGATCAAATTTTTTTTTTTGAGTTTCATTTCTATTTTTCGTATCAAAATCTTAATGCGGTTTACAGATTACATCTACTTACCAAGTTTCAATAGTTAGCTCTTATAGTTTCGGAGAAAAGTGGCTGTGACGGACGGACGGACAGACAGACAGACAGACATGACGAATCTATAAGGGTCCCGTATTTTGCCATTTGGCTACGGAACCCTAATTAACGGGTTTTTGGCGGAAATTCACAACTAACTTGGCGGATTATAAAAAAAATATATTTGGCAACACGTTTTTGATATTTGGCACTGCGAGCTCGTTTCCGGTTTAAGTTATTTCGCAGAAACTTTTTCCAAATTCCAAATTTGAAGAAATGGCTGATGAAAGGTAAGTGAATTTCTAATTCAGTGCCTAAGTGTTAAGTAATAAGTTTTTTGGTATTGAAATGAGCGTAACGAAAAGTAAAGTTCTAATTCAGTAAGTATGTACCTAATTGGTTTTCTGGGTATTGCATTTAGCGACGAAACATGTTCAAACGAGTTCCTTTGAAGTTACCGCCCGCCCAGTTTGGTTTGGTCTCGGACGAAATTAAGTTCTATCATGCCTAACTACCTAATTTGTTTTATTTAGATGCCATTGTGGGACATATTTGCGAGTTGTGCGTGAGAGAGTGCGAGTCACGGGCTAGAATTGCACGTGTACATTAAAAACTAAAGTTGAATGTCTTTGAAGTTTGCGACCGACTTGTTTCTTGTCATTTCAATATTGTGTTTAACTTATTTTAGAGAACCTCTGTTGCCGGGGTTACGGGGCGCGTGTGCGGCGTACGTGCTCCAGGCTGTGGACATTCTGGCGGTGTTGCATAACGTAAGTACAACCAAATACCTATCTGTTGCGATTACCACACTATTCGATCTCTCTCGGCTGGCTCGCTCGCTCGAGACCCGGCGACGGGACGGAGGGCGAAGGTAAAAGGCGAAGTGACTGGCGATTTCAAATCAGTCTCCGTCCGTAAGAGGTTGGGAACAAAACCTCAACTCTTCCACTTTTTAAGTAAAATGGATATAAATAATTGGCTCGCAAGTGATGATGTCGTAGAAATAATATATGTTAATACGTAAATCTGACATGATCAAACAAATCAGGGGTTACTTGTTACTTAAAATTTAAATTTTCTTCCACTTTTGTTCTTTCAAAACTCCCCGTATTAAGTATGATAATTACATTTAGTTTATGTATTGTTAAAGAAATGAAAACGCCTCCGTCGAGCCAGCCGCCGAGCCAGCCACGGAGGCAGCCGTGGAGGCAGCCGCGCAGCCAGCCGCCGAGCCAGCCGCGGAGCACGCGCTACACCCGCGAACTCCAGCAAGCCAGCCGATTCAAATTCCGCCACGTCGCTGGGATCGGTTCTAAACCAGGACGTCTACTCTCTTTCCACGAAACACGTAATTTCGAAATAAACTCGCGACTTTCCTACTCCGGTTCTACTTCGTTTCGTTCGATCGAACATTGTTTAGCGACAATGTTCTAACGACGGATTGAAGTAGAACCGGAGTAGGAAAGTCGCGAGTTTATTTCGAAATTACGTTTTTCGTAAAAAGAGAGTAGACGTCCTGGTTTAGAACCGATCCCCACAACGCCGACGTGGCGTTTTTGTAAATTAAATTTATGTTATAATAAGATGCATATTATTTTATTTAACCATCATCATATCAACCCCCTGCTGGGTATAGTATGTTATGGACCTATATTTTTATCCATGAATGACATCACTTTATTCCTGTTTTTTTGTAGTGTTGATAGCTCAGAGGTCAAGAGGTCAAAAGAGATCGGGTTCGAATCCCGGCTCCGATATTTATGAACTAGAGCTACAAAACCATGGTGAACCAATAAGTACATGGTACTATATTATGCTTTTTAATGTACTCGTATTCTGATTTAAATTAATTTACCTGATGGAGCGACCTACAATAGATTACGTATATCATTATTAGGCCCGCTGTAGTCTTGTAAACCGTTTTTTTAATTAAAATTGTATTGTCGTTTCACCAGTGCTGCTTCACGCATACGGCGTGTTTCACACCAGGTGTGTTTGTCCGCACTGGCGTCGCTCGTCTGAACAACAGTGCGGCTACTCGCGCCTAGCGTGAAACACTCCTTGCGTGTTTTCCGTACTCGCGTTGCACGTTGCAACGCGAGTACGGCTAGCCGCGACTGGCGTGTTATTTCAGTAAAAACGCCTTATTATTTAAAAACTGTCTAGCAGCGAATGTGTTAAATGCGTTTATAAAGTGCTCTAAGTAAGAGATTTTCTCAGAAAAAAAGAACAAAAAGAAAAGACACGAGTGTAACCATCAGGATTCGAACCGGGGCCTGTTGACTCCGAGGGCGAACATATTCCGACTGAGCCATTTAGACTTAAAGAACAGTGGCGAAATAAGTTATCGTATTCTAATGACATTGTACGAGTTTTTCATTGTCTAAAAACGCGCATAAGTGATGTTTTGGAAAAATAAAATCTAGCTAGGTCGATTTATCGTCCCCGAAACCCCAGTATACATAATTTCATGAAAATCGTTCGAGCCGTTTCCGAGATTCAGATTCTATGTGTATATACCTACAAGAATTGGTTGTTTAAAGGTATAAGATAAATTACGTGTTACGTTGTTTATCTGCGATGGACTCCTAAACTATTTAAACGATTTTAATACAATTTGCAGACCATGTTCAGTTTGATCCAACTTGAAAGATAGGTAGTTTTTATTTTGATTAATAGTATTTATATCACAATATCCGAGCGAAGCCGAAACGGGGCGCATACAGTATATAGATAGATAGAAAACTCTTCATTGTGGTACAACAAATCCAAAAATTATAGTGAAAAACTCACAAATTATATATTGAAGAACAATCATTTATAAAAAATTAAATTGACAGGTACCCAGCTATACGTATCAAGAGCTTTCTTCATACGTAAACACAGAGACAAAGAGCGACGAAAGAAGGTATACGGACAGGTAAGGATGTCAATAAAATAATTCAGTAAACTTAAAATGAGTGAGAGGTTTTATTGAGTGAATTTTTTTTAAATAAAAAGTGACGAGACGAGCATGACATGTACCTGATGGTAAGCAACATGCCTGCCACATAACAGCACAGTGGCATGTAGCTATTGGAACATGAAGAGTCAAAATCATTACCTAACACTGCACTGCGCTCGTCACCCAGAGATCTAAGATGTTATATCTCTAAGCCCTGTAATTTCTCTGGAAACATTGCCCCTCAAACCGGAACACAGTAAAGTTTGCACATTACTGCTTGGTGGTAGAATAACTAGCAAAGGTGTGGTACTGTGAAAGGTGTGAATGAAGTCTTTAGACGCGTTGAACACTTTTTGGGGGGAAATCTTATGATTTCGCGGGACCGAACTTCGTAATAGATATCTGTAGTTATTACAGGTTGTATAATATTAGTACTGTTTAGTACTATATATTATTTCAATAAATATTAATTCATATTTATATAACTCAGGTTCGTAGCAGTGGATCAGAAATCGGCAATATTCGACAACGAGGCGTACTACAAGCGACTATCCGTGATAGCCGAGACCGTCCTACTGGAAGCACAGCACAGGGCCCAGCTAGCGGGAAAGGACGCTTTTCTGAACGTCATTGGTGCTGGTACGTACCTATTACAGATTGTAATTAAGTAAAAATAACATAGTCTATATGTTTTTATCACGAACTGGAGTCAAAGTTTTTTGTTAGATTCTTTGGAACGGCAACGAATATGAATGACGATGTGGACTACACATCCACACAACAGAAGTAACACTCCTTAAGCCCCGTCTATGTTTATAGTATGCATATGCATACATGCATTAATTTACAATTGTATTCACTTAAAACGAAGAGTATTGTTGTGTTGAACTCAATAATAATTTGTAAAATTGTTCACGAACGAAATAATCAAGAAATCACCGTTCGCGTAACGCTAGTAAGTTTAAATTTGGGGGGGTCACCAGTAGACATATAATAAATCGAGTAGAAAATACTTTACTAGTAGCGCCTCACGGTTTTACCCGCGTAGTTCCCGTTCCAGTAGTTAATTTTTTTCGATTTTAATGATACTATTTAGGGGAGGGTGGGGGACCTTGTGTCCTGTGATCCCCCCCTTCGGACCGCGCATGCCTCACTCTCTTGCCCTACAGTAATATAGAAATGTATATTTGAATGGAAATCTCGCTGATTCGGTCTTCACTATATCTTATCTCAACTTCCGTTCGCTTCGCCCGATCACACTTTTCGTAACGCTCTCGTCGTGCATTCGCCAGCTTGCTCCCCAAGTCAGAAACCTTTCCTAGTTCAACCTTTTTTAAAAACATGCTTTTATTTTCATTTATTTGGTATGTTAGTAGGTTATTGAGTTGTTGTTGAGTAGGTTATTGCTCTTTCTTTTGAGATATCATTCGAGCCGAAATCTTAAAAATGACTAAATTTGTAACACACACCTACAATATTTCCCCTACCAATAATGACATGTGATTAAAAGTTTTCATTTTAAAAATGTTTAACCAGATTTCTTTCCCCCAGGTCTTGGTGTGTGGAAGGTGGCCCGCCATCAGAACGATGTTTACGTCCTAACGTTTATAGAGAGAACGCGCGCGTTGTTGCGTCGCGACGCATTGTCTCACGTCTCAGACGTTAACTTTGCGTATATATCTGTCACTGACGGGATTAAAGGTAAAAACACTTTATTTAAATTACTAGATGCTATACGTATAACTCGGATCAGAGATGTGCAAAACCTCCAGGCCACGTGGTTCGACTGCGTAGTTCGATCAATCGGACCACATGAACTTTTTTTCCTCTTGGTTTAAATTTAAAAAAAATTTTAATTAAAAAAATTGATTAACCCCCGACCTCCTCGGATCTCGGATTATCTGTATAACGTTCTACTAGTCAAGCCTTTTCATTTGATACCCATATTAAGAGAGTTGTGAAAAAAGAAATGTATTTCGCCATTTTGTGGTAGCCACAGATTTCTAAACAGATGAAACCTTCGTGAACGACACTGTGAGGCCAGTCATTAGTTATGTATGCGTGACATGTCTCACCGACGTTGTCAAATTACTCACGTTGGTGTGCATGTAATGTTCCCAGTCTTAAGAAAAAAGTCCCACTATTGTTGTCATAAGCTTTGGAAATTTTCACGTATAATAAACGGTATCCGTTCTTTTGAAAAACTTTTTTTCACAAATCTACACCTGATAACCAACGTTCGACAAACTCACGGGTCGTCAAATGATTATTACACAAAAAAACATTTCACAAGTTGGTTACATCTCAAAATATTTATTTGACAAACTTTCATTACATAACGACATTACGATACATTTAACATTTGACAATTGATTCGTTTAATATTTTAGTTAACTAATAAATGTTTAAGAGCCGGCTCACGTCGTCGCACGAAATTCAAAAAGTTTGTGTTCCGATTTTTCCATCTTTAGTATTATCTAGAAAAAGATAATTACGTTCAAAAAATAGGCCGATCTTTCTTGTTGACGTTTCCTTGTTTCAATTTTACTAATAATAAAGCCTTTAGTCGTAGGGAACGTACTCCCATGACCATTTCGCCGAAAAGTCGCCGCCGTGTCAGTTTCAGACTTCTAAATCTACAAGTTAATACTCAAAATTTATACTTAAAAAAATATGGGGAACATCATACACATATTTTATTAATTCATTCAAGTTACATATATCTGAATTTTGGTCCCATTTATTAGTTAAAAAAACAAAATCATAAGCCAATTTTAAGTTTTATATTGCAGTTTTAGCGTTGTCTCTGTGTAAAATACACAATAACTCCAAAATAGAAATTAGCCACGATAATACTTTGTTCTTTGTAGAATCCAATTCTATAGTTACTTTTCAAATCATAGTTGTCAATTTTTCAAAAAATATAAATTACCAGCAGTCTAAATTACAATAAATTACGCTGCGCAATTTAGTATGCCGCGAGCGGCCGTCGGGGGAGGACCTGCGTCAGTTAGCGTGGGAGTCGGTTACGCAATATTTCGCGCGTTTATGACATAAACTAGAATAATTATAGTGCGACCACAAAATTTTAAGTCGTTTGGCGTTTTATAACGTTTCATTCTGATTTTTCGCATCGGACCATCACATTTGATCTTGTTTACTTCTTGAAAAAGCAGAATCTGTCAATTTTTTTTTTGACGTGACGACGTCTAATAAGTCGATGAACGCTGGCCGCATGCACGAAAATGGGATGACTCGTTAAGTCCATTGTCCCGTTACGCTCGTTGTCCCGTTGCGTTACGGTAAATTATTCTTGCATTTCCAAACTCTGATTACTAGTATAATTTCAAGAATTTATACTTTTAATTGAAGGTTAATTTTCATGCGATGGATCTTAGCTTTGTTGGGATAATATTGATTAAAGATGGCCGCCTCTACAAAACGGTGGAATAAATATTTCTTCATTTTCATTCATCTACCTCAACATGGGTATCAAATGAAAGGGCATGACTAGTAGAATACTGTGCACTATGATACATTTCAAATCCAAGATGGCCGCCACCATAAAATGGCGAATGACATTACCATTTTTCACTACTACCTCAATATGGGTATCAAATGAAAGGCCTTCCTAGTAGAATACTACGCGCTATGACAAATTTCAAATCCAAAATGGCCGCCACCACAAAATGACGGATGTCATTATTTTTTACTACAACTTCAATATGGGTAACAGATGAAAGGACTTGACTAATAAAATACTATGCACTATGACAAATTTCAAATCCAAGATGGCCGCCACAACAAAATGGCGAATGTCATTATTTTTTTCTACCACCTCAATATGGGTAACAAATGAAAGGGCTTGACTAGTAGAATACTATGCACTGTCACAAATTTCAAGTCCAAGATGGCCGCCACCACAAAATTGCGAATGTCATTATTTTTTACTACCACCTCAATATGGGTAACAAATGAAAGGGCTTGACTAGTACAATACTATGCACTGTCACAAATTTCAAATCCAAGATGGCCGCCACCACAACATTGCAAATGTTATTATTTTTCACTATTACCTCAATACCATGACCAATGACCATGACCAATTACAATGACCATGAGAAACGGCCACGACCAATGACCATGAGCAATGGCCATGACCAATGACCGTTCCGACGTGTTTGAGCAACGAACTTCCAATATCAATTAATCATCATTAATTTTTACTACTACCTCAATATGGGTAACAAATGAAAGGGCTTGACTAGTAGAATACTATGCACTGTCACAAATTTAAAATCGAAGATGGCCGCCACCACAAAATGGAGACTGACATTATTTTTTACTACTACCTCAATAAGGGTAACAAATGAAAGGGCTTGACTAGTAGAATACTATGCACTGTCACAAATTTCAAATCCAAGATGGCCGCCACCACAAAATTGCGAATGTCATTATTTTTCACTACTACCTCAATATCATGACTATGACCATGATCAATTACAATGACCATGAGAAACGGCCACGACCAATGATCATGAGCAATGGCCATAACCAATGACCGTTCCGACGTGTTTGAGCAACGAACTTCCAATATCAATTAATCATCATTAATTTTTACTACTACCTCAATATGGGTAACAAATGAAAGGGCTTGACTAGTAGAATACTATGCACTGTCACAAATTTAAAATCGAAGATGGCCGCCACCACAAAATGGAGACTGACATTATTTTTTACTACTACTTCAATAAGGGTAACAAATGAAAGGGCTTGACTAGTAGAATACTATGCACTGTCACAAATTTCAAATCCAAGATGGCCGCCACCACAAAATTGCGAATGTCATTATTTTTCACTACTACCTCAATATCATGACTATGACCATGACCAATTACAATGACCATGAGAAACGGCCACGACCAATGACCATGAGCAATGGCCATAACCAATGACCGTTCCGACGTGTTTGAGCAACGAACTTCCAATATCAATTAATCATCATTAATTTTGACTACTACCTCAATATGGGTAACAAATTAAAGGGCTTGACTAGTAGAATACTATGCACTGTCACAAATTTCAAGTCCAAGATGGCCGCCACCACAAAATTGCGAATGTCATTATTTTTTACTAGCACCTCAATTTCGGGTAACAAATGAAAGGGCTTGACTAGTACAATACTATGCACTGTCACAAATTTCAAATCCAAGATGGTCGCCACCACAAAATGGCGACTGACATTATTTTTCACTACTTTTCAATATGGGTATCACATGAAAGGGCTTGACTAGTAAAAACTACGCACTATGACAAATTTCAAATCCAAGATGGCCGCCACCACAAAATGGCGAATGTCATTATTTTTTACTACGACCTCAATATGGATAACAAATGAAAGGACTTGACTAGTAGCATACTATGCACTATGACAAATTTCAAATCCAAGATGGCGGCCACCACAAAATGACGAATGTCATTATTTTTCAATACTTCTCAACATAGGTCTCAAATGCAAGGGCATGTCAAATTTGTGGCAGTGCATAGTATTTTACTAGTCAAGCCCTTTCATTTGTTACCCATATTGAGTTGGTAGTAAAAATATGTCAGTAGCCATTTTGTGGTAGCGGCCATCTTGGATTTGAAATTTGTCATAGTGCGTAGTATTTTACTAGTCAAGCCCTTGCATTTGATACCTATATTGTGAAGTAGGGAAAAATATTGACATTCGCTATTTTGTGGTGGCGGCCATCTTGGATTACAAATTTATCATAGTGCGTATTATTCTACTAATCAAGCCCTTTCATTTATTACCCATATTGAGATGATAGTAAAAAATAATGACAGTCGCCATTTTGTGGTGGCGGCCATCTTGGATTTGAAATTTGTCATAGTGCATAGTCAAGCCCTTTAAATTGATACCTATACTGAGGTAGTAGTAAAAATTAATGATGATTAATTAATATTGGAAGTTCGTTGCTCAAACACGTCGGAACAGTCATTGGTCATGGCCATTGCTCATGGTCATTGGTCGTGGTCATTGGTCATATCCGTTCCTCATGGTCATTGTAATTGGTCATGGTCATGGTCATTGGTCATGGTATAGAGGTAGTAGTGAAAAATAATGACATTCGCAATTTTGTGGTGGCGGCCATCTTGGATTTGAAATTTGTGACAGTGCATAGTATCCTACTAGTCAAGCCCTTTCATTTGTTACCCATATTGAGGTGGTAGTAAAAAATAATGACATTCGCAATTTTGTGGTGGTGGCCATCTTGGATTTGAAATTTGTTATAGTGCATAGTCAAGCCCTTTAAATTGATAGCTATATTGAGGTAGTAGTAAAAAATAATGATGATTAATTAATATTGGAAGTTCGTTGCTCAAACACGTCGGTACGGTCATTGGTCATGGCCATTGCTCATGGTCATTGGTCGTGGTCATTGGTCATATCCGTTCCTCATGGTCATTGTAATTGGTCATGGTCATGGTCATTGGTCATGGTATAGAGGTAGTAGTGAAAAATAATGACATTCACAATTTTGTGGTGGCGGCCATCTTGGATTTGAAATTTGTGACAGTGCATAGTATTCTACTAGTCAAGCCCTTTATTTGTTACCCATATTGAGGTGGTAGTAAAAATAATGACATTCGCAATTTTGTGGTGGCGGCCATCTTGGATTTGAAATTTGTGACAGTGCATAGTATTTTACTAGTCAAGCCCTTTCATTTGTTACCCATATTGAGGTGGTAGTAAAAAATAATGACAGTTGCCATTTTGTGGTGGCGGCCATCTTGGATTTGAAATTTGTCATAGTGCATAGTATTTTATTAGTCAAGCCCTTTCATTTGTTACCCATATTGAGGTAGTAGTAAAAATAATAACAATCGCCATTTTGTGGTGGTGGCCATCTTGGTTTGAAATTTGACATTGTGCATAGTATTTTACTCGTCAAGTCTTTTCATTTGATACCCATATTGAGGGAGTAGTGAAAATTCAATGTATTTCGCCATTTTGTGGTGGCCACCTTGGATTTGAAATTTGTCATAGTGCATAGTTTTCTACTGGTCAAGCTCTTTCATTAAATTTGATACCCATATTGAGGTAGATTATGAAGAAATATTTAGTCCACCATTTTGTGGAGGCGGCCATCTTGAATCGATATTAACCAAACATAGCTAAGAACAACTGCACAAAAATTAACCTTTAAATAAAAATGAAATTATACTAGTAATCAGATTTTTGTAATGCAAGAATAATTTATCGTAACGTAACGGGACAACGAACGTAACGGGACAATAAGTCATCAATTTTCGTGCACGCAGCCAGCGTTCATCGATTTAGTAGAAGTTGTCACGTCAGAAAATCTCATCAAAATTTTTAGTACACTGCCGTTACGGCTCAAGATCGTTCTGTCCGCCTAAACGCTCGAGCTGAATCGAACGGACGCACGCTGACAATGTTGCAGGATTTTACCTAAAGTTGAGTTCTGTCGTTTTGTGAGAGGGCTCTTAAAAACAAAACCAACACTTGACACATTTTTATTTTACAGAGTGTTGTTTGACAAACATTTCAAATTATATTTTAATTACTTAACAACTTAAACATAAAAACATTTCATTTAACAAAAAATTAAAATAATTTGTCATTTAAGATGCAATTTATTTGAATTATTAAAAAAATAAGTATCAATAAAATTGACAATTATAATATGTAGGTACATTTAATTTTTTTATCATAAATTGAGTTTGAATATCTTTACAAATACCACTAATATATTTATACATCAGAAATCAGTATTCAAATCAGCTTTGATCATTGAATGTTTGTTGCTCAATCACGTCAGAACGTCTGTACGATTCGGTTTTAAGAGAACATCAATCAAAATTTACATTTTCATTTGCTAAAACCGCGCGACCTTGAGCGAGTGAGGATGCACTGGCCCAGATCCGACTCAGAGCACCCCGACTTCACTTAGTCTTGTCGCTACTACCCCTAGAGTGTATATAAAAAGTGCGGGAGCCAGAAGCTCAAGGGAGGTCCTGAGTGGAGCGAGCCATGCGAGGTCAAGCATAGCGAAGGGGGGAGGTGGCGAGCGAAGCGGGCCGGCGACCTCCGTAGTGGAGCGCAGGCCGAGTATGGAGAAGCGACACTCAGGGCTGACCGCAGAGCTTCTTGTAAAATAAAACATTTGTTGATGTAAGACATTTTTGAAATAAATATTATGCAAAACGTTGTTTTTAAAATGAAACATTTTTGTGGTGTAAAGTTTTCGTAATGAATATTATTCGATTAGTTGGTTTTAAAGTGATGTTTTGTCAAAAAATGTTTGTGAAACATTAGTGTCAATGTCAAGTGTCAAACAAGCTCCACTACGGAGGTTTAGTAGTGGTAGGACTCTTGGCAGAGTCCGCCTGGGGGAAGTACCACACCTTTGCCAGTTATTCTACCGCCAAGCAGTAATGTGCAAACATTACTGTGTTCCGGTTTGAAGGGCAATGTTTCCAGAGAAATTACAGGGCTTAGAGATATAAGATCTTAGATCTCTGGGTGACGAGCGCAGTGCAGTGCTAGGTAATGATTTGGACTCTTCATGTTCCAATAGCTGCGTGTCACTGTGCTGTTATGTGTCAGGCATGTTGCTTACCATCAGGCACATGTCCTGATCGTCTCGTCACTCTTTATTTAAAAAAAAAAAAAAAAAAACTACGGAGGTCGCCGGCTCGCTTCGCTCGCCACCTCCCCCCTTCGCTACGCTTGACCTCGCATGGCTCGCTCCACTCAGGACCTCCCTTGAGCTTCTGGCTCCCGCACTTTTATATACACTCTAGGGTAGTAGCGACAAGACTAGGTGAAGTCAGGGGTGCTCTGAGTCGGATCTGGGTCCTAAGTTACCTAACCGGTCCGATAAATTAAACAACTTTTTTATGTATTTTATTTTCGGAAAAATCCAGAGCAGTGGCATGGCCAAAAAATTTGCCAATGATGTAGAATTTAATTTTAATTTTTGTTAAATGAAATGTTTTTATGTTTAAGTTGTTAAGTAATTAAAATATAATTTGAAATGTTTGTCAAACAACACTCTGTAAAATAAAAATGTGTCAAGTGTTGGTTTTGTTTTTAAACATTTATTAGTTAACTAAAATATTAAACGAATCAATTGTCAAACAATACGTTATGTAATGAAAGTTTGTCAAATAAATATTTTGAGATGTAACCAATTTGTGAAATGTTTTTTTGTGTAATAATCATTTGACGACCCGTGAGTTTGTCGAACGTTGGTTATCAGGTGTAGATTTGTGAAAAAAGGTTTTTCAAAAGAACGGATACCGGGCTACCTTTTATAGGGCCAAACAACAAACCAAAAAAAAAAATTGGTTGCCTGTAAAGTCGGTATACGGGCGAAAGTTTTACGTGACAACGACTTTGAGTGGTAAAATAATTTTACGGAAGGGACGCGTGCCTTTCACTTTTTATGTCTGTCTCTCTCGCTCTTAGGCGGGCTAACCATGCCCGAGTGTAAGGGACGCGTGCCTCTCACTCGCTCTCGTTGTGAGCGCATAACGTGAGCGGATCGTAACGCAGTTTCTTGAAGTGTCACCCGGCAAACCAATTTATAAGACGTTGTCACGTCAAAAGAAACAAATAATCGATTAAACGATTCACTAATGCTTCACTGTTTTTTTTACAAAACCTCACTTTTAAACCAAGTAATCGTATAATATTCAAAAACTGCTACTATCAAATGATAATATTTTGAGACCTACTGCTGGCATTCTATAACACTCTATTCGACTCGTATAATATTATTATAATGTAAGCATTATGTATTTTTGAAAACTCCACAGAACATACAAGTATTAAAAACTCGCTTCATAACTACAGTTTTCATCAACACTATTAGCAATTTTACTAACACTAGTAACGGCGTGGATCAATGCTAGGGATCAATTCACATTATATATATAACTTATTATATAGCAGTAAAAATATTCAAACTTACCTATGAAATGATATTCCTCCTTCCTTTTTTTGTTTTTGGGAACCATGTTTGCAATGTTTGAATACACAAGACGGCATTATTTAAAACAAAACTTATAATCACACAGGATGAACACGTATGGACAGGCCCGTACAAGATGAAGTTTGTGTCGTACTGACAGGAGTTTGTATTTGCTTTGGCCACATATTACTGAAATAAAACCTTTTAAACTCCATAGTACACAGAAGTATTAAAAACTCGTTTCATAACTATAGTTTTGCATCAACACTATTAGTGTTTTTATTAACCCTAGTAACGGCGAGGATTTGTTCATGGCATCGATTCACATTAAATTAAAAAAATAACGATTTTAAAAATAGGGCTTAAAATTGAATTATAGAATGTTCATCAATAATTTGGTGTACGAGTATCTTCAAAACAAAATTAGAATCTATATTTTACCTTAACTTCAGGAAAAATAATTTCAATTTAGTATAGCAACACTGACCTATTTTCGTTGAGGTGTTGTGTTTCTATTCATCAATCGAAATAAAACCGTCTTAATTATATAAATACTAGTAAAAATATTCTAACTTTCCTATGAAATTTCCTTTTTTTATTTTTGGAAACATTGTTTGCAATGTTTGATGACACAAGACGGCATAATCTTAAACAAAACATAAAATCACACGGGACTCCCGTACGAGACGGAAGTCAGTTTCGTACTGACTGGAGTTTGTATTTGCTTTGGCGTTTGATATTTGCTTTCCGGACCTAAGGATCTGTGTTCCGCACGTTCCATCTGCCTTTTGTTTTAGAAATCTGTGGTGGTAGCGGCCAAAACATGCATAATTTAAAAAAAAATTTATATTTTTACAGCATTCTTCAAAAATTCAGAGGGGAACAGTGAAAACTCGGAGATGAGGATATTTCTCGAAAGCAAGAGGCATCCAAAAGGTATGTACCTGTTCGTTGGTAGATTTACAGATAGATCGATACACATTGAGGGAGATTGTGAAAAAATAATTTATCCGCCATTTTGTAGAGGCAGCCATCTTGAATCAATATTAACCATACGTGGCTAAGAACCACCGCAAATAAATTAGCATCCAAATAAAAAAACCTCATCGAAACCATTTAAGAGCTACGGGCCACAGACAGATAGACAGACATTGACGTCAAACTTATCATTATCAGCCTATCTTAGACCACTCCTGGACATATTTTTTATTGTATAATATTTCTTTCAAATAATTTCAAGTTTTTTTATGCAAGTTTTTTTTTATATAAAAAGTGACGAGACGAGCAGGACATGTGCCTGATGGTAAGCAACATGCCTGCCACATAACAGCACAGTGACACGCAGCTATTGGAACATGAAGAGTTCATTACCAAGCACTGCAGTGCGCTCGTCACCCAGAAATCTAAGATGTTATATCTCTAAGCCCTGTAATTTCTCTGGAAACATTTCCCTTCAAACCGGAACTCAGTAATGTTTGCACACTACTGCTTGGCGGTAAAATAACTGGCAAAGGTGTGGTACTTCCCCAGGCGGACTCCTAAGAGTCCTACCACTACTAAAGTTAATGTATTTAGTGTTTTTGCACGCCAAAAGGCAGAATGTGGAGCTCTTTTTTTCTCTCTGTATCTTATCACCTCTAATGTATACCAATATGCACAAATAAAGAAATTTTATTTATTTATTTATAGAAACAAACTTAAAACATTGGTCAAAGGTTATATATGTAAAATATGTAAACCGTCAATTTACGTCTTCAGCGGTGTTGTTTTAGCTGTATGCAATGTTTCCAGGCGGTATAAACGTGCAGATCCGTAACCGCGAGCCGTCGGCGCGGCTGGCGGGCGAGCACGCGGGCAAGCTGCTAGTCATGACCTACCCCTGGGACGGAAACGCGCATCCCGGGAACGAGTTCTGGTAAATATATATATTATCATCGGCATATCTAACTTGGCCTCATGGCTTAGTGGGTAGTAACTCTGCCTGCGAAGCCGAGGGTCGTGGGTTCGATTCCCACCCACTGCAAATATTTGTGTGATGAATTCAAGTATTTGTACTGTGTCTGGGTGTTTCTATGTGTAATAAGTATGTATTTAGAACTATATAAGTATTATATCAGCTATCTGGCTGCCATCTTACAAGCTTTGCTTAGTTTGGGGTCAGATGATGTGTGTGAATTGTCCACCAATATTTATTTATATTAATAATGTCGTCAAGGGGTACGGTAGACTTGATCGAAATCTTATATGAATAACAAAACATAAAAAATATTGATTTTGAGTCGACAACATATGTCCACAAAATTCGGATTATGAAGAATTTCCTTAAATTGTGATGGCACTGACAAACAAACCGCTGTCGCCATCTTTGGTGTGAAGCACGTTTCGTTCCATCAATCAACACATTGTGTGCGTCCGTCGCGCCAAAAAAGTATCTATCACAAAAAACTGTGACTTATGTGAAAACGTAAAAGGAACGAACGTGTCTGTGTGTATAAAAGTGTCCCGTTACGCTCATTGTACGCTTGTGTAGCATCTATCAATGTTTTGTTATGACGTTGTCACGTTAAACTATCGTCAGTAAACCAACCAGTTTTTTATGGACTACAATCTTGTAATACAACATTGTAATACAAATATGGTATTACCCCCGACTACCTTAGTTATAAATTTGTAGGTACTGGCATGCGAAATTTGTAGTATATGGTAATTGACTAGTCAGCCCTTTTATTTCATACCCATATTGAGGGAGTTATGAAAAAATGTAATTCGCCATTTTGTGGTGGCGGCCATTCTTTGGAACGTCAACCATGCGACGATGTTACTTTTTCGAGCTACGAGCAGTCCAATAGAAAAAAAGGGTAAAGTGGTATTAGATTATACAGATCAGTAGCACACTATCCGAAGTGTATCCGATGAAAAATGTAATAATGTTTCCATCAGGTACGGCAGTTTGGACGGGTCCGGCGACCCGGCGGCCGCGTGCGCCACACAAGTGGCCGAGCTTCACAACGCACACATCAATAGCAACGTGTGCGCACACAACACTAGGGTTGTCGCCACGACCAACGGCTGCGGGCTACAACCCCTTGCTCAGTACTGTAGAGATTCACTTGCGTAGCTCTAAAAAAGTAATCAAAAAAATTGCAAAACAAATGAGTAGTAGTGCGCTGGTACGAAGGTTGTCACGACAACCAAAAGGCTAGAAGCTTTAATATTAAAATTAACGTGGTTGTTACACATATTTAATTGGATAACGGGGCACTCACGTATATACGGTCGGTCAATCCGACTCGAGTGATTGACCGACCCTATATACGTGAGTGTCCCGTTATCCAATTAAATAGGCTAGAAGCTCTTGCCGAATTATCGTAATTCATAACATTTTGGTTCTAAAGATATTTTGTTTACTTACTGAACTAATTACGTTATTGTATTGTTGTCAATATAAGCGCAATTGTTGAAACTTTGTAAACAACACTAGGGTTGTCGCCACAACCCCCGAGTAAATGCTACAACCTCTCGCTCAATATTATCGGAATTAACTCGCCTGAGATTGAAAAGTTGTAAAACAAACATGATTAGTAGTGCGCTGGTACTAAGGTTGTCATGACAACCAAAAGGTTAGTACGTCTTGCCGAATATTATCAGGATTTAAATCGTATTTATTGGTTCCATATTTTGTTAACTTACAAAACTAATAAGTTTCTTGTTTTGTGACTGTTGATGGTGCTAAGGTTGTCACGACAATCGAAGAACCGAGGAGTTACAACAACGTTTCGCTATATATTGTAGAGAATAGGTTCTAAATATTAATGCTTTAATTTGCAAAATTCAAGTTTTTCTTGTTTTGTTGCCAATATACGCGCAATTTTTTTTGAAACTTTAAGGTATACAACTCTAGGGTTGTCAAACTTTGTAAAGCATACATAACAAGTAGTGTGTTGACGATGAGGTTGTCACGATAACCATCGTCCAAATCACTGACTACCAGTGATATGGACGTTGTAGCAGTGCTGTGCTCAGATATATTAGAAGATTTATCTCTATTCTGTGTAATGTATCTAGAAATAAATTGCCCTTCAAACCGGAACACAGTAATATTTGCACAATACTGATTACCGGTAGAATAGATGCCAATAGTGTCGTATTCCCCAGGAAGACTGCAAAAAGTCCTACCACTACTTCCTAGCATTTCTGCAATATTTGGTTCTAGTATTATTACACTTTTTACTTCGTCTAGAAGAGACTATGTTTAGTAAAGTTAACAACAACTTACTTGTATAGAGGACAACCTCTAACTATTTATTATTATTACACACAGCTTTAGTAAAATATAAAAAGTAAAATAGTTAATCTATAATAGCCTTTTATAGCTGAATAAAAATTTAAATGTAGACCAATACCAGTATCAAAGAGGAATAGAATTAAAAAGTATTTTATTTTTAAATAAGCTTTTATAATATTGACTAGCACCACATTCAGACTCCTGTTCGGTTCGAATGTGAATTCAAACATAGATAACATACATATTGTTTTGTCAAGCTATGGCGTGTGTCGAAGTGTCAAGCAATCGCGAGGTGTAGATTCAAATCTCGTCTGCGCGTCGTGAGTAGTTTTCCCAGTTCAGACATACAAGTCTATGGTCCCGAGTTTACCCGAAGATTTCTCTTCATTCCCGAGGATGACGCTAGAATTAAATTTACAGCCCACGAAACATCTGTCTGTGGTAAGCCAAAAGATTACACTCTTAAAAAAAATACCTCCATGACGCATCATAACGTTTCACAAGAAATTCCTTCCTCCCAAATTGCGTTACGTAATTAATACTTGAATGGCCCTAACTTACGCGTGGTCGGTCCAATCCGACTCAAGGTTTAGGCCGCGTCCGGCGGCCTTTTTCAAGGAGAGCACGTGCGTTATGGCTGCCCATTCGACACTTGAGTCGGATTGGACCGACGATATCACACGTGAGTTACTCGTTTACTTAATTAATAGTAGATTATGGCATAAGTGTGTAAAGTTGAGTCACGCACAATCGCCGAATAAAGAGCGAATTATAGGTGCGGAAAAAGTCCCGACAAACTAAGTGTGTAAAGTTGGTGATTACTGCTGAGGTGCTATTGATATCTAATCTAAAGATAGCCGAGGACAGTAATCATCAATACACACGTGTTTCATACGACGTTATTCAACACACTTGTGAATAAAAAAAAAAAAAGTCGTCATGCCTATTATTCTAATCGGATTTAGCACATGACTATGAACTGTGAGCTATTTCACAAAACTCCATGTGCGTATATCCATACCAGTTTTCAATAAAAAAAAAACTTGAGAGGTGTCAAGGGACACCCGGATGGAACGAAGTTCCTTTCGATTAATTAGTGAAGGAATTATTATTATTTTTTATTTACAAAAAACCTGTATACACTCAACAACGCACAGCTTACATTAGCAAAAAGTGTCGTGACAACTTTTCGTAAGATTTTTTTCCGTCTAGCCCCCTTTCACAACGCGCGATAAGGAACTTCGTTCCAACAACCGCCCCTCTACCGCCCAACGAAATCGGCTATGGCTTTGCTATCGCTGTCTCTATCATTTGAAGCGAAAAGAAAAGAGAGCAATTTCAAAGCTAAATTTTAGTTAGCCTGTAGACCCTCCGACCTGTGACACAAAATGTTTAGCGTGAAAGTAATCACGTAACGTTTGCTAACTAGAACAAAAAAAAAAACAATGACACGTTTTCCAGACGCAAAAAGACCATTGGGACCTACTCGCTATGCGTCGATTATTTTCTGACTAGGAGTCTTAACTATCCATATGTAGGATACTGTACCTAGTTATATGTAATAACATTATATTTTACGTTGTATGATATATTTTTACCCATGACTGTAATTATAAGACAATACTGGACTGCAACTATTGTGCCTATTTTAATTTAATAATGATATATATAAAATACAAAGTTGAAGATTTTTTTTATTTCAATTCCATGACCCTTAAGATATAGTTTTGCATTATAGCTAGATACTTATAGACTACAGGCCCGTGAACAAAATGTTTGGGTCAAACGAACCACCAGGAAACCTATGTATGATGATAGAAATAAAATTGCGGAATAATAGATTAGAAGAGGTATTGAAACTATAAAAATTATAATTTTTTTATTATTAGTTTCAAAATTCCAAAAAAATGCATGAGTTTCCAACGATTTACAGAGTAAATTTGGTCATCTGATTATGTACGGCATTGGTTCCATACAGTTTCAATACCTATTCTAATCCATTATTTCGCAATGCCATACAAAAATCATGCGACAAGGAGAAATAATAGAGGGTTGCAACCTCCACTCAGTTGGACAGCTCACAACTTACAAGTGATGGCATAGTGCTGAATCTTATTACTTTATACCCTTCTAACAACCTACATAGGTACATAGGTCTCCTGGTGGTTCATTTGACCCATAAATTTTGTTCATGGGCCTGTAGTCTATTTTACCTACCTACTAATAGGACCTGGGTGACCGAGCTTTGCTCGGTTACATAGATATATAATACTTTCTCAATATATAATATACTAGCTGTACCCTGCCACGCTTCGCTGTGGCACATTATGATGCAAAAATTAGATAACAAGAACAAAATTAAAAATTTTAATTAACCCTCGACTACCTCAGATTTTTTATCTGTACAACATTCTACTAGCGAGTTGTGAAAAAATACATGTAGAGTCAGCGCCACCATTCAAGTCCGATAGACGCGGCGCTGTTGGCGCGTAACTAAATGTTGCCAGTAAGTTATGATAAAATTACTCATTTTCTGCTTATGCTTCAAAACTAAAGTTAGGAATTGTAAAATGCTAGTAAAATATTAGTTCTACCCATGAAGTTATATCAGACAATAGCCTAACGAACTATTTAAACGATAAAATAAAACAAACGTTCTGTATCTATTTATTTTTCATTTATTGTATATTTTTACAATAATTGTGATCTACTGCGCATAATGGTTTTATACCAGTCATATCGCAATCGCTGTCACTCGTATCAATTAAGTCACTATCATGATCCGATTCAGTGTCGCTATCATTTTCTGTACAAATTATAAATCTTTCCATTTCCACATCGACGAGTCCGTCATTTTTGAAGTACTTACTCATCTTCAATATTCTTGACATGATCGCATTGAATGTTTGTGCCAGTCTTCTGAATATTCAGAAATATTCTTCGCATTGTTGTATTGCTTCCTTGAAAGTTTATATCTTCTTTAAGTTCCAAAACTAGCTTGCTTACCGTTGGCAATTCTTTTTTAACCACATAGAATGCATGGATTTTTTGGTGTATCGCACAGAGGTCGAAATCGTCCAAATTAATCTTTTTCGGTTGCGGTCGGCTTTTCCCGGGGGTAACTATTTTCTTCGATGTGCTTGCCGCTACTTGTCCTTCATACGATACACTGTCTTTACGGAAACGCCTGAAATAAATAAAACATCAAGGTAAGTTTTGGTATTTTCAATCACAATTAAGAATAAGAAGATATCGTAGATATAAGAATAATATAGAAAACACTGAAGATATCGTCAATCAGACAAGGTTACATAAAATTATATCGTATTCATCAATTAGGCAAAAACAAGCAGCTATGGCATCCCTAATATTTACCTGTCATGGCGGCGACTCTCATCTGCACATTATTTTGCGGAATCAAAAAGTGTTTTTTCATCTTTTCTAATTCACAAAATTCTTTCACTTTAAGAATTAGTTCACGAGCTGCACTTTTCGCTGCATTTTCACGGATATTTCAACTAAAAACATTAAAAAATCCACAACCTCTACTCTTTACAAGCACTCCGAACAAACGGCAATATTTATTTATTTATTTATTTACAATTTAAACATGGAACTTACAGTAAAAACCAACGCATTACATGTTTGAGCTAATATAGGCAAGGACTTCGGCCCTGAAATTTCCCAAATTATCGAAGAAAATGTCCAAATCTGGTTTTTGAGTGAGTGTGCCGTTCAAAGTTCAATGAAACGCGGCGTGGGCGCGTTGTAGCCGCGCGCAGTCCACAGCCCGGCGGCGGCGCCAGCAGGCGGCGGCGGCGGCGGCGCGCGCGCGAGCGCGCCCGGCCCGCGCCGGCCGACCCCAGGCACCGCCAGCCGCACTTCGCTCAATGTATCGGGATTGTTCAGCTTGTTGTTCAGCAATAAATAATAGTGGGTGAACAGCTGCATCTTGCGCCTCAGTTCCAAACTGTACAATCCCACCATTCCGTATTCATATATGGCGTATCATATATTCAATATGGCGGTTATGGCGGAGCTGTCAAACTTAGTTCCTGTTTTTTCCGTAAGACTTCAGTGGTGGCGCGGACTCTATTTCGCCATTTTGTGATAGCGGCCATCTTGGATTAGAAATTTGTCATAGTGCAATGTATTCTACTAATTAAGCCCTTTCGTTTGATACCCATATTGAGGTAGTAGCGAAAAAAATAATGTAATTCGCCATTTTGTGGTGGCGGCCATCTTGGATTTGATATTTTTTTTATAGTGTATAGTATTCTACTAGTCAAGCCCTTTCATTTGATACCCATATTGAGGTACGTTGTGAAGAAATATTTTGTCCGCCACTTTGTGGCGGCGGCCATCTTGAATCGATGTTAACCAAACATAGCTAAGAACATCCGCACGGATATTAACTTTCAAATAAAAAAACCGCATTGAAATCGGCCCATCCGTTTGAGCTCTACGGTGCCAAAGACAGACACACACACAGACAGACAGACAGACATCGACGTCAAACTTATAACACCCCTTTTTTTGGTCGGGGGTTAAAAATGTTATGTTGGTTTGTGTACTCTTCAAAAACTCAAAAAGTTCTGCACCGATCGAGCTGAAATTTTACAATGATATGTTTTATAATCCGCATCAAGGATTGTTTTTATCTAATTTTTGCATCACAATGTGCCACAGCGAAGCGTGGTAGGGTACAGCTAGTATATCCATATGCCTACAAGAATTGCTCGTTTAAAGCAAAAACAATACAATATGGTTTAAAGGTATAAGATTTGGTTTACGTTTTTGAGTTGTAAAAAGGTAGATACATAGAGGTCGTAATAAATATTTTAAAAGATACCGTAAACTTCCCTCCAACGCCAACGATCCAACGCTACTACACGTAAACGGAGCTTACGAAAGGTATGGACACGGCGGGGTGAATGGCTCGGGAACTTCCACGTGGCCATCATCCCTGGGCTTCACACAACAACTTGTCTCGGTGGCATCTTGTTGTGTGATGGCGAATCCCGGCCGGCACTGGGAACTTCTGCACGCGCTCCTCACCCCCTTGAGCAGTGCGTGTAGAGGTTGGGGAGCGGTACTGGAAGACTTGGGAAGGTTACTCGGCTGACATATAGGCCAAGTAAAATTCGTAAGTTTTCCAGATGATCCTCCACGAGCACTCTGATTATAATAATAATAATAAATACGTGAATAATAAATATAAATATTGGTGGACAATTCACACACAACACCATCTGACCCCAAACTAAGCAAAGCTTGTGATATGGCGGCCAGATAGCTGATATAATACTTATATAGTTTTAAATACATACTTATTATCAGAGTGCTCAGTGGAAGGACAAGGGCCGGGGTGCGGCCATAGAGGCTGAACCGCGTTATCACTAGCCGCGGTGGTGAGGGCGTACCTCTCGTTGCCGACCAACTTCGCCGTGGCACTCGACAGTGAGAGGTCGTGTGAGTTGGAGGAGCGGGAGTTCGGCCTCTCGCTGATCTACTGAGACGCAAGCGAACACGGAGGTGGGCCTGGAGATTGCGACTTTGGGCTCGTATCCCGTCTCCACTGGAAGGCCTGGGGTGTCGGACGTTTAGGGCCGTCCGACACCCGGCCTAGGAATAGGCCTTCGAGGAGGTGACGCGCCACTGATTTCCGGCGCGTCACTAGAGCTAAATGCGGGGGTACTAACGCCCCCCGCGAGGCGGGTTCGCAAGGGCGGTGGCAAGGGATGTTGACGGGAATGCGGATAGCGACTCCGTGACCCTGACACCTGGCCATGCAGGAGAAATCTGTGGGGGTTTTAATCGGTAGGGGCTCCATGTCTGTCGTCGTCATGGTCGTCGAGCCGAGGTATGTCGAGCCCGACATACCTCACCCTCACCTCACTGTCTCTGCATGCTGGGGATAAGTAAATGTATTTCCCCCATATAAAAAAGGTATGGAAGGTAGAGGGCAACCTGTGCGCTTAGCAATTCTTGGTAGTCATTTTCGTGATATCAGATTTTTTTCAATTATATTCTCTAAAATAAATGAAAAAAACGTTTGTTACCATAAAAAAACACAGTAAACGTTATAAAAATATGTCAGCAGTGTGACAGTGACAACTTCAAAAGTAGCATTCTCTAATCAGGGTTGTACATATTTATTAAAATCGATTTTTAAAAGCTCGATGTAATTAAATTATATCAAGTCTTATTTGTTAGATGTTTGTACTGTTCAAGAAACTTTTTTTCACTTTTAAAATAAAATAAAATTCTACTCTTGGATCTTGGTTGAACCATCCATATAAGATTTCTTCAATAAAGCGATACCTGTAACAGAAATCTCGTTCATACATATTATTAACTTTATAATAAGAAGAACGTAATATTTGCTTGTTTAAGACAAGCGTTTTTTTCCTTTCAGTACCTTTTTCACTGTTAAATATGAGCAGAGAATAAATGCGACAGGAATGATTAAGCTTTATAGACTTGCTCTAATTCATTTGCAAGTTTGTATTAAAATATGAATACTTCAAGTCTTCAACGCGAATGAGATGTCATCAATTTATAAAAAATTGAGGACAGATGGTTGCTAAAAGTCAAATTAAAAACACTTTGACATTAGTTTATCAAATTTACTTGCAAAATGAAATATTGAGCATTGACACCACCTGGGGCGCTATTGAGTATTATTTGCCTTCATCTGAATTCTGTCATTCTGAAAACGTACGAAGATATGAGATAAATTACAAGATTTTCGAAAATCGATACTTTAGGAGATTGACGGAGTACGGACGTTAAACTTCTATTTCTATCCCTATTCCTATTCGATCATCTAAAAATGTTGTGCTTGTTGATGTTGAGTGTTGACCTTGTTGTTGATAGTTGACAAGCTGGTCAAGTTGTCATTTGTCAATTGTCATATTCTATTTATTCTAGTTTGTGCTCATATTAGAAAAATCTAAACTTTATCTAAAACTCCCCTTAATATAAAGTTTTATTCATATTTAATTACTTTCATAGCTTAAGTATCACATTTGCAATTATCACAATCCTCCAAAATGGCATCTACTTCAAATGATAGTGTTTCTTCTAGTTCTAAAGTGTCTGAAAATGTATCTGATGATTTAGAACCAGGCGCTTGTCCAGAGAGTATTCTAAATCCTACAGACTCCTTCGAAGAGTTCGCTTCAGAAATGAGCTCCAGCCTCCAGGATCGAAATACCAGTTTGACTGCTAAAAACAGCACTATTAGCGAGATACAAAGCGAGATTGGTGAAGATGAGAAAGCTCAAATTAAGGGGACGAAATCTAGTGATGATTTACAGAACAAAGATGTAAGTATTGTGACATTAAAATCCCAATAGTTAATATAAAAGCCTAATCCCTAGGTACATGTTAATTAATCAGTACCTTGCAAATAAACTAACTTTTCTAGTTAGATTCAAACTTTTATGAACTTGGATTGTTGAATCAGTATGAGCCATATGTATGTAGCAGCAATTTTGGTGACCAAACAACCTTACTTGTTAATTGTTATTATAAATAGAATTAATCCTTATTAGGTATTCATAAGTTACACCTTGAACATAGTATGCTTTAGGGGGCTAGGCCATGTTTTGTTAACAACAAAATTAACACAGTATAAAAACAGTAATGTCCAAACATCACTGTTACTGTTTGACATTCATTGTATGCAGGGAAATGATAGATCAAAGAGATAAACCATTTAACGAGCACACAACATAGAAGGACAGTGATATGACCTCTTCATATCCAAACAGTTGCATGTGACTGTGCTGTTATGGGTAGGAGTACCATTAAACTAACTTCAAGTCACTTCATTTGTTAAAAAAAATGAACTGAACTACATTTTCTTGTACATATATTTTGCAAGTTTTTTATTGTTCCATATTATGTCAATTATTAAGATATTATGATGTAGAGTACAGTTTAACTCTATACAAAAATTACAAAAGTGAATGTTTTACTAACACAAGCATTCTATCTCACCAATAGATAGACGGCTTATCTTTGCTTAGTTTGGGGTCAGGTGGTGTTGTGTGTGAATTATCCAGCAATATTTATTTATTATCTGAGTAACAGTCTAAATAACTATTTAGGTCTCAGGCATTAATAAAAATAAACAAACATCAATTCTGTAATTGTTAACATTTTTTGCTTGTTTTGATGAACAAAATTTTTTTTATAGTTTTGTGGCGAAACGAGTAGGACATGTAATGATGGTACTGGTGATAAGCAACATGCCTGCCACATTACAGCACAGTGACATGCAGCTATTGGAACATAAATAGTGATCTATTAATGTTCCAATAGCTGCGTAATCATTACCTAGCACTGCACTCATTACCCAGATGTAAAAGATATTTTATCTCTATGCACTGTAATTTCACTGGAAACATTGCCCTCCAAACCGGAACACACTAATGTTTGCACATAACTGCTTAGCGGTAAAATAACTGGCAAAGATGAGGTACTTCCCCAGAAGAACTCTACAAAGAGTCCTACCACTACAAAATAGTGTTTAACAGCTTCCATTTACACACTTCACTATTATGAGGCTAACATCATAACACAACATACTGTGTCGTAATCTTTCATCAATTTATCAATCACTACCATCCAGGCTTCACACAGGTGCAATGCTGATACTAAATATAAGTAATAAAAATGGTCATTGTGGGTTTAGCTTAGACATATACTATTGCAGAATTTTTAGTAGACCTTTTGGAGGGGTACAATATTGCTGTATATTATTTTGATCTAGCTGAAAGGGTTCAGCCAGTATTTGCGGTGTAAGTGCAAAAAATGTGTTTATTTACGACATTACATTAGAAAACTAAAAATATATGCATTTTTCAATGCTAGTTTATCCAACTATCCTCTGTCAATCATATTTCAGGACTTATCAGCATCACACAGCTGTTCGAACCTTACCGAAGAGAACTTAGACGCAGATGATGAACGTGATGATTATCTACAGTCTCCGGAACTAGTCAATAAAGAAAAACATGTCTTCATCTTGAGCTCAGCAGGGAAACCTATATATTCTAGGTAAAATGCTTATTGTTTGTTCTCTATGCAATTTTTTTTTACCGATTCTGTGCTGATGGGACAACATGCACATCATAATTTTTTTTACTTGGTCAAACTCGGTTGAGTTGTGGTGTAAAGTTTTCAAAAATGGCAATTTATTTACAAAATATTACCACAGTAGAACATACAGTAAAATATCTTCATACAAACGAGCTGCTCTCGGTTTGAATGTGTGCGTGCGCGCCGTGTCTGCACGCGATTGCAAGCACACGCTAGCATAATATATGGGAGAATAAGGTGGCAACAGTACGGGCTGTGCAGCGCGACTCACGTGCTCACGTGCGTACGTTACATGACCCCAACTCTCGCCAACCTCGCAATGCACAATACAAAGTGACAACCTTGGGGATCAACGCAAGAGTAGGCTAATAACTCGGCGGGCGGCCTTAGATAACCTACTGTTATGTATTTACTGTGATATTACTATAATGGAAAAGCTTATTTTGTTTCTTTAAATAATGTTATACAATTAGAATAAATAGAAGAATAAGCCTTTGCTTATTATTATTATTATTTAAATAAATGACTGAGATGGAATATTTTTGTTTAAATAATGACAGGCAATTAAATAAACTGTTCCATAATAGTAATTTCTTTAAATAAGAATAGGCAAGTAACTGTGTAGATTTGATTATATAGTGGATCATCAACTCAGCTAATTGTCTCTCATTGCTTAAACAAATTAAGTACTAGTATGGGGCAGTTGTCTTTATTGCATGTCATTGTTTAAATAAATCTTAATAGATTAATAGTAATCTGTTTAAATAATAAGACTGCTGATAGAAGTGCAAACTTATAACTTTCCATTTTTATTAATTAATTCAGCTATCTGGCTTCCATGTTACAAGCTTTGCTTAGTTTGGGGTCAGATGGCGTTGTGTGTGAAATGTCCACCAATTTTAGTATGAAACAGCACTAATGTAGCACAATACATCACTTGTACAGCTACAGATATAATGCTAATAAATATTAATAGATAGATAGATAGATACTCTTTATTGTACACACCAAAAACAAAGAAAAAATACGTATACAGGATAAGAAAAACAATAAAAACTAGTGTTACAATCGGCGGCCTTATCGGTAATAGCGATCTCTTCCAGGCAACCTTAGGAGATATTATTATCAGATATTACAGTATTTGCGGTGCGAGCGGTGCGACTGCACCGGGGGTCTACCGCCCAAATAAACCGTCTTAGCTTTATATTGCTCTCTCTTTTCTTTTCGCTTGAAACGATAGAGACAGCAATACCAACGCCATAGCCGATTTAGTTAAACAGTAGAAGGACGGTTGCCATCTAGAGCGCGGGGCGCCAAAATCAACCAAAATGTGCTTCACCACGACACTCGACTGCTAATGTGTCTTATTTAGGGCGCCATTTTAAGTTCTCGCATCACCCAAAAAAATATCAGAACGACCCTGCATATTGATGACGCGAACTTCCAAAATTCCACCCCTTAGATAGAGAATAAGTAAATAGATCCGGTTTTTCCGCACGGTTCCTTTGTACCAATCGTAAGCAAATGAGGTGTATGTTAGCTATGCTAACAGAGAGATGTGCCGCGACAAAAGTATGACACTTGCATAAGAGCGATCAGACCCGTGCTTTCGGTTTAAAGCGACTAACTACCCTAACTTAACCAAAGAGTTTACATATACTACGTATAGAGTTAGAACAAACGCTTTACACCGAAAACACGGGTCCGATCAAAAAAAAAAAAATCAAAATTAATTTAATTCAGGTAACTTAACCCATATACATTAAATAGCACACAATATAAATCATCATAATTTTTCAGTCATAAATCAGTAGTCAGGGAAACAAAATATATCAAACATTACAATTTAAAATGTCAAAAAACGAACAACTACTCGTAAATTACAAAATAAAAATAATAATAAATGTCAAATAAAATTATCAAGTCCTAGATATAGTAGTCAGTACCTCCGATCGGGCATCGGCACAGACACATGCCTGTTACGGCAATGTCCGAGGAAAGCACAGTCCAATCGAGCCGCTACCATTTTTAGGACGGTGTTGGAGCTGCCCAGCACTCTGCGCACCAACAATGCAGCTCGCAACCGCATGGTCGTGTGAAAACAGGCCACGCGCGCGTCCGCGAACATACTTGAAGCGCTGCAGAACCGGGGCAGCCCCAACAACATCCTGAAGGCGTTGTTGTACAGGACAACTCTATCAATCAACGATCTCGATCAACGATCGCTCTTGCCTTGTCGCTCTCTTACTCTGTACTTATTCTCTATCTAAGTTTCTAACTCTATACTCATGTTTTTCTAACTCTATACTACTATGTAAACTCTTTGTTCCACCCATACAAAAAGCGTCGAATGCGGATGTCCCGATCTCTCCGTCTCTCTGCAAACGCTTAGATATTACGCCGGCCGACATCCGTAATCCACCACGCTGGCCCACTGCGGGTACACATGACCTCGAAATATGATGAGTACATGTCGGTTTCCGCACGATGTCTTCCTTCAACGTTTTAAGTTAGTGGCATTACGCACATCACTTCGAAAAGACATTGGTGCGCGTGGGATTTGACTTGACCCGACTGGACCAGCCGTAACTTAACGTTAGTGAGTCGGTAACGCGAAGCCATAACATTTTCTCCTACACAAAAGTGCGCAAAAAGCTAAAAAGTAAGTTTTTAATCTTTCTTTAAATCTTTGTTATCATTATCACCATCACTCTCGAAGAGTCCATTAATATCTAAAACCCTACTTGAACACCAAAAAATATTTTAGATACGGTAATGAAGACAAACTGGCAGGTCTTTGCGGGGTGATCCAAGCTCTCGTGAGCGTGGTCGAGGAACCGAACCAGGATATCTTGAGATACATCAGCACTGCGGACTGCAAGGCGGTCTTCCTGGTCAAGGGGCCTTTGATCCTGGTCGCTGTGTCCAAGTCCAACGAGAGTGAAACTCAATTGGTTTTGCAGCTTACGTAAGTATAAATATGGCTTTATATCGACCTACCCTCAGAAAAAAATGTGTGTATGTATTAGTGTACACACATAAGAAATTACACTTTATGACATTATTTTTCGAAAAATTGCTTACTATTTACAACTTTACAAAAATTGGTTAAATAAAGCTAAATTAGATAAAGTTTGAGCAAAAGGCTTTTAGTATAATAAACATGTAAACAAATAATACAATTATTTCACCTTATTAATACTAATGTTACTATTATATTTTATATGGCTTTATATCAAACTACCCTCAGAAATTAAAAAATACTCTGTCTTTGCGGAATGATTCAAGACTCGTGAGCGTGGTCGAGAAGAAATAAATAATTCTTCTCTTTATTTCTCGGCCTAAAAAGTCTTAACTACATCCATATTATAGTATCTGTAACACAAGAAGTATGAAGATAATGTCTAGACACGGGTAGATAAAACCGAAAAATGAACCGCGCTCACGAAATACTAACATTGCAATGTTGGTAATGGCGGGAGCGCGCTTACCGCGTCTCACCCCGCACGTCCCTCACGATTGGCCTGTCTAGACGGCTACGTTGAACGACTGTATGATTTAATAGACTGTGGCCTAACCAAATTCAAAATTCAAATTATCTTAATTGCTGGAATATAGGTATTAGTTACAGATTTAAAATAATAAATTTAAGAAAGGTATCACTATATCCGCACCCAAAGGGCGTGCAACATTACACATAAATACAAATAGTCTCAATTATAAAACGCCAATTATACAATAATAACTATAACAACAACCACAGATACAATGATTTACGTATAATCTAGTGTTATAAATGGCGGTTTAATCGCTAAGGTTAAAATATGTCCCGCATATTTTCAGATACGCGTTCAATCAAATAGTGTCGGTACTGACCCTCACGCAACTGAATAGAATATTCGAGCAGAGAAGGAACTATGATCTGAGGAGGCTGCTGTCTGGAGCTGAGAGACTCATAGACCATCTGCTCATATTTATGGAAAAAGACCCCGCTTTCTTATTGGGTAAGAAATAAAAATATCTATGCACAAGCATAGCCCCATGGTTTCACCTGAGCCGTTCCCGATTCCGTTATTTTTTCGGGATGAATAATAGACTATGTGTTGTTCCAGACTATTCAGTTATATATTTAAAATTTCAACCTGATCCGTTCCGATGTAATTGAGCAACAAACATCCAAACTTTTGTGTTTATAATATTAGTAGGAAGTAGGATTTGATTCTACAACTTTTTCCGCACATTACAGGCGCCGTCCGCTGTCTACCATTGCCAGAAAAGACTCGAGAGAACATCACCAACGCTATAACAACCACTTGCAGCAAGATAAGAGATCTAGTTTTCGCGATAATGGTGGCTGGCAACCAGCTGATAACGCTGGTACGGATGAAGAAGTACACGCTACATCCATCAGATATCCATCTGATTTTCAACCTGGTCAGGAGTTCGGAGAGTTTCAAGACTGCGGAGAGTTGGACACCCATTTGTCTGCCCAAGTTTGATGCAACGTAAGTGTTACATCCTTAGATAAAGAATACGTATATAGATCAAGTTTTATCGCGCGGTTCCTTTGTAACAATCGTAACCAGATGTATGGCGCAATAGTGATGTGCTGCGACAAAAGTACGACACTTTCAGAAGAACGACAAGGCAAGACCGATCGGACCCTTGCTTTCGGTGTAATGCGTTTATTCTAACTCTATATGTAGTATGTGTAAACTCTGTGGTTACATCTTAATAGGGTATCGGACTGGGCCAAAAATAAACCATTCTAATTAGTCTGTCAGCTAAATCATGGCAAAATATATGGGACACGTATTTTTTTTGTTTTATCAAATTATTAAAAATTTACCATCACACTTTCAGAGTACGGGGTCGTGACGTCATTTGTGTGTTTGTTGTTTTTTAAAGAAAAAATACGTGGCTATTATACAATACAATATTTTTTAGCAACCTAACTGACAGACTAAATAGTTTTTTTTTTGGATTATAGCCTATTTAACACGTAATGCACAAAGGTTTTGATCCCCGACACAAAAACTACGGGCCGTTATAAGTTTGGCCTGTCTGTGTTTAAGTGTACAGACACGCATTGGAGATCCGGAACGGATGGTCAAGTCCTGCTAATATATAGCTCTATACTATAAAATAAATGTTTGTATATAATATCGAGGTACTTACGAATTTTCCTATGTCTATGTTATTCCAGAGGTTTCCTCCACGGTCATGTGTCATACATATCAGAGGACTGTCAAGCCTGCCTTCTCCTTCTAACCGTCCAACGCGACGCATTCTTCACCCTATCGCAGGCGAAGCACACCATTGCCGACAAACTACGCCGATCAAACTGCCTCGTATCTATCAACGACGCATTGAACCGCAATCAAGAATTACCCACAACGAACCCGCTCAAACACATCGGGATACCGGAAATACGACATTTTATGTACAAATGCAAAAGTACCGCTCAACTTTTCAGCTCAGACCCTATCTGTCTAGATCGGTTGCAGGACTATAGAATGAGACACAAAGAGGGCGGCGATGTGTGTGCGAGAAGAAGATAGAAAAAACTGTCGGATATAGAGTATGTGAAGAATTATAGGAAGTACTGCAGTCAGATACATTGTACATCGACGCCCGCGAAATTGATCTTTAGGTCGAATTCCGAAGATACGATATTGGCTTGGGTAAGTGCATTAATTCAAAAGTGTTCGTCAAGACATTAGGTAGAAGCCACCTGATGAAGTTAACCACCTCGGCGGGGAAAGTCGTTTCATCCCAATCAGAAATCCTATCGGAAGTAGAAGACTTTTACAGCCAGCTGTACGCATCGCATGCTCCTCATCTTCAACAAAACGAGGACAAAAGAGCCACTCTGACACGTCACTACAACGAAGACCTGCCTGAGATAAGTCTGGACGAAATTGTGATGGCTCTTGAACAAATTAGGAACGGAAAAGCCGCGGGTGAGGACGGAATTACGACAGAGCTCTTAAAGTCCGGTGGAACTCCACTTATTAAAGAGCTCCAAGAACTGTTTAATACCGTCCTCTTCACCGGGAGAACTCCACAGGCATGGCACAGAAGTGTGGTTATTCTGTTCTTTAAAAAGGGAGATATGACCCATTTTAAAGAACTACAGACCGATATCGCTTCTGAACCACGTCTATAAGTTGTTCTCAAGAGTCATCACAAATCGGCTCGCCCGAAGACTCGACGAATTTCAGTCTCTTGAACAGGCCGGGTTTCAAAGTGGGTATAGCACCATAGACCACATCCATACGGTACGGCAGTTTGTACAGAAGACAAAGGAGTACAATCGCCCCCTCTGCTTAGCGTTTGTGGACTATGAGACTCAATGTGGGACTCAATCGAAACCTGGGCTGTTCTGGAGTCCTTACAGCGATGCCAAGTCGATTGGCGATACATCGAGGTGATAAGATGTTTATATGACGCCGCTACAATGGCGGTCCAAATCCAAGGCCGACAGACGAAACATATTCCCCTACATCGAGGCGTGAGACAAGGGGATGTAATTTCCCCGAAATTGTTCTCAAACGCATTAGAGGATATGTTTAAGACGCTGGATTGGGTTGGACGTGGCCTAAATATCAATGGCGAGTGCATCTGCACTTACGATTTGCGGACGACATAGTAATTATGGCAGAATCGCTGGAGGACTTGCAGTGGATGCTGGAAAGCTTAGCTAAAGCTTCTCAACGCATCGGACTCCAGATGAACTTGGATAAAACCAAAGTTATGTGCAACGAGTTCGTTGCTCCGGGACCGATTGCCGTTAGTGGAACCACTCTTGAAATTGTACAGAAATACGTTTACCTAGGGCAGACGCTCGAACTAGGTAGAGGTAATTTTGAGAGTGAGGCTATGAGAAGAATACAGTTAGGCTGGGCTGATGCCCAAAAAAAATTTCGTCGAGTCTTCTCGTCACCCATCACACAAAGTCTCAAGACAAAAATGTAAAACCAGTGCGTCCTACCCGTTATGACTTACGGTGCTGAAACGTGGACACTGACAGTCAAAATGGTCCGTAAGCTCAAAGTAGCCCAGCGAGCTATGGAAAGAGCTATGCTTGGAGTTCCTCTGAGGGATTGCATTCGCAATGAAGTAATTCGTCTGAGAACCAAAGTGACCGACATAGCTCACCGTATTAGTAAGCTGAAGTGGCAGTGGGCCGGACACATCTGTCGCAGACCTGATAACCGTTGGGGTAGACGGGTTCTGGACTGGAGACCGCGAATCAGTAAACGTAGTGTAGGACGCCCTGAGACTAGATGGAGTGACGATATTCGAAAGGCTGCTGGTGGCGGTTGGAGACGGAAGACCGAGGATCGGGCTGAGTGGCGTATCATGGGAGAGGCCTATGTCCAGCAGTGGCCAAGTACAGGCTGATGATGATGATATAATAATTATACGATAGAAGATGGAAGCAGCCTTTTTAGAACCTCGTGTATCAATAATAATATAAATTTATTAAAATTTCAGGTAACAAACGGTTTCGAGCTATACGTAACTTTCGACCCGCTGATGGAGAAAGACCAGGCAATCCGCGCAGTAGACCGGCTGCTCAGATGGATCAAGAAAGAAGAACAGAGGATATTCATCATGAACGCGCCCACATTTTAAAAGAAATAACTACGCATTTAGGGAATATCTCAACGTGAGAGAGAGAACAGTGATAATGTTCGTTCGTAGAAGACCAATTAAAATAGGTACATTTAAAAAAAAATGGCAGTCATAGGGACTGCCGATAGAAGTGAAAACTCATAACTCAGAATTTGATAGCTCATTTTGGAAACTGCGCGGGTGAAACCGGAGGGCGTGGCCATGACCATGGCCATCATTCAAGATTTCATTAATTTACGAACGTAATGCTTGAGCTTAATTCACAGCCCATGAAAAATCTGTGTGTAACATATTTTTAGAAGAAAAATGTGGATTTAGGAATGTAATCTTTATCATGTACAAAATATAGGTAATCTCTTTAGTAAATTATAGAGGTATGTAGCTAGGTTATAATATTCAATAAACTCAAATTCCAAATCATGTATTCATTCAAAGATACTACAATCGAGGTAGAATAGAAACTCTTTATTGTTCAGAAAAATTACAGAGCATATATGTATATGAGATGAATCATATATCTCTGGGTGACGAGTGCAGTGCAGTGCTAGGTTATGATTTGGACTCTCATGTACCAATAGCTGCGTGACACTGTGTTATTATCGGCTGGCATGTTGCTTATCATCTGACGCGTGTCCAGCTCGTCTCGTCACTATTCTGTAAAAAAAATCTTTTTACTACACATAAAGATTTGAAGAGAACAGTAAATATCCCGAACTGGTATAATCTAGTATTAAAATATTGAAATGAAGAGCATCTGAGACGCCCCAATTTGCCTTACTTTGCCTGCCCGCTGTCTCAACAGCTGTCAGGAGTGCCTATTTTATAAGCAGTTTTAATATTTTTTCCATTAATAGGTTTGCGCTTGACCCCATGTCTGATGTTAGGTTTTTTTTTCTTTTTGTAATCTTAATCATGCAATCAGTCATGGTAGACTATAAGCAGATGAGATGACAGCTTCATGGCGTTGAGGGTCCCACTCCCAGCGGAGATTGCCCCTTTCTTTTAAATTATTGTTGATTGTTGTATCAACTATCATACATGTCCCGTCGCTTTTTTGAGACGACGTACGGTTTCAGGGATAGTGAGTCGACCCGCAAGTTCATTCGGGTGCTCTTGCAGTCGCAGGTTATAGTTAGCACTATGGCGTTATATTTCTTGTTTTACCATAGGCACGTTTAAAATTTTATGGACCTCTGTTGTTCGGAGAAACCAAGCCGCGTTCGTCATTTGCCTTAAGATGTTATTTTGTGACCGTTGGACTTTCAGTATGTTTGAGGCACTAGCCGTTCCCCACACCTGAATTCCATATGTTCAAATTGGTTTTAGCACTATGTTGTTCCGAGGGCACAATCCTACTGGAGCACAATCTTCCTTCCGGAGGGTGAAGCTGATGCTTCACCTGCTTCACTTGCTGAGCTGATGTTAGGTAACGGTACATTATAGGTACGATGGAACGCGCTTACCTAGTAGAAACCGATTCATTCTCGATTTGAAGGCACTCATATTAACTTCTAAACTACACTACGTAAGATAGGACGCCTTGACTCAAAATGGAGGACGATTTACGAAAGGCAGCTGGTGTCGATTGGAAATTCAGGATGAGTAACATATTATTCATAATCATAATCTCTTTATTGCGATATAAGAGATAAGATAAGAAAACTCTTTATTAAAAGCCACATACATACAAAAAAAATGACAACAGAAACTTAAGAATAACTTATACTATAAATATTAATTGGCGGCCTTATCCCTTAGAGCGGTCTCTTCCAGGCAACCGTGGTGGCGATATGTAGGTAGTTATTATTGGAGAGTCATATGTCTAGCAGTGAACGAGAGTGGGCTGATTATGATATTATCTGCATTGGGTAATATGTACCTACTCAAGCAACGCCTTCGGCTGTTTTAGATCTATGAGTTTAGTGTTTAGATAGGTAATGGATGTTGCAGCTGTAAAATTATTTCAATGTACCTAATGATGTAAATAATTTAATAAATGTTCCAGTACTTACGATTTTATGCGTAGTTAGTATTGTACATTATAACATTGTTATAACTTTATTATATAAATGTAGTGTCGTATCAGGAAGTCAAGGAGAAGGCGGAGTGTAGAAGTACATGGAAGGAACTCCACCGACAAGAGAATCGCTCTTAAATTATGAATGAATAACAAAACAGCAATAATCAACTTATGGAGAAAATAAATTATATATGCCAGTTTTATAGTTCTGACTTTTATTTCGTTTTAAATTTAGTTGAAGTCGTGAACCCGTTTACCTCAACGATTATCTGGTCTACGACATATGTGACCGGCCCATTGCCACTTCTGTTTGCTAATATGCTGTGCTATGTCGGTGACTTTAGTTCTCTGACGAATTACTTCATAGCGGATGCAATCCTCAGAGGGTTCTGGAGTGGATACCGCGAATCGGTAAACGTAGTGTAGGACGCCCTGAGACCAGATGGAGTTACGAAAGACGCCTGGTGGTAGTTAGAAACGTAAGACCGAGGATCGGGCTGAGTGGCGTATTATAGCAGAAGCTATTTCTAGCTGTGGACGAACACGGGATGATGATAATAAAGCCGTGACGTTTACCTACAGCAGGTTTTTAAAATTAATCCCAAAAAAAAGTGATGTGATGATGATGAAGAGCAAAGTTCAATATTATGATTTAACCGTCACTTATTAACTTCAATGACAAAAGTGTGATCTAAATTGGTGCAAAGTTCTATGGCTGAACCTAAAATTTCTAACAACACTATTTTATCTAGGGCGTAGTATAAAATAATGCCCTAGGGCTGCAGTGAGGAACCTGTGACTTCTTATTCTTCTTCGTGTCGATGATGTTGTCTTTTTTTTTTTTGAGTCTTTTAAATTTTTGCTTGCGAGTATTCCGCAACTGTGACTCCTGGTATCGAGGCCTCCATTAGGTCGATTCTGGCGCAGCTGGTTGGACGCCGCGGGCATGACAGCAGGTGCTGCATGGTCTGAGTGGCACCACAGTCGCACAGGATGTTATTTGCGTCAGAGTATCCCCATTTCGCCATATGAACTTTGCAGTGGGCCACTTGGGTCCGGAGTCGGTTTTGTGACTTCCACGTGGGCCACGCTAGGCCTGTGACAAAACACTATGTCAAGGGTTAACCATTTTCTGCAACCTCAATAGGCGAGACGACTAAAGAAAATTTATTAGTCCGTCAGTTAGATTATGAAAAAATATTGTATATTTTTTTTCGTTTCACAAACAAAAAATGAAGATAGAGTTAGAAGTTTCGAGTGACGTCACGTTATGGTACGATTTTTACGATAGAGTGACGTCATAAGTTTGATAATATATATTATCTATAATGCCCGAGCGACACGAGGCTATTTTTTCAAGCTAGCGTCAGTAAGCTAGTACAGTAATTCTAGCTTCGTGTAGACAGAGAGAGAGACAATCTTCTTAGCATTCCATGGATTCACCGTGCGGGTGCCGGGTCCATTGTATGGCAGAGAGAGAAAACTCGAGTAGATCCCGAGACTTGTGACTTGTCGTTGCTTAGCATTGTCTACACGAAGCTAAAAGTACTAGCTTGCTATCCTAGATTGAAAAACTAGCCTCGTGTCGCTCGGGCATTACTTTGCTAAAACAAGAAATACTTTTCTACCTGACAAACTTATTAAAATGGTATATTTGACCCTGCCGTCATCCCAATTGTCTTCGTAATCTATCATTAGAGCAAGCCTATTACGATGTTAGTCGAGGACTTTGCTGTAAGGCACTGACAATAGGCATGTCGACTCATTTTTGATTTAATGTGCCATCAAAAGGCTACTCAATATCTGAAACATAGGTGAAAGAATTACTTTGTTATCTTAAATACTTCCCGTGATATCACGATTTTAAAATCACAATTTTGGACTCTCCCAAAAACGCTTCATACAAATCACTACAGAAACGTGACGTCACATTGCCGTAGTTTCTATGCGTCGCGCGTAAAGTTTGTATGGTAGCTATATTAAATATTGCGTTTAGGAAACTGGTTTCATAACAAATATAACTTGAAATTGAATGGGTTATCCAATGGTAAATACATTTTCTAGTAATTTTGTACTTTTGAAATGGACTTACCCATCCATCTTTGAATGATCATAAAGTTAGTTATACTAAAAAATATCAAAATTAAAATTGGTACTCGTTAAATACTGTCATTATTTCAAATAATTTAATATAATTGAAGGACCTGTCGACACACCTATTATCAGGACTATGATCAGCAAATCAACATCACACAAGACATTAACTCTCATGATCAAAGGTCTTCTTTGAAGTCCAGATACTAGCCGAGTTGGTTCTCAGCAAATATTTAAGTATATTTAACATATTTATATGGGAGTCAGTCATTATTGCTCCATTTTTTTTTCTTTTCTGATTTATGGGGTAATGTATAATAAAAGAACACAAGTACTTAGTACTATTTTATTTTAAAAACTTATCTAATATCTGCCTCTTTCCTCTCCTTCTCTATCCCCATCTCTATCCCGTTCCCTCCTATCCTTTTCCCGGACGCGGTCTCTGTCCCTCTCTTTCTCTCGTTCCCTTATTTCCTTCTCCCTCTCTCGCTCCCGCTCGCGCCGCCGTTCCCGCTCTCTGCTACGGGAGCGATCGCGTTTTCGGCTCTTGTCGGGGTCTCGACGGTCACGATCTCTGGATCTAAAATTAAATTAAAAGTTAATTAACAATTGATGACCAGAAACAGTTATGGCTGGTCTAGTCGGGAGAATGGCGACTGCCGCTCTGGAGCCCACGGGCTCAAATCACAAGCGCACCACTGTCTTTTCAGAGTTATGTGCATAATGCCGCTAACTTAAAATGGTGAAGGAAAACATCATGAGAAAACCGACACGGACCTAGAATCTTTCGAGGTCACGTATCATCATCCACTAACCTGAACTGGGCCAGCGTGGTATATTATGAAATGGCCTTGACTGTCCCCTTGTGGAAGGTGGAAATTTGGTTTTTAAACTACCTAGATTAGAAGTCATGTTGTAAATATCCATATATAATGTAATTCGTTACAAATGAATAAATAACCAATGTTTTAAGTAAATGTAAACACTTTACAAGACTTAAGGTTTATTACCTCTGAGGTAATTAAATGATGAGGTGTTTATATTATGTGTTCAAATCATGAAAGTTGAAAAATGTCATAAATAAATGTTTGCATCATGGAGTGAGTTTGAAGAAGCCTGGTGATACAGGTAATGTTGTGTTGTAGTGACAACCTCGCGATTTTTTATGACTAAATGAGGATAGATAGAGATCTACTCATTTCTCAATAAGACGATCTGCTATTTCTCAAGTCATCTTGTGATCACTGTGGTTGTAATCCTTTCAAAACTTCAAGGTTATTAAAAACTGATTAAAATCATGATTTAACATCAGTGTAATGTTTATAAATAGTAAAATTATTTACCTGTCTCGTCTTCTGTCTCTATCTCTCCTGTCTTTGTCCCTCCTATTCTCTTTGGTTTCACTATCTACAATCTCATCATCTGATGGCATTTCTTCATCTAAGTCATCATCTAAAGCAGATACTTTAGGGTCCAATTCATTGTTTTCTTCTAAAACGGGTCTCTTTTGTATTCTTGGCAGGATTATGTCACATAAACGTTCCTCTCTAAGCAATTCATCTATGAATTCATCAACATGTACTATTTCAAACTGACCCTCGCGATTTTGCCTCCGTAGCTTTCTGTTGTCATTGTACAGTGGTTCTAAATATTTGTAACAGTCGACGGAAGTACCAGTTAACCTCATATAGAAGGCTCCCAGTGCACGTACATATTTGAACTCTTCATTCTTGATAAATTCAACCACGATATCTTTTTCTGGCTGTATCTGGAGCATCTTCAAAACTAAACACAGAAACGGCGTAGGGTAAATGAAGCCGCCGTGCACGCCGCCGATATAACGTAATTCCAAAGCTTTGTCGACTAATAATTCTGCAGTCAAAGCAAAACATTCTTCTTTCCAAAATTTGGAGTCGTATATTCGAGATCTGATGATCTTTTCAATCAAATATTGGGGATTTGTGCCGCGAATTGATCTCGCGTCTTTTACTGTGCGGTTCGCCATTTTTGTTTATGAGTTTAATTCTGAATGTCACTGTCACGAGCTGTGAGACATTTCAGTCAGTGTCAGTTTCGTAGCAGCTTCGTAAACGGCACCCATTCAAAAAGAATTTTAACGAAGATTGTGTTGATTATCCTAAAATTAAAAGAAAACACATGCTTAGACATTGACCACATACAAATAGTAATTACAGTTTACACAGGTATTTAATGAATCGAATGCATAAGAAAAAGTTGAAATTGATATTGCAAATACTATTGCAGTCTTTAAAAAAAATGATAGATAATTCAGATTTAGTTAAATAATTATCACGTGCTTACTAAATTTCTTTTACATAATTAAACATTTATGGAACCCGTAGCCTCCTCATTAGAAGTTTCCTATTAATCAATGGGATCGAGGATAGTAGATACCAAAAAAATATCTATAATTTAGGATAAACTTTTTTTTTTTTTTTTTTAACTTTAATAGGTTTACACTTGACCGCCATCTCGCCTGATGTTAAGCGACGATGCGGTCTACGATGGAGCGTGTTTACCTAGAATAAACCGATTCACTCTCGATTTGAAGACACCAAGATTATAACTATCGGGAAAAACCCACTCAGGCAACTCATTCCACAGCCTAGACGTTCTTATCACAAACGTAGAGTCAAACCTCTTTGTCCGTGTCTTTGGAATATCCACCATGAAACGGTGCCGCTTCTTCGAGTTACGAGAAGTACGATAGTAAAAGGGCAAGGTGGTATAAGATCATGCAGATCAGTTGCACACTCTCTCGAAGTGTATCCGATAAAAACCGATAAGCTAGCAATTTTGCGGCGATGTTCAAGACTTTGAAGTCTTTTTCGCACTAGAATGTCTTTGCCTATGAGCCTTTTGGCACGCCTCTCGATTGATTCCAGAACCTGATACTTAGCTGATCCATCCCAAAGGTGCGAACAGTACTCCATACAAGAGCGAATCTGTGCTTTGTATAACAAAAGCAATTGTTCAGATTTGAAGTACTTTCGCACCTTTGAGAGGACACCTAGTTTTTTTAGCAGCTAATTTTGCCTTGGACTCGATGTACGAGCCAAAGTTGAGCGTAGAAGTCAAGGAAACGCCCAAAAGCTCAAGATGATCAGTAACCGGTACGGATACACCTCGAAAAGTAGGAGTATGTTGAAATGGACTCCTTTTTGCGGAGAACAGACACGCCTGCGTCTTTCCCTCGTTAAACTTGGCCAGATTGGTTTCTCCCCATTCAGAGACTTCCTCAAGGGCCAAGTTCAAACGCTCAATCATACTCTCTCTCAGTACTTTAGTTTGCTGTCCACTGGCTCTCGCGCTAGATATGTAACTCTCTACAACGGTGCTATCATCTGCGTACCCAAAGATACCGGGCTTCAACAGATCGTTGATATGTAGCAGAAAAAGCGTCGCAGAGAGTACCGACCCTTGAGGGACTCCGGCATTGATAGCCATTCGATCCGACGAGCAGCCATCAATGACAACTCGTATGGATCGATCCCTCAAGAAGTCCGATATCCACGCAATAAACCCTGAAGACAATCCATAACTAAATGCCAACTAAACGGGAATGCCAAGAAGGATGAAGGGGGAATTAGAAGGAATCATAGAAAAATGAAGATATATGATCCATATTTCTATCTTACCAAACTACACAAACATAAGGAATGATCCCTAATCCACAGTTTTAATGTTAGGATAGTTTAGATACACAAATGCGTTTCCAGCACTACCTAAACATTGTAGACTTTGTAGGCATGATGAAATTTGACGAATGTAGGGATGACGCCCATAAAATGTGTTCTCTAGGGATCCAATTTGGGTAGCAGCTTCGGACCAACAATCTTGATTGTTTCCACCAGTATTCCAGTGTGCCAATTCAGAACTATGTAATCCAGCATATAGACACTTGTAAGGTTTGTTTCTTAATTGATAAATACAAGGATATGTAAGAAACATGAGCTCTAGTTTTATCACACATAAAAGGCATTGTGAATCTGAAAAGGATAATAGTCTCGCTTTCATTATGGAACTTGACAAACTAGATTACTAACAAGACAGATACGGACAATACTCAGACACGGAGTAAGATTTGACTTGGGGATTTGTAACACATAATATTTTAGTTCAACACCCACAAAAATTAGGGTGTTTAGTGCACTCCAACTGCATGACTTTTGGGGTAAGATCTCATTACCCCAAAATTGATATGAATACACTATATTTTGATTGCGGAGTTCCATTATGCTCAGCTAGTATTAAAGTAAGGATTTGGAGGATTAAAATCCTCTGCACGTGTTATTCTCGGCACTTTTTTAAGACAGACAATATTTTATTGGTTATAATTGTATTCCAGTAACGATGTGATGCAGGATGTGAATGATAAAAGAACCTTTATGTTTACGAGTGATGGTTTCAAGAAAGATTCAGTAGAACCGCTCAGGAAAATGATTGTTTTTATAGGTAAAGGACACCGATATCAACACTCAGATGTAGTCGTGGTTTATTATTGCCTTTATGCCTTTTGTACTGGGTGGAAGGCAAAGGACATAACAATCAAAAGGTTAACTTACCACCGCACTTTGTAATAAACAAACACCACAGAAACACTCAATAATCAATAGCTCAAAAATCTTTGACGAAGAAATAATTATCGTTGCTCTTGGCTTACCTATACACAGACTAAGTCTCAGTATATTATAATATTTATAATGTACTCTGTGCTAAGTAGAGAGATTTGTACATTAGTAGATTACTTTTTTTTTTTTTTTTTTTTTAATTTATTATATACATGGCTTGGATGCTTGTCCATGAGCCGAAATAATTCACAGTTCTAAAACGTTACATCATGTCCAAATAGTTTGCAGCACTTGACACACATTTCAATAAAAACATAATCTTCTCGAACATTTCCTCGATGCACAAAATTAGATCCATTTTCAGACTTTGTACCTTAGACATGTCCTTTGTGGCAAAAAAAATCAATAAATAAATAAATAAATGTCCTGTCATGACATAATGTTTTGTTGTCACTTGTCAAACATTGTCAAATGGCTTGGTATTGGTAACTTGGTATCAGATTTTGTCAACAGTATTTACAATAAAAATATAGATCACATTGAAGTACTTTGGATCAGAAAGTAAATCTTGAATGTGGCGGGGAACACTGGCATTATCATGTCCAACCAGATTTTGTAGTTCATCTGCAAGTAGGATCCGTTGTATTCCAAATTCCGGACAGGAAAAAATAATGTGATTGGGATCTGCTTGAGGTGCATGGCAGTACGTACAATTATCGTTGGGGAGGATCTTCAATCGATGAAGGTGAGTTGGTATTAGGCAGTGTCCAAATCTCAATCTGTTTAATGTGGTAATAAATTTCCTTGATTCACTTATCTTACTATGATACCAGGGTTTGTTTGGTAGAGACCTTTGTATGTCTGCATACCATTTTCCTTTGGTCATATTTACAGAAGCCCAATAAGTGGCCCATATGTATTTTATGTTTTCTTTTATCACACTGTAGTAATCAGTGAAAGGGATTTTAGTTGGTGTCTGTGGTCTTCGTCATATCCAGCTGATACAATTCTGTCTATGGTTTCGTTTCCAGCAATACCTCTGTGAGAGGGAACCCAAACAAAGTGTACTGACTTCATCTTCAATCTTAAATTCCTCAGTTCATCTCTTATCCAATACACTAAATAGTTCATCTTAAAGTCTATCCTCTTACCTTCTATTGCTAATAATACACTTCTAGAATCTGTTATAACTAAAAATTATTTACATTATTACTAAAATTGATTATGTACAACAATGCCTGAAGAATAGCATATGCTTCTGCTGTAAAATACTGGCCACACAATCTATTTCAAATACTCTGCTATAGTTTAACTTAGGATCATAAAATCCACTTCTGACTGACTCTTTGCTCTTTGAACCATCTGTAAAATTTTATATAACTCTACTTTTTGTCCTTAATATATTCTAAATAATCTGCATTGTCTTTTATATTAGGTAAATTTATTGTGTAGCCACTATAAATCAAGGCATCGTATTTACATTTATATATAGGCCAAATATTGTCAGTACATTTATACATATTTACAAAAGTTTTATTAACATAAGTCATTATTGTGCACATTTCAGGAGTTTCCTATTAATGATATCATCACTGGAGACATTCAAATCACTTAAGTTCTGTGAAAGCTGAAGAGGCAAAATAAGATTGTCAATCACTAAATTATTACTTGCTGACTGTTCTTTAATGGAAAAGTTTTGTGCAAGCTTCAACCTTCTCAAGGATAATGGCGGTATGCAAGTTTCAACTTCCATAGAGTTTATTGGTGTGGATTTCATTGCTCCACATATGATTCTAAGACCAATATTTTGTATAACATCTAATTTTTTTCAAAAGAGTAGAACTACAGTTCATGTATGCAAGGCAGCTGTAATCAAAATGGCTTCTGACCAAACTTTTGTATAGTGTAGATAGTGTTTTGGGGTCTGCTCCCAGAAAACTCCTGTTAAACATCTAATGATATTGATTCCTTTTAGGCCCTTTGTTGAAATGTACTTTATGTGTTCTTCAAATTTTAATTTATTATCCACTATTACACCTAAAAATTTATGACTAGTCTTTAATGGAATTATCAAACGGTTATATTGAATATCTCCTGGACTACCGGTTCCAAGAACCATCACAGAACTTTTAGATGTATTTATATTTAACTTAAGCTTATTTCCATAGTAATTATATAACTGATCTAATGCTGAATTAATTTCATCTTTTGCCATATCTATATGTCTATTTACACTATACAGTAGGAGGTCATCTGCAAATTGTAACATTTTAATATTATTATTTACATATTTTAATAGCTGAGATGTAAAAGATTGTACAAAATTGGAGAAAGACAGGCACCTTGCATCAAACCTTTATATGAAGTAGTTGGTCCATGTAATATATTATTAAATTTAACATAAACAGTTCTCTCATTTGAAAACTTATAAATCCATTCTATTAATTTTCCAGGTAATTCAAGTTCATGCAACACTTGACATAGACGGCACAAATCTACGTTATCATATGCCCCCTCAACATCAAGGAAAACACACATAGCAGAAGAACGAGCCAACAAACAATTTTTCATATCTGCGATGTAACTTACAAAGCTCTCGGAAGCAGCCCGACCTTTGCGGAATCCAAACTGGTTCTGAGGTAAGATACTATTTGATTCTATATAAAAAAATCCAGCCGTATTTTAATCATTTGCTCAAAGAGTTTACCTAAACATGATGCTAAAGAAATGGGTCTATAGGAATTGTGATCATTGTCTGGTTTATTGGGTTTTAAAATAGGTACAATACACTGTGTTTTCCATGACTTTGGTATACACTGTTTAGACCATAATAAATTGTAAATATTTAATAATGTAGTTTGTGCTACCTTATGTAATTTTTGATCATTATGTAAGGATAATTGTCTAAGCCTGGTGTAGAATCTTTTCTAGATGTAAGGGCCAAAATGAATTCATCCCATTGAAAGGGGTCAAGCAGATAACTATTTTTAGGGTTTATATTATTTAACTCAAAAAGATTTTCAATATTCTCGATATCATTACTAGGTGGTTCTGAGAATTTTTTAATGAAGTCTGGAATCCATTCATCATTTTTAGTAGATTTTTTAATGCCAATTCTTTTAAAACGGCGAATAAAGTTCCACACCTTGGTGATTGGTGTATCTATTAAAGGAAGAACATAGATTGTGCCAACTATTCTTTTTTTCCTCTTTTATTATAAGTTTCTTACTGGCATCTAATTTTTTATAGTTGATGAAATTTTCTAATGACATATTGTTTCTATATTTTCCCAGGGCATCTTGTGAGATTTTGACTGCTTCTGAACATCTACTATTCCACCAAGGTGCTGGGGCTCTACTTAATGTAGTATTTGAGTTACTTTTGAATAAAGGTATGCACTCTTCCCTCAATTGATCAAGTAAGGAACAAAATGTGTTATATGTAGATATTGGATTATTAGTGTCAATCTTAAAATTTACAAAAAGGACTTTTGATCTAAGATAGTATTGGGTCCAATCGGCCTTGTGAAAAAGATATCTGTCTAGTGGTTCATTTACTTGGTAAACTGAAGGTGAAATACACATTTCTATAAAAGTAGGATAATGTAAACTACCCAAGGGGTCATTACCAACATTCCACATACAGAAAGGCGCCAAAGTAGGGCTAATACAACTTACATCAATTGCTGAGGTACTTCTATTAGGACCCTGTACCGTAGTATGAGATCCTGTGTTTAGAACACACAAATCCATCTCATCAAAAGATCATATAATTGTTCACCTCGGCCTTTGTTGCCTGACAACCAAAAGCAATATGATGTGCATTGAAATCTCCTGAAATTAGACATGGTTTAGGAATAACATTGATAATCCTTTTAAGTTTATTTATGTTGAATCTTCTCTCATTTCCAGGTGGACAGTAAACACACAAAATAGAAAGAGGACCTTTGTCAGAATCAATAGAAACAGCCACGCACTGGACGTCATCATAAAAAGGAAGGGGAATCGTTTTAAATTTAAGTGCATGTTTTAAAAGAATACCTACACCACCATGACCATTTTTTGAATTCTTGTGTACAAAGTTGTATCCAGGAAAATTAATATTATACTGAGAATCTTTCAGCCAAGTTTCATTTAACAGGCAAATATCAATGTCTTGGTCCCATAGCAAGGACATTAACAAGGGTTTTTTATTATTAATGCTCTGTATATTATGTTGTACAATTTTCATGGTGTAACTAGGTCGCTATGCATGTAAATTTCTAATAAAAGTTTCCTTAATTAGTGCTGTTGTCTTTATTGAGTTGTCATTACCCAATGCAACTAAAGTTTTAATAATGCAATTTAATAGTTTGTCATTGTTTACAATATCATTTATCTGTAAAGGATTCTGTTCCAGATTGTATTTGTCGAACTGACCAGATTGAACAATTTTGTTTGAGACTTATGTGGCAAAGGTGGAAATTACTCTGTGTATTGGCTAAAACGCTTGAATAGCTTTTCTTATTATTTTCTAATTTTGCCATTTTAATTGGACAGTTTTTGGATATGGCCAAATGATCTCCACCACAGTTGCTGCACTTCAGAATTTCTGAGATGCAGTCCCTGAAGCTGTGGGGTTCCGAACACTTGGAACATATCTGTTCATTTCGACAAACTTTCGCGGAATGGTTGAATTTTAAACATTTATAACACTGTAAAACAGGTGGTACATATTCATGAACTTTATATCTCCAATTGTCTAAGTACACAAACTGAGGTAATTTAGTTCCTGTAAAGGTAATGGATATTGTACTCAGAGGAATTAATTGACCATCGATTTTCTTCATAAAGCGTCGCACATTAATAATTTCTGCATCTGAAGTCAACTTCACGAACAATTCTAGGTTCCCAGTCTCTTTAGGGATGAAACGGACCACCCGATTCTTTCCACAGAGGCAGCAGGTATGTAAGCACGTAAATTATTTGATATCAAACATTCGTTCTTTAAAAAATCATTGGCAGCTGCCGCTTGCTTAAAGACCAACATTATTTTTGATGCATTTACTCTCCTCCTTTCATGCACTCCCTTAACATTCTTAAAGATTTTGGATAATTGTAACGGGTTCCTATTACCCAGTCTTTCATCTTTATCGGAGCTTTCCACGTAGACTGGAAACCCTCGCTGATGCTATTGTCAGGATATAACCGTTTATGCCCTGGTTTTATATATGGTTTGTACCTGTCGTCTTCATCGACTGAGGGTGTAGGCGTTCTCCTCAATTTTCTTTTCCTCGACTCGTACTGCCGAAGATCGTACTGCCGAAGATTTCCTCCCATATCATCTCCATCGCTCTCGGAAGCCATTTCGCCAGCCAAATCTAAGTAAAACTAAGAGAAACTATTAAATGAAAATAAAATATTTTCAAATAAGTGCTTTCAGTTCCCGCCAAAAAACCGAACCCTTAGTAGATTACCTATATTCAGTGTTGTCAGAAGCCCATCTCAATTTTCCCCCAAAATGTTCTCGAAATCTCCCAAAAAGCAGATTTTCTGGAAAAAAGCCCCCAAAGTAAATTATACATTCGTTTACCCCTAAAACATAATTTTACGCTGACGGCCACCTCAATTTCTCTCTGAAATGTTCTCAAAATCTCCCCAAAAACCGCGTTACAAGAAAAAAAACCCTTCAAAATTGATAAACATTTCCTAACTCTTAAAACACAATATAACGCTTTTTCAGAAATAGCTGCTATTACTCCATAAAGTGTTTCGACAAGTTCCCATAAGAAAAGGCGGTTACATTTTCGTACTAAGTTCAATTGGATAAGTGCCGTATTCGCTAAAAAACTGCAAAACTCGGCAATGAAAAATCCCCAATTTCCCCCTACAAGCAATTTTTTTTCCCCGTAAATCCCCCCAAACATTTTGTCCCCCCAAATTTGAAAAATACCGTGCTGGTAGACCGGTCTCAGCGTCGGGCTGTGATCGTCGATATCATTATACCACATGACGAGAACCTCGTGAAAGCTGAGAAGGACAAGCTTAGGAAGTACCTTGACTTGGCTCATGAGGTTACCGCCATGTGGGATGTTGATTCGACGATCATAGTCCCAATAGTCGTGTCGGCAAACGGCCTTGTAGTGAAAAGTCTCGACCAACATCTCAAGAGACTTTCGCTAGACGGTTGGGTTAAGGGCCAGATGCAGAAGGCAGTCATTCTTGACTCATTTGCATTTTTTATATAAAATTAAATATACTGTAAAAAACTTAAAAATTAAGAAAAAGATTAAATGAGTGTATAATAATATTATGGCAAGGAGGTGTGTAACTGTGTAATCTGTGTAGCAAGCTACTTTTTTGCCTGCTTTAGCGATTTAAACTGTTCGATTTCAATCTAATGTCAATGTCAAACTTTCGAAAAACGGTCGTTGTTTGTTGATGTTGATATCGTTTTCTATAAACGTAGATAAGAAATACTATTAGCGTTATTCACGGTTTTAGTGGTTTATTTTACTACCAAAATATTTCAAATAGTTTATTGTGCGTAACAATGCGGTTGGAGCCAAAATCTAAACGGAGGAAATCCTCAAATGAGCCCATGGAAGTGGATGATGTTCCAGAAGGCGGGAACGGAAACCAGGATGAAAATAACTTTGGAAATGATGATTTGGATCATATATCTGACGATGAAGAAGGCGGATTACGTCTTGGTGATATTTATATACCGCCAGCTCCAAAACCGGCACTTAGTTTCGATTCAGCCGGTCCAAGGTTAATCATTACTCATATAAAAAATCACAACTTCAAAAGTTATGCTGGTACTCAGGTTCTTGGGCCTTTTCATAAGGTAGGTTGTTACGGTGTTTGTATACATTTCACACAATGTTATTCGGTTCGTAAGGTTGTAATTACGAGACCCATGTAGCTGATAATTTAATTCCTTTAATTGAAAATGGTTTCCATGGAAATACATACTCTAATTTACTTAGACAACATTCTCAGGCAATGCTTGCGACTAAATTGATATGTATTCAAATTTCCAGAGCTTCACATCGATCATTGGTCCAAATGGCAGTGGCAAGTCCAACGTGATCGATTCCATGATGTTCGTGTTTGGCTATCGAGCATCCAAGATCCGTTCCAAGAAAGTTTCTGTGATGATACACTCTTCAAGTCTCCACCCGAACTGCACAAGTGCTACAGTTGAAGTACACTTTTGCCAGATCATTGATGGGGTAAGTTTATATTTAATTGTTATTGAAAGTTTATGGCCTTTATTTATAGTATGTATGACATGAACTGAATTGAAGATTGTGGGTAGGAGGGTCAAATGTACTTTGCAATGTATTGACTGAGATACCAAATACATATAAAAGAAAAACTAAAAGTGAAAATTATTATAGCATAACCATTCATGGCCATGGTCCCGAGTTTACCTGTAGATTTCTTATCATTCCCGAGCGTGACACTAGAATTTAATTCACAGCTCACTAAAAATCTGACTGTTGCGTGTCAAAAGAAGTTTTCACTTCAAAGAGCCTTAACAATTGAGTCAAGCTAACCTAATCTTACAAGGGTGTGTGAACACAAATATTTTGACACAAGATTTTATATACTAAATAAAAGATAAGGTAAGTAACAGGCTCATCTGGATTTCTTCCAGGTCAAATATTGTCAGTCATAAATTTTTCTTAGCACTACCTTGATAAAAGATATCTGGGCATTGATGAAACGGTTCCAAAAATTACCTCATGTAGAAACACAACTGAAAAAATACATTTACAATATTATTTTAGACAAACTATGTATTGTCACTACCAGTGCTGCATAGTATAACTTATTGCTTACATAGACCTTAGACTATGGAATGTCATTTATTTGTTTTTGCAGAACAAAATTTTTAATTTTCTAAAATAAAATCAGCCCAAGTTACTCCTTAAAGCAGATATATACCAGTGAAAGTCTGAAGTCAGTGAAAGTTCTGTCAAAATTAATCCTGCTGTTTCAAAGATTAGCCAAAACAAATACAGACAAACATTTTAAGTTCGTCGATCACCACTGAATAACGGTAGTTCCGTTACACTAAGCCCTTGTAGTGTCCTTTCACTTTTAACTGTTATGTTTTTACGATATGAACTTTTAAGCTCTTCACAGAAAAATATGATACAACTAATTTCCGGGATATCCACAAAATAAAAAACCAAAAATAAACGAGACAAGACGCAATATGAAATATGAACAGATACACAAAATTCACACAGAGGAAGTAAACTATATGCATTTAGTGAAAAGCTGTGAATTTGTAATTACAAACAGACACTCCAATTGTATTTATAGGTATAGATCTGGTTCATGTTTGTGAAGATTGTGAAGGTTAGTTATTGTGATTCTTCAAATCAGATGATCAGTTCTGGGGCTTATAAAAAAGTAAACCTGCAAAATTGTTAGTATATTTAATGTTATCCTATATTTTTACTGTAAATAAATTATTACACATACCAAACAAATTATGTACAATGATTACAAATACTTATACCTACTTAGTTTAAATATATTTAAAATTCAATAACCCAATTAACAATAAAATGATTATATAATTCCTAATGGTACAAAGGTGCCCATTACACAAGCAGTATTACTCCCCTGAATAGTGATAGATAATCTTTGTGTCAAGTACAAGCCGGAGCAGGAGTCACCATCATTTTCCGCTATGCAATGTCCATTTACCATTATGTTATTTTATGTGTGTTTTCTTAGTATTCAAACACAATTTTATCCAGATTTGATTACAAAAACATAAGTATGAAAGAAAAGAAAAATAAAAACTTTCCCAAAACACCCATTTTGGTATTTCTTTTTTGGAATTGATTTTGTTGACTAAATAAATTTCTTGTAAGAATTACAGTTTAAAAAAAATTGTGTAAGCAGTAAGCTCAGTTCTTCATACCCATATCAAACGTGGGCCATATTATCTGCTAGTATGTGTCCTGGTTTAATAGCTACTCTCGTGCCCTGATTTTTTTTGTGATATAAAGTAGTCTGTGTCCTATTCCAGAATATACTCAAACTGTGTTCCTTTCAACCTTAATCATACAGCGGTGGCGACGTGATTGAGCAGCAAACATCAAAGCGTATATTATATGGCCCACTTCATGTAGTATTAAGTATTTTTGTGTGGAGTCTGAATCAATAAACCTAATGTCAGATGTGAGACAACATAGAGTGACGATATATGGGAAAACAGCAGCAGTGAAAAGTGGCAGGTGAAAACGTAAAGTTGAGGATAAATCTATTCGAGTCAAACAATTAATATTATGTAGCTTTGTAGCTTACTACTTATTTAAAATATATTTAGAAGTATCTACTAACAACAGTCCAATCACAACCAATCATCAGAATCAAGAATACTGCCTCTTCATCCAATATATATCTGACTTCTTTCATCAATCTCAAGGCTGCCTTAAGTACACTTATCATCTGAAGCAGAACTCATATTTCTTCACTGAATACCTCAGAAGACTAGCCCAATGATGAAACACTAAATACTGGCGAAATTACGGTAGCCTTACGGAATGGAAGCTAATAGAAAAAGTAGAAGTTGAAGAAGCTTATAGCTTACTCAGAGATAATGTAGTACAGTAAAAGCTACTTATTCGCGGAGTATACGTTCTGTAAATTTGCCGCGAATACAGAAACCGTGAATATGGAATGGTAATTTATACAGGATTGTAGAGGATATATTCCTAGGCGACATAATAAAATACGCACTTAAAAAATCTATTTTTTGACCATAAAATTGATTAATTTACTAACGAATCGAATGGAAAGATGAAACAATGAATCACGCACAGCGGCTCTTACCAAAAGACTGAACGCCTAATATAATGTATGGCAGCAATTCACTTTTTTTTTAATAAAGAGCGACTAGACGAGCACGACATGTGCCTGATGGTAAGCAACATGCATGCCACATAACAGCATACTATACATTATGCATTAAGTTATAAGTTGCTTTGCTTTTACTTCAACAATATGTTAAATTTAACATTTTCAAAAACACCTAGGTATTAGGTGTTTTTGAAAATGATTTTCGACCAATTTCGACGCCTTTGAGGTGTCACATGAAAAGCCGAATCAATACAGCAGCAATATTATCAGCTATCTGGCTTCCATAGTACAAGCTTTGCTTAGATTGTGATTCGCTGGTCTTGTGTGAGAAGTGTCCACCAATATTTATTAGTATTTTGTTAAGTCATTCTAATTACTTTTGTTTTTTTACGAACGAAAAAGACGATTTTTCAAAAGATACCGAATCCTTTTTAAATAGAAATGTACCTATGTACCGATTTGATCCGCCAATAACGAAATTTTACCAGCGAATAAAGGATTTGGGTGGCAATTTTCATACCGCAAATAGCGTAAACGCGAATAAGGAGCTTTTACTGTATTTAAAATGGTGATATAATTTTTGAAATTGGTCCAGCAGTTTTTTATGTTTATTCCTTAAACATCAAAAAGACATACAAACAAGTCGTCCTAAGCTTAGTATAAATAATATAAGTAGTAATAATAATCCGCAGATCTGTGTCTGCATCAGCCGCACAACAGTTTTTGTTGCGGTATCGCCATGGCTGTTGTAACTGTAGATAATTAAATTTACCGCAACTTTGTTCAAATGAATGACTGATTTATGTAGATTCCGGATATTGTCATTTAAAGACCTATCCACCAGACCATTAGATATTAACCATTAATTAAAATGAAAACTATGTTTTAAGTTGGAATTGACGTAGTGAAGAGTTCATTAGGAACAAACACCATGACACTAGTTTTTTAAATATCAATTTATTACTCAGGGATAATGAAGCATATTATAAATTTATAAATGGTATTTTTTTAAATCGGCCTATTAGTTATCTTTGTATTAGTATAAATATGGATATGGATATGAGAAACACGGGCCATCAAACAGCTTGTACAGATTGTTGTAGTGAAGGGTATCGCAGTTCAGTTCGCACTCGCTGTCGTACGTGCGCCAGTTGCTTCCGCAGATCGGTTGTGTCGGCATGCAGCCGCACAACAGATTTTGTTGCGGGTACGCCATGACTGTTGCAACTGCAGATACTGAAATAAATTTATAGTTTGTACTTCATTGACACTCCAATGAATAAGGATACACAGAAAGACAGAAGAGAGACGTACCAAAATGCTTCAAAGGCCTTTCATCGCAGCGAAATTGCTAGATTGTCGAGTTTTTATCGGATACATTTCGAAGAGTATGCACGTATCTGTATGATTTATTTCCTTCTAGCTCTTTGTATCGTTTGGTGGTTCACAATCACATTTCAAATACTCGAAGGGTGTGGTTCGACTTCTTTGACAAGAGCATCTAGGCTATGGAATGCGTAGAGTGGGCTTTTACCGATGGCTTCAATCTTGGTGTCTTCAAATTGAACATGATTCGATTCCTTCATCTAAATAAACAGTAAAACTCTCCATCGTAGACCGCATCGTCGTTTACCATCAGGCGAGATGGCGATCAAGTGCTGAATCTAAAATATGTATATATGAGTTTGTGCTTGGTGTAGTAAGTAACCTAATCCAAGCTTAAGCTAATCTAAACCTAATCTACTAAGGTAATTGAACGGGGGGGCATCAAATCTCAACCGACGGATCCCCAGGCAGACTACCAACTAAGCAACTAGCAAAGTTCTTAGGCCAATAGATCACGTAAATTATTATGGGTCAGAAATATAAATATGCAGAGATATAATGAACAAATTTTAGCCAAATTTTCAAACGTCAAAAAAATAATTAAAAAACTCACTCAAAACGATCAGAATAGTGATCTTCATAATCTCAATTTTGAGTATAGAACTATAAACGCAGTTTCTAATGTGAATCTATTTATATAAGTATAAAACATTATGTAAATAGTTATTATTTAATTAATATGTGTCGCATCGATATTCCATGGACCATGCCACAAATTACATGTAACTACTGCAGCTGACTTTACGTATATATAATAATAAACAATAATAGCCACATGTTTATAGCGTCTCAAAGTACAGTAGAACCTCGATAACTTAAGAACCACTATAACTTCAAAAATTAATTTGTTCCCCTTCCCACCAGATCCCAAAACCAAAAACCTTGATAACTTAAAACCTCTATAACTTAAAATATTTTTTGTTTCCCTTGGACTTTAACTTATCGGGGTTCTACTGTATTACTAATATTATAAACCTGAAGAGATTTTTGTGTTTGATCGCGCAAATCTCAGCAACTACAGGACCGATTTCAAAAATTCTTTCACTGTTGTACGTTATCCCCGAGCGCTATAAATAGGCTATATACGTATATTATGTACCACGGGCGAAGTCGGGACGGACCGGTAGTATTATAACATGGCAATTTTCGGGTTAATTTATCGAACTATAAGTTTATCGACTCCTTGCACCATGCAACTGTATACATTCCAAGTTTAATAATTCTACATAGTTTATTATTCTCTGTCCAAAAAATGTCTAGACCAAAAATGGCGGCATAGATGAAACGATATAATTTTCTGTGTATTTTAGCATTTTTTTACTTGTAATCGAACAAACACAGGGATGTATTTTAAAATGTGTGTTTATAAACTCTTTCACGAATTAGAAATAAAAATGTGTCGCAAATTAATTTTACGGTACAATATTAAATAAGTCCACATTTGATCGATGTAGACATGTGTTAATGTTCATATTTTTTATCACAATAATTTAAAATTGTGTTATATTTATTGCGGCTTATTCCTAGAAGTGAGAGCGAGAGACCGTTTTTTGTTTCGGGCTCCGGCTGAAACTGCGTGACACAGCTAGTACTGTAGTAGTAGTACGAGAACAAAATCAAAAATTTTGACTAACCCCCGACTACCTCGTATTTGTTATCTGTACAACATTCTACTAATCAAGCCCTTTCATTTGATACCCATATTAAGGGAGTTGTGAAAAAGAAATGTATTTTGGCATTTTGTGGAAGCGGCCATCTTGGATTTGAAATGTATCATTGTGCAATGTAGTCTACTAGTCAAGCCCTTTCGTTTGATATTGAGGTAGTAGTGAAACAAATAATATAATTCGCCATTTTGTGGTGGTGGCCATCTTGGATTTGTTTTTTTTTATCATGTAAGTATACTATTCTACTAGTCAAGCCCTTTCATGTAATGCCCATATTGAGGTAGGTTGTAAAGAAATATTTTGTCCGCCATTTTGTGGAGGCGGCCATCATGAATCGATATTAACCAAACATAGCTTAAAACATCCGCACGGATATTACGTTCAAATTAAAAAAAAAAACGCATCGAAATCGGCCCATTCGTTTGAGTTCTACGGTGCCACAGATAGACACACACACAGACAGACAGACAAACATCGACGTCAAACTTATAACACCCCTTTTTTGATCGGGGGGTAAAATTTTTAATTGAAAATAAAAACAACAGGTATATGAACGTTTAAGTAATTTTATTAACATCGTTCAATAAGCCCTTCCATCAAAGACATGTTTGAATGCCTCTAGATGCCAAATGGCTTTGGTGACACACAGGGGCCATCGTGGATCACATACAAACCGTCGTAGTCAAGATCGCAGTCCATATCACATACACCGTCATAGGTCTTGTAATTGCTGGCGCATATCGGCGTAGCTGGCGGACATCCACATAAAAATTGATGCCGGGTCAAACCCAAACGTGGTCTATATCTTGCCATAGACATAGCAATTGCGGACACTGAAATCAGAAAACAAGTATTTACCCCAATTTCTGACTTGTCCACATTTTGTTTTCCATCCTCAGGTTGCCTGGAAGAGATCGCTTTTAGTGATAAGGCCGCCCACTGTCGCACAAATTTACTATTTTTTGTTTATTTTTTGCTTTGTATCTTTTTTTGGTGTGTCAATAAAGAGTATCTATCTATCTATCTATTTACATGTCGCAGCCAACTAGCTTAATCAGCCTAGCCTGTTCGCTAAACAGCGCCGTTTAAGGGTGTATGGGCCGTAATTTTGAAATTTTAAAACAACTTTAAGACCTTTAAAATAGTGTATTAAACTCTGAAAAAAATATATGTATTAGTTAAGGATCTAATCCAGTGCAATTCGCAGTCAATAACACGATTTAATGAATTTTACTTGATAGAAAAAAATCCCAAAGTTACCCCTTTTCAAAAAGTATTTTCAAGTTTATGACTAAGCTAATGAATTTTTTTACTAAACTTTTGTACTCAACGAAAGCTACTAAAAAGTTATAGATGCATTCGCAGAGTTTGACTTGATAAAAAGTATCAGTTATTCACTATGTTTTAATATCTACCATATATAGCAGGCCTGATCAGTCGCGTTTCGGCGCTCACGGACGACGGGCCTGTGCTTGATTTTGCAATTTTGACAACCAATAAATTTTAAATATTACGATCATAGTGCCACAGTATAACAATATCAGTAGGTATTACTAGTAAAGCACGCTATGATCTTGATTTTTGATACCGTTTCATTGGAATTGCAAATAGACGCTGATACTTATTAGTACGCTGTTTACTTTATGTTGTAGACCAATAGGGGAGTCTCAAAAAACTGACGTAGATAACACATCAGTAAAAAATTCAATGCGGATGCAATGGAAAATAGATATCGGTAAAATATTCGTCCGTCAAATCAGAGATCGGAATAAGGAAATAATGAGAGAGGAGAAATCTCCTGCGTAAATCCCCTAATATAGGTAGGTATCATTTATGATAACTAACTTGCTTTTATATGCCATTTAGGTAAATTCTTTGGTAGGAAGGTACTTAGTACTTGGAAGAAAAGTCCTCACATACAGATTTTACCACTTTTGAAGAGACTCTTGCGCAAACTATTCAGTTTAGAAAAAAAATGTTAGGAACTTCAATACAATTTTTGAACACCTATCCACGTATACACGTTTATACCCGTATGGTTTAAATAGATTTTTTTTTTCTTTTCCAAGGTTGTGACACCACCAAAATTTATTGTTTTTTATTTTTTTGTATGAAAATGTTAATATTGTTCATAGAATACATGTACTTACCAAGTTTTAATAGTATACTTCTTATAGTTTCGGAGAAAAATGGCTGTCACATACGGATGGACAGACATAACGTATATTTTAAAATTTGTCTACGAATCCCTAAAAACCCAACTTCGTTCATTTAAAACTTATTTAAAATGAAATTTAGACACTCGACCAAATTTGATAAGAAGCCTTTTAGGCAGTAAAATTACTTGTAGAATTTAACTCTGTACTAAATTTCCGATTCGTATTTTTTATATAAGGTTTAGAATCATTTCCTGAGCATAAAGTTACAAAATAATAACAAATCCAGGTGGAGCTTCAAGCGCCAGCTCGCAAAAAAACGTTTTTGGCCGATATTCCGAAAAAGTTATAAAGCCTATTATTATTGTAGAAAATAAAATTGCCAACCTTTTGTGGCCAGTAAACTTATTTTTCGAACTTACCGATTACGATTTATTATGTCCAATTTAATGATAACAATGTACAAAAATAAGATGTGAATTCCGTTCCCAGTAGCATAAACATGTCTCTTATTACCGGAATGGAAGAAAGGTTATGTTTTTCGCGCGTATCTTTATGTTTGTAAAACTTTTATTTCCACATATCTTCCAAACGGCTGGATGGATTTTGGTAACTAAGATATTCTAAGACTAGTCTCATTCGCCAAAGTGTCCTTAGATAGTAGGTAATATTTTTTTACGTGTAGTTTTTTTTGTGGTCGTGGTTTTTAAATTAAAGTTATTCTATCATATTGCTCGTTGCTCGAATAAACAGCACCGTTCATCATCATGATTGAAGAGTTGAACGAAGAGTTTGGTCTCCACTTTTGTAATAAGAACAACTAAGCTGTGAAACGCATTGCCAGAGTGGGTTTTGTCGAAGGTTCGAACCTTGGGGTTACGAGGGTACACTGTGTTTGTTTCTATTAGAGAAGCAAGTTCCATCGTAGACCACATCATTTTCATCCACTATTATCGGCATCATCGCAACCGTATCATTAAATGGGTTATAGCTCGTAAACGGTAAGTTTGACAAAAAAAGTTTACTAGCAACAAAGGATGCAAAATTTTATTTTCTACAATTATTGTCAAAATATATAGTTTCCAAAATATCGGCTAAAACAGTTTTTTTTTTCAATTGGCGTTTGAAGCTCTACCTGGAGTTTGAAGCTCTACAAAAGATGCATGAAATTGGAAAAGCCGTTCTCAACTTATAGTGTGACCAAAAAAGAAAAGGTTGAGTTTTGTATACCTACGAGTATAGATAAATTTAATATTTCTTCGTTTATATAGCAACAAAACTCTTATCATAAACAAACAAACATAAACAAATCTTGAACAAAAAATGAGTTTAAATTACATAGTCCAATATTTTAATGTTATTTCTGCACTGTGGCACCGATTCCGCGGTCGGGGACGGTCGCGAGAACAAGACAGCGTTAAATGCCTACTTTGACAGAAATACCTGGCCTTAAGCGGCCTGAATGATATTCAGCCGTATCGTTTGTTACTACATCTAATAATATGGCTAGCTGATACTTAGGCCATTCGTAGCATACGGTGAACATGTGTGACTGAAATAAAATGGATGAAATATCTGACATCTTTATTAATTTAATGCTATAAAATGTAACTAGGTTAGGTTAGTTTATGAAAAAAAAAACACTTCAAACTAATATTTCCGATAGTTTGACGGTTATTGTTACTTTTTACTTTCCATTCTTACTATTTTATATTTTATTACAACGTCTACTTTTCTGTCTAACTGTCTGACTGAGTAATATCGGGCCGATATATTCACAGAATACCTACGTCGGAAATTAATGTGGATTCACAAAAAATACAAATAAACATTCATCAGATTCGCCTTATTGCTAATACATATTGCTTATGACCTTTTTATTTCTCCCTTGATGTTTGCTGAAAATTACACAACACAATAAAATCCAGTAGCAGCCCCGTATGAAACGCCTACCCGTGGAAATACCTCTTGGAAACTCAGTAGCGCCTTAGCTTACTAAGCATTTGCTAGATTCGGGAACTGGTTCGTTTCGCAAATTTTTGTGAATCCACATTAATTTCCGACGTATTCTGTGAATATATCGGCCCGATATTACTCAGTCAGACAGTTAGACAGAAAAATAGACGTTGTAATAAAATATAAAATAGTAAGAATGGAAAATAAAAAGTAACAATAACCCGTATTGTATTGAACATCTGGAAATAATAGTAATATAGTCAAAGTCAAAGTACTTTATTCATAAATGTACAATTTACACGTCAATTAATAAAAATTAAAAACAAAAGAAAGAGCATACAAATTGTATACATTTTCAAAGTTTGAAACTACTACTTTACTGTATTACAATAATTATTGTACAGAAAACTGTCAAGCATTATACGAGTATAATGTCTTTATTGCAATTGTACTAACCTATGTCAAATTTATTTATTTACATTTTTATGGGAACTTTGCCATCACTCTCTAAAAATTCGCTGTAACTATAAAAGTTTGATCGATAAGCCAGCACTTTAATCTGTTTTTGAAGCTGCCGAAACTTGGGGCCGATATAACTATTTTGGGAAGAGCGTTATAAACTTCCGGTCCCATAATGTGAGTTAACTTCTGTGACCTCGTGAGAGAGTGTGGTATAACATCCAGCTTGTCGGCGTTGCGTATGTTGCGAGAATGTCTCTCTCTCGCGTGTTGTACGATTCTAGATTATTTTGACATACACAGCCACTTGATAGATCAAGATAGCAGGTAAAGTAAGTATACCAAGCTCCTTGAAATATGGTCTGACGGATGTACATTGCGATACGCCAACAATGGCACGTACGGCACGTTTTTGGGCGCGGAACGCACGCTTCCAGTCGGCAGCGCGCGTATAGCTCGGCGCCGTATTGTAACCGTGAATGCACTGTGGCGAAGTAACATGCACGTGACACTTCCGTAGACACCACTCGGGATACTCGTCTTAGCGCAAAGCACGCACTGCTAACTTTAGCACACATCTTGTCGATGTGATGTTCCCACGTCATGCTGCGATCAATCTCGAACCCCAAAAATGCGGTGTTCTGTACCTGCTCAATCCTAACACCATTTAGCGAGACTTTTAGCGGTTTTGTATGGTGTCCCGACAGACAAAAGTGAATATAGTGTGTCTTTTTGAATTTAGCATAAAACCGTTGGCGCTAAACCATGAATTTAAGCCGTTTATTACAATATTTAATTTCTCTTCTAATTCCTCTATTGAAAGAGCTGTGACTATGGCAGCCACGTCATCCGCATACATGAATATGGCTGCATCCTTCACGGCTTCGGGTAGATCGTTTAGTAGGAGAGAAAACATAATATTAGAGACTGACGAACCCTGCGGTACTCCCATAGACGAAGGCAACGGGTCTGATTTATTGTCGCCATCGCCAGCATCCACTACTTGAGAGCGGCCTCGTAACATGTCAGTCAATACCTCGTATGATTTCCCAGCTATGCCATAGTGTTTCAGCTTTAAAGCTAAGGTCTCATGGTCTGCAACATCGAAGGCTTTCGATAAGTCACAGCATAAGACGGCTACTTGCTCTTTACGTTCACGGGCAGCCAACACGCTACGAATCACTTCACGCGTTAGAGAAGTCGTAGACCTCCCTTCGCGGTATGCGTATTGTTGTTCACACAGCGCCTCGGTTTCCGATAGGTAGGCCATAGTAATAATATAATAGTTTTTAGTTGAAGCTCCGTAACCTCGAAGCCAAAAAGCTGTTTCTTTTCATTTTCCTTTTACTAAGCAATGGAATATGCTGTTCTGCCAATCGCAATAATCTGGATATTAAAATCAAGAGTGAATAAAAAATTAAAAATTGGTGAATATTTCTCACACAACACCCTAATTAAAAGCAAAGCTTGTCATATCACAATCAATAGGAATCAGATAGCTGATTTAATACTTATACCGCAATATAATTTCGAACGAACATGGTGCCTTACCGACTCAAATCCCCATAGATTTATCCAGCCGAACTGGGTTGTCGGCGAAGTTGCGGGACCGCTTTCGCATTCGACCGCGACCCTGCCATTACAACTACCCATGCGGGCCCGCTTCGCGAGGGGATGGACTTCCGTATTTGGTTCCATAGACGCACAAGAAACCAGTGCCTCGTCACCTGCTCGGGAAGGTCCATCCCTAGGTGGAGTCCTGGATGGCCTTAAACGTCCGATGCCCCACACTCTCTAAGTGGAGACGGGATGCGAGCCAGATTTTGGGATGGCTTGCTTCCATGTCCGCTTTTGCCTCCACGTATGAGCTTCCAACTCATGCTCTTCCGCCTCACACAACCTCTCACTGTGAGCATTTCTCTTCGTTCTTCACTTGGCCGCATCGCCGTCGACTTGGAGCCTAACACCCTGGCGAGCAGCCCCACCTAATCCGTAGATCCGAGCTCTACGAGCGCCATTCTGGAATTACTTTGGACTGTTGCTTGGCCAGATATAACTATCACCCGACTAGTATCGACATAACGATCCAACTCATTCCAGTCCCTCCCCAACGAATTTCTACGCGTGCCCCTCGAATGACGAGGTTCACATGCAGAAGTTCGTCCTTCCCCGGTCGGAATTAGCAATCACGCAACAAGATGCCACCGACGCAAGATGTTGTGTGATGCCTAGGATGCATCACGTGGAGGTTCCAAAGCGTCGCACCAGAAGTAATTGGTTAGCGCTAACGTAAAGTTCGAAAGGCAATAGTTGCCATAGGCCCCTTTGTAGGAATGAACGTCTAGCTATATAAAAATAATTTTTATAAAATTTTATAAAAATAAATAAATAAATCTTACAGAAAATCACTGCAATCGTGAACTTCATGTCTCCACAGAGTGTAACGTGGAACTGTCGATGCTGTATCTGATGGTATTAGCCATTTATATATCACCTAAATAGTCATATTATTTCAAAAGTACACATATAATCTGTTATACATATTTGTATCAATTTGACACGGTCTTTATCAAGACCTAAACTGTTGCAGGTGATTTTATTTAGCAATAGTAATTTATAGTTTTTTGAGCGTCTTTCAAAACCCACTGGGTGAAGTATTCTAGTTAAGAATGTTTTGCTATGAAATGAACAAAACTGCTTAACGCGGTCGCCCGCGGATTTCCATACAAAAACGAAACGCACGGGTGTCAGTTTTGTATAGAATCGCGACGGGCGACGTCACGCAGTTTCAACCCTAAGATAGATCGTTAGGAAACTTTGTTGTCACTTAAAATTGTGGCGCTCGATAAACGTTGGTTATTTGATACGAGATTCGTTCATTTGTTTTATGTTTTAAGTTTATCTCAATAAATATTGATGAAACATAAATGATTAAAAAAATAATTTTCTCCGTAAAAACATGAACCGATTTCAATTTTTTTTTTTTATTCATTAATTTTATAGGGGGCTTTTAGACTACAAGTCTATGCCAGCCCCATCGTAACCTAATAAACCATATTTACAATATTTTAAATAATTACTAACTATGAGGATATAATAAGCCAACTAGGTAAATTAATTGTCGAGCAGGAATGATTTCGAGCTCGGAGAAAACAATCCCCCAGTCCATAAATCATTCCTGCTTCTTTAGAATTAGGGTTAGATAACATTGCTTGAATTACGCCTACATTGGACTCGCTGACGTTTAGTTCCAGAAAAATACGTTCTCTTTCAATCTGATTCCGGACACACTCCATCAATACATGGTATACATCTTCAGGCTTGCCACACTCCTCACAGTTGGGTGATGGTTCTTTTCCTATCATAAATCCGAAAGCATTTAATGGGATGTGACCGGAACGTAATCTATGCGCAATTACAACTAGTTTGCGACTGATAGCACCTAAGAACCAAGGCGATCGATGCGGCTGAATTTGCATAGTTTTGTACCAGATTCCAGCAGATTTAGATCGTTCATTAAAGTATTCTGCCCAAAGGTCTGTACATAGTTTTTTATACTTAGCTAGATATTCTGTGTGAGTAGGTACAATGTACAGTTCGGGGCCGTTAGTAGCTCCAAGTTTTGCAAAGCGATCAGCCGTCTCGTTACCAGCAAGCCCAATGTGTGATGGTATCCATTGTAGTTTAACATTAACTTGCATTGACTTCAGTATTTCTAGTTTCCGAAGAATATCATACGCAATAGGAATACATCGACTACCCGTAACGCTTTTAGATATGTGTTGTAAACCACTTTTACTGTCTGTCAGTATAACAACATTATCCCGCACAAAATATTGGACGTAGGACAGTGCCGCAGATATGGCGAATAACTCCAAAGTCATTATACATATTGGCGACTCGTTTCTATAGAACTCCACATATTTAGAAGTTGCATCGTAAAATGCTATGCCTGAAGAAGACGAAGCAGCACTCTTCGACCCATCCGTATATATTTTATGACAGTTTGTATATTTTCTATCTAATTCATCTAAAACACTAATCTTTAAAGCCTCCTTATTATAGTATTTTTTGGCGTTCTGAACACATTCCATATTATCAGTTGCATACTTGCGTACATCTATGCTAGTTATCCACCTTCAGTTTAAACATTTCTAATGGATCAGACGATATATATTTAAGATGTTTAATTGTGTCATATGTTGTCACAAGCAAGGGTTTCTTTTTGTACGTCCAATACCTAGCATACTTAATGGGGCAAAGAGCACTGAATTCATCAAGCAGTGCTGTAGTCGAATTATTCTTCCTAGATCTAGACTTCAGACAATATTTGTAAGCTAAATATTTTCTACGAATATACAATGGCGGAATACCTACTTCACTCTCCATGACATGTATAGGTGTTGATTTAATAAATCCGCCGATAATTCTTAATGCTTGATTCTGCACTTTATCAAGCTTACTGACATGACATTTTGCACTGTTATCAAAAAGGAAAGAACCAAAATCTATTCTACTTCTGATGAGGCTTATGTATAGCCTTCTTAAGTGTTTTGGATGAACACCCCATCCGCTTCCTGCCAAAACCTTCAAAATATTTAGATATCTTTCTGTTTTTTCGCTGACTTCTCGGATGTGCCTGTTCCAGAGAAGTGAACGATCCAACCAGATTCCCAGATCCCTTATGTTTTCACTACATTTTAGTAATGTTTGATTTATTTTAAGTTCTATAACATTTTTGCTACGTCCTCTGCTAAATAAACAAAACTTCGACTTCGTTGCAGAAACTTGTAAGCCTAATTTGTTAAGAATCTCAACAATGGTGTTCAGCGCTAATTGTACCTCAAATATACACTTACTTATACTTTTGTCACAGAAATATATCACAAAATCATCGGCGTATTGACTTATTTTCGTATTGACAGATTTACAGATTTCAGATGTCATATAATTAAATAATAAAGGAGAGAATGGATCCCCTTGAGCTAATCCTTTTGAGATCCAGAATCCAGATTTGAGTTGTCTTTCAGAAAGAAACTCCCATATGTAGTTACATATTGTACTTCCTACTTAAGACCATCTAATTTTTTAACTAAAGATTCTATCAAGACATTATTATATGCGTCTTCTATATCAATAAAACAGGCCAATGTTGGTATATTTTTGGTGAGACCTAATTGAATGGTAGTCACTAGTTGTGTAACTGAATCTAAACAAGATTGTGCTTTCCTAAAACCAGTTGTGTTATTGGAGAGTAAATTATGATGTTCTACATACCACTCAATTCTTTTGGCAATCATATTGTGAACGATTTTACATAAACAAGAAATTAGTGAAATGGGTCGTAGTTTAAAATCTGTATTTGAGTTACTATTGATTTTTGGTATGGGTACTATAGTGATATCTCTCCATTGGTGAGGTATGACACCAGTTCTAAATATTTTATTGTACAATTGTAACAAATGATATTTACCTGATTCGGGAAAATTAAATATCATGGAGAAGGTGATGTTATCAGCGCCTGGAGCCGTATCTTTTCTTTTAAGACAAGCTTCTAATTCTTGACAGCTAAAATCATTCTCTAATAGATTATTGGAAGATACAAACATAGGTTTAGGCATTCTAGTGTAGTCAGGCGCTAAAGTGGAGAGTAATTCTATTTTCTTAGATTTTGGTGCCATAGTTTGTTGACGGTAACCTTTTATCCACCTCATTTTTCTCCACATGCCAGACAAAGAAGTATCTTCGTTAATTGAATCACAAAAACTACGAAAGCTAGCTGACTTTGCCTTAGATATTTCAGATCTAGCTGCCAAGGTCTTTTCTTTTAAAAGATTGTAGTTATACGGAGTGGGGTTACGTCGAAAGGTACTTAATGCCAATCTCCTTTCAGCTACCAATTTAGAAAGAGCAGTACTCCAGTAAGGCTTCGGAACGAACTTGCTTGCAGGATTGTTACTAGTTTTAAACCAGGGTATACTCTGTTCAACGGCTTCGTTTAAAGTGTTAATAAATGTGTCATAAGAAGTTTGTATAAGCTCAGTGTCACTAATAGGAGATGAAGATATCAGTGATTGTTCTATGAAATCTTTATACATAGACCAATCGGCTTTTTTGAAATTACGTTTCCTTGTAAAATGTAACTTATCAACATAATTTACTGAAACTCTTATCATCATGTGATCACTACCTTGATTCTCGTTAAGCACTTCCCACTTTAAATCTACTGATGTGTCTGATGAAGCGAAGGTAATATCCGGGGACGATTTTTGCAAATTACCATTTACAAGTCTCATTCGAGTTAAACTACCTGTATTCAGAGAAATGTAGCCATGATCTAAACTAGAATCGAAAACACTAGCTCCTCGTGGATCGTTTTTATAAGACCAATTGGTATGATGTGCATTGAAGTCGCCCCCTATCAGTGTTTTGTTAGGAAACAATGAGAATAACTCGTCCCAATCCGCCTGTGAAGTAATAACAGAGTTTGGACAATAAACGGAGATTACATTTTTAATGTACTTACAATTTAAGATTTTCACTGATACAACTTCGATTCCAGGGTTCCTAAGCCTAATTTCGTTCGCCTCTGTATGGAGAGATTTATGTGTCAAAATGGCAACTCCTCCCCATGGATCCATTCTATCCTTTCTAAATACTTTATAGTTACTAATTTTCAAACTAATGTCTTCTGTCAACCAAGTTTCACTTAAGTTGGCTATATGTATCTTATTTTGTTGTAAACTACATTCAAAATCCGTAATCTTATTTTTGATACTTTGCGAATTCCATAGAACTATGTTAACAAAACTGCACATTTTACGGACTAAATCCATGTCTGAGTATGGCTAATAGTTTCGTAAAATAATCCCCGTTTCTAAACATTTCAGCTACCAATAAATAACATTCTTCAAATATTAAATTTAAAACATCCGTAATTTTTCACTCACCGATTTGCTTGACATAATTATTTCTTTGACTTTGATAAAAAACTTGCTAAAATTAAACTTCTCGATTTTAGGCACATTTTCGTTCTCAAATTTACTATTGTCCTCTTGATAACTATGTTTCCTGCTAAGTATGCTTCTCTTCTTTTTCCTCTTCTTCCTCCGATCTTCCTGTTGGACTCCATTTTCTGCTCCCAAATGTTCCAAAGATTCATTGTTAGAGTTTAGTTCACTTAAAAATTCATCTTCATTTTGTTTCCCACGATTCAAAACTTCTTTATAGCTACGACTATATATAGGTATGCTAAAACCAGACTGCTTCTGTACACAGGTTGTTACAGTATCTTCGCTTTCTATAAGATCGCAATTTTCTTTTGACGTGACAACGTCTTATAAATTGGTTTGCCGGGTGACACTTCAAGAAACTGCGTTACGCTCCGCTCACGTTATGCGCTCACAACGAGAGCGAGTGAGAGGCACGCGTCCCTTCCACTCGGGCATGGTTAGCCCGCCTAAGAACGAGAGAGACAGACATAAAAAGTGAAAGGCACGCGTCCCTTCCGTAAATTATTTTACCACTCAAAGTCGTTGTCACGTAAAACTTTCGCCCGTATACCGACTTTACAGGCAACCAATTTTTTCCAAGTAATGCGACAATGCTTTTTTCTAGGTGCATTGCTCTTTGCTCATCATTTTTCGTATCTCTTTTTCTTTTTTAAACATCGGACATAGAGATTTCTGTATAGACATGTGAGCCCCTTTACAGTTGACGCACCTGTAGCTTTTAGTCTCACAGTTTTCGTGTTTGAGGCCACATTTCGGGCAGATAATCTTTTTGATAGGACAAAACTTTTTAATGTGCCCGTATTTCCAGCATCCAGCACACTGCGAGACCGGGAAGGTATAATATATGGTTCCACTGTAAACCTGCAACCGTATGCTGAGACATACGGAGGTAGAGTGGATGACCTGAAGCACAAGCGAATGGTTTCGCTGTCCGTCCAGGTTCCTTCACTTGTTTGTCTCTTCAGTCTCTTAATTGTAATAATCGCAACATCGCTTTCAAAAGTGTTGACTAGCTCTTCTGGGGTTAATTCAAGATCTATATTTCTGACTATTCCATGTGTCGCGGTCATTTGGTCAGTACGTTGGCAACGATACCCTTTTTGCACGAATTCTTCACAATTTAGAAACTTATTTGCTTCTTCTTTGTCGTCGAATGTCACAACGGCCTTATAACTGCTCTTGTATTTAATCTTAACAATGTTCACGATTTTTAAGCTGCTAAGCAGTTTAGCAAAGGCTATTTGCTTAGGAAGCGGCTCCATAGACGTGATACTAACTTCAAAGTTTTCGGTTGCTAAAAACGCAGAACCGCTCTTCCTCTTAGCAATTCTTCTTGATTTTCTCGTGCTCATCTCGGTAAATTCTTCCTCTTCGTCATCTTGATCGTTTTTCCAGCGCTTGAGTCGCTGTAATTGCGCGTCAGACAATAAAGAGGTTATTGACCCCCGCCGCTTGCCGTTTCTTTCAATGTCGCTCGCCATAGCGGCGCCGGCGCGCCTTATTTTATTTCGTTGTGGGTAGTCTATAAAATATATGGGATTGATAAACGTGCACTCCTCGCGAAGTATGGCGTGCGAATGTGTCAATTTAAAATGAAATTCAGACACTCGACCAAACTTATTATTAACCAAAGCTATAACTACGTCGTCCAGATAATGAAAGCTAATTTTAAGTTTTTGTTAATAATTCAAAAACCGCTACAACTGGAACGTAGCCATATGGGTGAAACCGCGGGTCGCTGGAAATATTACATAAAAAAAAACTTTCAATAGATCTTCAATAAAAACGGCAGGGTAATTTATGTTTAAGATTTTTTAATATCATTCAAAGTTTAATTAATTCTTCCTTGAAAGACATTTAAATGCCTTTAGTAGACATATGGCTCTGGTAGCAGACAGGGGCCATCGTAAATCTTATACAATCCATCGTAGTCAGGATCGCAGCCCATAGCACATATACCGTTATAGGTCTTGTAATTGCTGGCGCATATCTCTGGAGCGGGGGGGGGCATCCACAGAAAAAGTTATGCCGGTCCATGCGTGGTCTATATCTTGCCATAGACATAGCAATTGCGGACACTGAAATCAGAAAATCAGAAAACAAGTACATATCTTTTTTTTAACTAGAATAGGTTCGCACTTGACCACCATCTCGCCTGATGTTAAGCGATGACGCGATCTACGATGGAGCTTGCTTACCTAGAAGGAACCGATTCACTCTCGATTTGAATATCTATCGTACTAAAATTGTATTTGCGTGAGGTATAGTGGAGGGATGTTTGTTTGTCTTTCGTGCAGAAAATACTGAATGGAACGGGATGAAATTTGGTTCTTCTGGTTTAGAATCGAGATGGTGGCTGGATCAAAAATATACCATTCTGATTAGTCAGGTAGACTTTGAAAAATTATGGGACTCGTATTATTTGTTTTATCAAATTATTAAAAATCGACAAAGATATATAGACACAGGCTATCAAACTTCCAGAGTAGAGGGTTGTGACGTCAAGTCTACATAAGAATCGTGTGTAGACGTGACGTCAGTCGAAATGTCTAAGAACTATATCTTCGCAAGCGTGAACAGGTACTAAAATAAAACAAGGGGAAAAAATAATCACCACATAGTATATAAAACAAAGTCGCTTTCTCTGTCCCTATATCCCTATGTATGCTTAGATCTTTAAAACTACCAAACAGATTTTGATGCGGGTTTTTTTAAATAGATAGCGTGATTAAAGAGGAAAGTTTATATGTATAATATGTCCATACAACAGGAGAGAAACACTAATAATTTTAAAGGTTTCTAATGTGATATCATAAATAAACACCTTTTTTTGCGCTTACTTTGCAAACGCTGGCTGGATCCTACAAGATAGATTAAAATAATGTATTGCAGTATTGTACCCCTTAAAAAGGTCTACAAAAAAGTCAACAATGGTATATGTCCATCTGTTAGGGATAACCCACAATAACCATTTTTATTCGTATTTTTAGTATCAGCATTGAACCCGTGCGAAGTTCAATATTTTTTAATAATGAAACTGACAGCCTAAATAGTTTTTAGTCATCATGCCTATTATTGGGCCGCCTGCGTTAGCCTATTGTTAGGTAGGGCAGGAGCTGCCATAGATAGGTACCTTTATAAAAAAACTAGATGTCCGCCCCGGCTTCGCCCGTGGTACATTATATAGCACTCGGGATCCCGTACATATCCAATGGTGAAAGAATGACTGAAATCGGTTCAGACATTCCTGAAGAGAATATGAGAATATAGCTTTCAAACAAAAAACCTCTTTAGCTACTTGCTACGTCACCTGTCGGAAATTGGTCGTACCAAGCAGTAATGGGCAAACATTACTGTGTTCCGGTTTGAAGGGCAATGTTACCAGAGAAATTACAGGGCTTAGAGATATAATACCTTAGATCTCTGGGTGACGAGCGCAGTGCAGTGCTAGGTAATTATTTGGACTCTTCATGTTCCAATAGCTGCGTGTCACTGTGCTGTTATGTGGCTGGCATTTTGCTTACCATCAGGCACATGTCCAGCTTGTCTAGGATTTAGAAACAAAGATTAGCAAAGGATCTTCAACTTCAACTCTTTCTTTTGGCTTTCATTCGGTGATGTCACCGTTGACATGACGACGATGAAGTGACGTTTAGCTGTCGTTTACGTTTTATGTCACGTCACACGGGAAAGCGGTCGAACGGGATATTCGACGTTTTTTGACGTCTCACGGGAACGTGATAAAAATTAGTCGGTTCAGCCGTTCTTGAGTTATGAATGGTGTAACTAACACGACGTTCTTTTATATATACAGGGTGTTTGGTCTAGGGTTAGACAAACCGAATGGGTGTGTTCGGTGACCTATTTAGAAAATACAAGTTGGAAATCGGGCATGCATAGCGAATAGGGGAGCTGTTTTTGAACAAAACATGTAATTATTGAATTGAGAATAAAATTGATTATTTTTCTCATCATTGTTTCATTTTCCCTTACATAAGATTTTTTTTAAGAGATAGAGTTTTGTACTAATGTAGGATGCCGTTGTAATAAGGAATAACTAGAGATGTTTTTAAAAGTATTTGAACTCCATGGATAATTTTATATTTTTTATTAGATCGAGTCAAATTTTACCTTTCAGGCAAATTTTCTTTCATTTTTACACTCTATGAGCTCTGAACGAATTATTCAGTCCTTATTTGCTTCTAAACTAAATTCAAATAAAAAGCTCCGACCTGAAACAGTTTTTTTTAAGTTGTGGGGTTTAATAGGTTATAGGTTTTTTTAATTTTTGGTAAAAATAAAAAAAAAACACAAAAAAACCAACCAAAAAAGATGTCAGGGTTTTTTTTTGGCCAACTTGTATTTTCTAAATAGGTCACCGAACACACCCATTCGGTTTGTCTAACCCTAGACCAAACACCCTGTATATATATGACTATTTAAACCTATTTTAAACCGACTTCAAAAATGAGGAGGCATTCATAATATGCTACGGGATAGCTTCGCCAATAATTGTGAATCATTGGTGGTCCTTTTTTTGTTTACTAGATAATAGTTCAGAGGTGTTCCCATATAAATATATCTGACGATTTCGATAAATTTATATTTAAACCGACACATTTTGAAACATGAACAAAAAACTAAAATTGAATTTCAATTAACTTGATCACTTAGTGGATGGATTCTTGTGAAGTTGGTCGGGTGTCTGAATTTAATTTTAAATTAAAATCTGTTTTGTTTTTTATGAGAAAATTGTTGATAAAAGTAAATAAACAAATCTTACAGAAAATCAGTGCAATAATGAACTTCATGTCTCCACGAAGTGTAACGTGAAACTGTCGATGCTGTATCTGATTGTGTAAACCGTTTATATATATCACCTAAATAGTCATATTATTACAAAGGTACATACCTAAATCATTTGATACACATAATATATCAATTTGACATGGATTTTATTCAGAGCTAAGTTGTTGCAGGCGATTTTATTTATCAATAAAAATAATTTATAGTTTTTGAACGCCTTTCAAAACCACTGGGTAAAGTATTATAATATATAAATATTATAAGTATTATATATATACTAGAGGCCCGTTTCGGCTTCGCTCGGATATGGTCACATAAAGCCTATTAATCGAAATAAAAACTCTCCTATCTTTTAAGTTGGATCCAACACACGGTGTCTAAATTTGATTAAAATCGGATAACTGGTTTAGGAGTCCATTGAGGACAAACATTGTGACACGAGATTTATACATATTAAGATATATATATAAAATATACAATATATCTAAACATATATAAATTATCTGGAATATATACAATATATTCCAGATAATAATGTTTTGTTATGAAATGAACATCTAAAATAGATCGTTAGGGACACTTTATTGTCACAAAAGATTATCATAGCGTGTGATATACCTAATGGTTATATCATAGTTCTTGTCATTTATTTGTCTTATCTTTTAAGTTTCGCACAGTAAATATCCTGAAACATAAAGCTTCCAAAAAAAAACCGGAGTGCCGCCGGCAATATCCTTGAAACATAAACAAAAACTTGTTACATAATTTTTAGTGTCCGACCGAAAGTTCGGTTTCGGTTTCGGTTTCGGCCGAGTTTCGGCCAAAAATCAAGTTTCGGCCACAGTTTCGGTTTCGGCCAAAATCGGCCGAAACTTTTGCCGAAACCGAAACTTAACAAGTTCAAGCACGTTCACGATCGCCTAACTTTGTTTTCCGCGGCAACGCTTTGACGGACCTTGTCGGGAATTACCGTGCGCCGTTCGGATAGTTCTGTAGCAACCAGCGATGCCAACCGTACGAGGTTCCTCGTACAAATACGAGATTTGTAGTCTTTCGTACGAGGTACGAGGACACTATTAATTAACCTCATACAAATAAGTACGAGATTATAATATTGCTATTATAAAATAGTGAAAACTAGAGCCATCTATCAGAACTTGTAAGGACTTACAAGACTTCTTACTAATTTCTTATCTATCCTATTATGATATATATTGTTTTTCCATTTCATGCCCTAATTAAGGCAAAATAATAGGTAAAATGCACCAAATTTCAGTATTTTAATAAATTATATACTTGACCACGTGAGTTTCGGTTTCGGTTTCGGTTTCGGCCGAAACTGAATCCACGGCCGAACATTCGGTTTCGGTTTCGGTTTCGGCCGGAAAATCAGTTTCGGTCGGACACTAAATTTTATATGGTTTACAATAGAGATGCGCCGAGTAACGAGTACCGAGTTTTACTCGGTTCAATTTTTTTTCAACCGAGTAGGTACTCGGCCGAGTAACTCGGTTCAATCGAATTCACATTTCGCACGGGTAATCAAGTACAAACAGGTTACATTACTGACTCATTGATTAGCATAATTTTGATTTTATTATTTTTTATTTTCATATTGTCAATGATTTCATAAATTAAAGTAACACATACTTTTTGATTAACACTGTTGTTTTAATTATTTCTACCTAAATATATTGCGTTTCTTAAACCGAGTATACTCTGCATTCAAACCGAGTTATTCGGCCGAGTACGAGTATCAAAAAAACCCGCCGAGTACGCCGAGTACCGAGTATCAACCGAGTACTCGACCCATCTCTAGTTTACAATAAATATTAACAAGATGTAAAAACTAAAAACTTAACAGCTAGACCGCCGTTAGTAGCAAGGGAGCGCTCCGGTGGTTAGGGCTGCAGAGTGAGGAACCTCCTGAAGATGCGCGCTGAGTCGACGATAAATTAATACTTAATTTATGAATAAATAAATTAATAGGGCCTTCTGCATCTGACCTTTAATACAAACCGTAAATATTCTACAGATGTTGGTCGAGTTCTATTCTACTAATAATAATATAAAAGCGAAAGTTTGTGTGTTCGTTGCTCAATTACGTTGGAACGTCTGGACGGATCGAGTTGAAATTTGGAACACAGATCATAGTTTGGAATAGCACATACGTTACAACATACTCAGATATATTCTGACTATGTTGATTCATGATGACTGGGTCAAAAATATATGTTTTTTATTAGTTCGTACGAAAACATGCGAAACGTATTTTTTGTTTTATGAAATTCCGGAACCATCAAACTTCTGGAGTGGAGGGTTGTGACGTCACGTCTTCGTAAAACTCATACAATGAAGTGACGTGATTCGAAACTTTTAGGCACTGTGTCTTTGTCATTTTATTTTGTGAAACAAAATGAAAATTCGTGTACGATATGTTTTAATCGAGTTCAACATGACGAGGTTATCAATTCGGCCGTTATTTACAACTATATAAGTATTATATAAGCTATCTGGCCGCCATATTACAAGCTTTGTTAGTTGTAAGTGTTTTTAGTTGCGGGTTAGATGGTGTTGTGTGTGAATTGTCCACCAATTTTCTTTTATATATGTATATTGGCGCATCGTTTACTCCGAGATCACTGATCTAATTTACGTGATTCTTTTATTGTCTGATGCAGAATAGCTGCCATTAGGTCCCATAGAAATTTTGTACAGTTTGGTTCGGTACTTTTCATTCCCATAGAAATGTTGTACAGTTTGGCTCGGTAGTTTTCATTTTATGAATATTCTGAAAAATGCTACTCACGGACTAATCAGTTTGTTTTAGTCATCATACCTATTCTTCGGTTTTCTCATTCAGTAACAAACTTCGACATGTTATATCTATAACATGTGGAAGTTTGTCATTCATTCCTATCTAGGAATGACTCCCTTTCAGATCAGTCCGTTCAGCATACCCTTTATAAAATCGTTTTAAATCCATACAACGAAAGTGAACGATGCGAGACTAATACATTTCACGGCAAAATATTGAACACGTTCAAACGTCCATATTATTGATTGATAGATGTTAAAATTTAAACTGATACGGTTACGCTGTTAATTGTTTTAAATTAAAGGTGTAATGGAAATAAAAATTGGCATAATAGGTAATATTGGTGGACATTTCACACCATAGTGTGTGGTTCACACACCATCTAGCACCGAATTAAACAAAGGTTGTACTAGTGAAGCCCGATTGCTGATATAGTAATACTTGTATTATTATAAATACATACTTATTGTACATAGAAAACACCCAGGAACAGTACTAATGTTTATATTCATCACACAAATATTTGCACTGGGTGGGGATCGAACCCAGGACCCACGGCTTCGCAGGCAGACATACTACCAACTAGCCACAATACGCGACTTCTTAGTTTAATTTTACTCATCATCATCATCATCCATAGCCTTCTCTATCCCACTGCTGGGTACAGGCCTCTCTCTTACTTTGCCATCTGCCTCGGTCCTGTGCCAATCGAGTCCAGGTTCGACCCGCGATATTTATAATATCGTCGACCCATCTTGCAGGTGGACGTCCAACGCTCCGCATTCCCTGCCTCGGCCACCATTCTGTTACAATTTTGGTCCACCTGTCGTCACACCGCCTAACAATATGTCCTGCCCAACTCCATTTCAACTTTGTCACTGCTCTTCCGACGTCCTGAACTTTGGTTTTTCGTCGGATTTCAGTGTTGCGAACACGATCTTGTAGTTTGATGCCGAGCATGGACCTTTTCATGGCTCTCTGTGCTACCCTGATCTTATACATAGCCTCGTGTGTAAGCGTCCACGTCTCAGCACCATATGTCATGGTGGGCAGGATACATTGATTAAAAAAAACGTGTTTTCAGACACTGATATATGTCGGGATGTAAGAATGTCAGCCAGTTTTCGAAACGCCACCCATCCAAGCTGTATACGTCTAGAGATCTCCTTTTTGATGTTCTATATTTATTTTACTCATATCTCAAACAAAATGTTTTGAATAATTCATCGTTGGCATTATTTGCACCCTATAGCCCTTATTACACTTGTCTAAATTTTGTGACTGAATTAAAAAAGCAAATTTATAAGTAAGTTCTTAAGACTGAATTCAGATGCAAGTTAGAAACAATTATCCTCGCTCCTGAATTTTGTATGCTAATAACTAACTTACTGAATGCTATTACACTTCACTGACTTCACTGCTACTGAAGTAGCGACTAATTGAAGCCAATTGTAATAAGATCTTTAATTAGTCCACTACTGGACATATGCATAGGACATAGGTATCCTTTGTCACGGGATATAGTCCGCTCCGAAACTTACGGATATAAAAGAGTCTAAATGAAACAATTAAAACATCAGATGAAATCAGACTGACAGCTGCGATACGAGGTGTGATCCAAACAAAAGTTAAGTGCTTTTTAAAATATATTTCTTTGTCAAAAAAATATAACCTATATAAGTATAGTCTATGTCTATAGTATAAATATATAGTATAAATATAGCCTATGTTTTTAAAATATACCTAGTTATTTGTTTTCTTTGTTTGTTGTGTAAAGTATATTTGTTTCTTCTACAATTGTCTTGCCTTAAAAGGCCATCTGTAGAATATCACAAAAGGTAGCTTGAAGTCCTAATGACGCCATTTCAGCATCACTACTATATTTGACAGGTATAGCAAACATAGTTGTCAAATTCACTCAAGGTAGCGCTGTTGTTTCATTTTTTTTAGAGTTAAAGATTTTTTTAAAGATTATTGTAAGCATAAAATACAAAAAACAGTTTATTGGCACCACAATAATTACAATTACAACAAATAACTTACAAAAACCATAATTGACATTGACATATTTATGTCATGGATTTGACGTATGATTTGACACATTTACCATTATGTTTTTCTGAAAACACTTCATTGTAATGTGTCACATGTAATTTTATGACGTAAATATGATGTTTTCTTTAGACGCTATAAAAGGTTTTTTTGTTTTTTTTTTCCACAATAAAAGCCATAAACCAACCAAGGTTTTTTTCTAATCCTTATCATTTTTTATCATGTTATCAATCATGTACGTTTCTTTGTTACTTTGATTTCCTACCATTGGTCCCGTTGTGACAACTTCATACCATTCTGTCCACTGGTAGGGTTACAGCCAAAACGGCTCACTGAAACGCAAACAAAGCATAATATAGTGACAGCGTTGGAGGTTGTTTTTCCATAGTAAATAGTGACGAGACGTGTGCGTAATGCTAAACAACACGTCTGTCCTTAACAGCAGAGTGTCAGGTAGCTATTGGAACATGAAGAGTCCAAATATTTAACAAGCCTGGCACTGTTCTAGTCGCCCAGTGATATAAGATGATTTCTCCATGCATTGTAATTTATCTGGAAATTTCAAGTCATATAATTAATTAATTTAGAGTAGTCTTACCCAAAGTGGGCGATAAGGCCCCCTTGTGGGCGCTGCAGGCCTAAAGGGTAAGAGATTGAGAAAAAAATGGGGGTCTACTTCCTACTAGGCTCAGGTATCAAGTTAACTCTTGCGGGTTATAGTGGAGGTCTAGTTTGGAATGAATGTTTAATATGCGCTAATATAGCTCATAATAGTTAATTAATTTAATTTCAAGTACTTGAAAAGAATAGGGGTTCTGAGGAGTCATTTGTTTTCGAAGTGGGCAGGAGACAAAATAAGTTTGGGAACCCCTGATTTAGAGTATGGAAGTTAAAATTACGAAATGTAGTTGTACTTCCGTAGTGTGTGTTCAATTTTTAACCCCGACCAAAAAAGGGTGTTATAAGTTTGACGTCGATGTCTGTCTGTCTGTCTGTCTGTCTGTCTGTCTGTCTGTCTGTCTGTCTGTCTGTCTGTCTGTGTGTGTGTCTGTCTGTGGCACCGTAGAGCTCAAACGGATGAACCGATTTCGATGCGGTTTTTTTTATTTGAAGGTTAATATCCGTGCGGATGTTCTTAGCTATGTTTGGTTAATGTCGATTCAAAATGGCCGCCGCCACAAAATGGCGGACAAAATATTTCTTCAAAACCTACCTCAATATGGGTATCAAACGAAAGGGCTTGACTAGTAGAATACTATACACTATAAAAAAATCAAATTCAAGATGGCCGCCGCCACAAAATGGCGGATTATATTATATTTTAACCCCGACAAAAAAGGGGTGTTATAAGTTTGACGTCGATGTCTGTCTGTCTGTCTGTCTGTCGGTCTGTCTGTCTGTCTGTCTGTCTGTCTGTCTGTCTGTCTGTCTGTGTGTGTGTCTGTCTGTGGCACCGTAGAGCTCAAACGGATGGGCCGATTTCGATGCGGTTTTTTTTTATTTGAAAGTTAATATCCGTGCGGGTGTTCTTAGCTATGTTTGGTTAATATCGATTCAAAATGGCCGCCTCCACAAAATGGCGGACAAAATTTTCTTCACAACCTACCTCAATATGGGTATCAAATGAAAGGGCTTGACTAGCAGAGTACTAAACGCTATAACAAATTTCAAATTCAAGATGGCCGCCACCACAAAATGGCGAATTATATAATATTTTTCACTACTACCTCAATATGGGTATCAAATGAAAGGGCTTGATTATTAGAATACTTTGCACTATGACAAATTTCAAATCCAAGATGGCCGCTACCACAAAATGGCGAATTACATTTCCTTTTTCACAATTCCCTTAATATGGGTATCAAATGAAAGGGCTTGACTAGTAGAATGTTGTACAGATAACAAATCTAAGGTAGTCGGGGTTAATCAAAATTTTTAATTTTGTTCTTGTCTGCTATTGTATTCATACGGCATGTTGATATGATGGTATGACTATGCCGAGGCTGATCAACTTCTTCCCATGGAGATACACAGTACACACACCATCAATATGAAACGATAAACTCCGAAAGAGGTTGGGCTAGATTAATCATGTTTTATTGTAGTTTATAATTTTTCTATGTAAATAAAAAGTGAAACGAATAATAAATGAAATTTTAATCTTACCCTAATGAGGGGGCTTCTCCAAATTAGTGAGCAAGCTACATTGGGCCTGGAGTTAAGCAGCTTCATACCATACCTAGCGGTTTTACCAGCGTAGTTCCCGTTCCCTTAATTTTCTTCGATAAAAGTAGCTAATGAGTTATACAAGCTATTATCTAACTGCAATCTAACGTTAGGTCCAACGTGGTTGAGTGGCATACATCCAAATTTGCGAATTTATAATATTAGTAGGATTAGTGAATTTCTGCACCAGAGCAAGACGGTAATATAAAATAGATAAATATTGGTGGACATTTCACACACTATACCATCTAACCCCAAACTAAGCAAAGCTTGTGCTATGGAAACCAGATAGCTTAAAATATACTCATTTTGATGTAAATACATACATACTTATTATAAATAAATAGAAGCACCCAGACACAGGAAAATTATTTGGATTCACCATGAATGTTTGCACTGCATGGGAATCGATGTTTGCGCCTTATGATTTGTGTGCAACTTACAAACATTTACATGCAAAGAATTTAAAATATTATGCCCACAGCCAAAAAATTATAAATCAATTTATTCAGATTACACGTAGTCAAATCCGAAAAGCTGTTCGTTCTCGTTGCACGGCCCATCCCGAATTTTGTGGATATGCTTCTTTATCGCCAGATGGTGGCAAAACATTCTGCATATGCCCGCGTATGTTTCCCCGTTGCTGGCACAGATTGGTGGCAGCTTTGGACATCCACATGTGGGGTATTCTCTTAGACACAGAACAGATGACGTTAATACTGGAAACGATGAAAAATATGTGGTAATCTGCCTGAAATGGGCTCAAATTTACCTCTACATCTATTTTACCCATATGTATAACGTCCATTTTCTAGTTGTGTTCCGAAAACTATACTCACAGGCCCAATTAATCGCCCATCTACTCGTATTTTTCGTCACGTCGATCTTTTCGACAAATTCGGTTTTGTGGGATTATTCCAAAGAGTTTACATATACTACGTATAGCGTTGGCACAAACGCTTTACACCGAAACAAACCACGGGTAGAATCATTCTTGCCTTGTCGCTCTTGTGTTGCCGTGTCATACTTTTATCTCGGCACATCACTGTGTTGCCATAGGAAGTATTCGCGTCGTCTGCTTACGATTGACACAAAGGATGGTTACAATCTTTGTGTCTTCGAATCGAGAGTGAATCGGTTTCTTCTAGGTAAAACGCTCCATCGTAGACTGCATCGTCGCTTAACATCAGGCGTGATGGCGGTCAAGTGTAAACGGATAAAAGTAAAAAAAAAAAGAAACCGTGCGGAAAATCTATCTCTATACGTAGTATATGTATGATCTATTCCTAAAAACTGTTTATGTTTTCAATATCTTCATTTGTTATTGCTTAGTGATAAATTTCAACGTAGGTACTACCATAAAATTTGCTTGAAGTTAACGATTTCTGCAAACTAAAGAAATACTGGATGGGCCGGTTCATTGTCCCTGTGAGAAGTATATTATAGCTCTAGTATTTCTAAAGAATCAATAACTTGATTTCCGAAGCACACAATAAAATTGAAAATGCGACACAAAGATAACTTACACAAAACAAAGAAAATTTGCATGTTGCAGTTTGCCAAAAAAAATAATGAATAAATATCGTAGTGAAATAATATTCTACACAAACTATTATACGCAAGAAAACTTTGAATTAAACTGAAATTAACCTTGCGTTTATTAGTTGTTGACAACTTTACAATTACTAAGAACGCACGTAGCTTATTTAAGAACATAAACCGTTGACGATATTGTTTTTATTGCTTTTCTACTATAAATGTTTCTTTTAACCGACTTCCAAAAAGGAGGTTCTCAATTCGTTTGTATGTTGCACGTATGTTACGCGATAGCTACGCTAATTTTGAATCGATTTTACGCCTCTTTTTGTTTGTTTTTAACCACTGACCAAAAAAGGGGTGTTAAAAGTTTGACGTCCATGTCTGTCTGTCTGTCTGTGATACCGTAGAGCTAAAACGGATGGATGGACAGATTACGAGTTTTTTTTTAATTTGACGGTTAGTCTCCGTGCTGATGTTCTTAGCTATGTTTGGTTAATATCGATTCAAGACGGCCGCCTCCACAACATGACGGACAAAATATTTCTTTACAACCTAGCTTAATATGGGTATCAAATGAAGAGGCTTGACCAGTACAATACTATACACTATAACACATTTCAGATCCAAGATGGCCGAGATCGCAAATGGCGAATTACGTTAATGTTTTTCACTACTACCTCAATATGGGTATCAAATGAAAGGGCTTGACTGATAGAATACTGTGCACTATGAAAGATTTTACATTCAATATGGCCGCCTCCACAAAATGTTGAAATACATTTTCTTTTTCACAATAATATGGGTATGGGTATCAAATGAAAGGGCTTGACTAGTAGAATGTTGTAGTCGAAAATTGGCCGTACTAACTTAGAAACCATCTTTGGCTCATGCATAACAACTTTACTAACGATCATCACATCATGATCCAATCCATAGTTTACGGTTCCATAAAAGACATACAGACTAACATTCATGTTTGTATATTTAACTACACATTTCAATCACAATCTAAATTATTATTTAATTACGTCACCGTGATCACGAGAAGACTCTTCTCTCTTCAGTCTTCTCGTGACCACGGCGGTTGTAACTTGTAACGCTGCCGAAACATCGAGATAATTAAAAAACAATTAAGACGTGATTTAAAATATATTTATTTGTCAAATAAATAATTATAATCTATGTCTATGCTTATAACCCTATAAGTTATAAGTATGTACGAGTATTATGTCTTTAAAATGTAGTTCTTTGTTTTCTTTTTTAACCCCCGACCAAAAAAAGGGGTGTTATAAGTGTAACGTCGATGTCTGTCTGTCTGTGTGTGTGTCTGTGTGTGTGTCTGTGTGTGTGTCTGTCTGTGGCACCGTAGAGCTCAAACGGATGGGCCGATTTCGCCGATCCGTGCGGATGTTCTTAGCTATGTTTGGTTAATATCGATTTAAGATGGCCGCCGCCACAAAATGGCGGACAAAATATTTCTTCACAACCTACCTCAATATGGGTATCAAATGAAAGGGCTTGACTGGTAGAATACATTGCACTATAAAAAAAAACAAATCCAAGATGGCCGCCACCACAAAATGGCGAATTATATTATTTTTTTCACTACTACCTCAATATGGGTATCAAACGAAAGGGCTTGACTAGTAGAATACATTGAACTATGACAAATTTTAAAATCCAAGATGGCCGCTTCCACAAAATGGCGAAATACATTTATTTTGTCACAACTCCCTTAATATGGGTATCAAATGAAAGGGCTTGACTAGTAGAATGTTGTACAGATAACAAATCTGAAGTAGTCGGGGGTTAATTAAAATTTTTAATTTTGTTCTTGTTTGTTGTGTAAAATATATTTGTTTCTTTAACGATTGTCCTGTCTTAAGAGGCTGTCAATTTAACAGTACAAAAAGCGAGCTTAAAATCCTAATGAGGCCATTTTGACAGGTATATCAGTTATACCTGTCAAAAATTTATAGTTGTCAAACTCGCTTAAGGTGGCGTTGTTGTGTCATTTTTTTGGGATTTCATGAGCATAATAACGTCTAGAGATGGTGGTCAAGTGCGAACCTATTATAGTAAAAAAAACATACAATACAGTACAAAAATATTTTATTGGCACCACAAAAATTACAATACATTACAAAATTATAATTGAATGACATAATTAGTATTATGTCATTGATTTGACGTTAGTTTTGCCACATTTACCGTTATGTTTTTCTGATGAAGCCTCTATCATAGACAATAGTAATGTGTCGCATATAATTTTATGACATATGTATTGTGTTTTCTATTTTTTTTTAACAATTGGTGACGAGACGATCCGGACATGTGCCTGATGGTAAGCAACATGCCTGACACATAACAGCACAGTGGCACGCAGCTATTGGAACATGAAGAGTCCAAATCATTACCGAGCACTGCACTGCGCTCGTCACCCAGAGATCTAAGATCTTATATCTCTAAGCCCTTATTAGACGCTATAAAGGTTTTCTTTTGTAAATTGTCATAAAATCCTTATAAATTATTAAAAATCACGTATATTTCGTTGTTACGTTATTCGTAGTCCTACCGTTGTTCCCGTAGTGACTACTTCTTACTATTCTTTCCACTGGTGGGGTTTGAGCCAAAATGGATCACTGAAAAGCAAACATAGCATAAGATAACAGCAGCGTTGGAGGTTGTTTTATGATCTAAAGACTGAATAGACGAGAGGGGCATGTGCTTAATGTTAAGCAACACGCCTGCCCATTACTGCAGTGTCATGTAGCTATGGGAACATGAAGAGTCTAAATCTTTACCAAGCGTTGCGCTGTGCTAGTCACATAGTAATTTAAGATGATTCATACCATTGATATTTTAATTTATCAGATATTGTAATTTATCTGAAAATTTTAAGGCATATTAGATTTAGAGTGTGGAAGTTAAAATTACGAAGTTCACTTGGCAATTTTAACTTCCACTTCCGTTGTATGTGTTCCCCATGGGTCAGTCTTTAAAGAAAAGTTACGATGTTTTCGTGTTTGACAAACGACTCACCTCATGGTAAGCGACGATCCAAGGTTCTGCATGCAAGGACCTTATAGACTAAAGGCCCGTGAACAAAATTTATGAGTCAGTTGAGTGAGTTGAGTTTAGGATGATAGAAGGGTATAAAGTAATAAGATTCAGCACTATGCCGTCACTTGTAAGCTGTCCAACTGAGCGCTATGGAAGAGGGGGGCTTCTAACCTTCGATAATTTCTTCTTGTTGCATTATTTTTGTACGGCGTTGCGGAATAATGGATTCGAAGAGGTATTGAAATTATAAAAATTGTAAATTTTAATTATTTGTTTGTCAGAAAAATCATAATTTTTCGACGATTTACAGAGTAAATTTGGTCATTTGATTATGTAAGGCATTGGTTCCATATAGTTTCAATACGTCTTCTAATCCATTATTTCGCAATGCCGTATAAAAATCATGCGACAAGGAGAAATGATCCAGGGTTGTAACCTTCCCTCTTCAACTGCACTCAGTTGGACAGCTTACAAGTGACGGCATAGTGCTGAATCTTATTACTTTATACCCTTCTATCATCTTACATAGGTCTCCTCGTGGTTCATTTGACCATACATTTTGTTGACGGGCCTGAAGTCTATTAATGATACTACTCACTCTGACTTTGAAATGTTACAGATTAGTCTTCAGTATTCATTGCGACATAATTTCTTAACTCTTAAAAATTTAGTAAATACGGTAATTTATTCCTTGATTGTGGGAATAAGGAAAGAAGACTCAAAACGCACCGTACGAATTTTGGAGAGATCAACAATTATATTTTGCTATTATTATATATATACGGTATGGAGATAGACATACCGTCAATATGAAACGATAAACTCCGCAAGCGGTTGGTTAAACATTTTCGTGGAGTTTAGCACTTTTTTATGTAAATAAAAAAGTGGAATGAAACTAATAATAAATGCATTTTTGTATCTTACCCTAACGATGCCGGGGCCTCTTGGAATTCGTGAGCAAGCTCCATTGAGCAGCTTCATACCATACCTATGCAGTGCGTCTCGGTTTTACCAGCGTAGTTTCTGTTCCCTTAATTTTTCCACGATAAAAAGTAGCTTAATAATGTGTTATTCATGCTATAATAATAATAATACGACGTGGTTGAGTAAATAAATCCAAACTTGCGAATTTTTAAAATATTAGTAAGATTAGGACACAACAGCGGACGGTGATATAAAAATAGATAAATAGTGGTGGACATTTCACACACTATACCATCTAACCCCAAACTATGCATAGCTTGTGCTATAGACCTAGAAGTCAGCTATGTTAAAATATACTCATATTGATGTAAATACATATATACATATTATAATACACATATACATATTATAAACAGAAACACCCAGACACAGAACAAATATTTGTATTCACCACACGAATATTTGCACTGGGTGGGAATCGATATTTGCGCCTTATGATTTGTTTGTAACTTACAAACATTTTCGTGTAAAGGTTTTGAAATATGATGCCCACAACCAAAAAAAAAAAGATAAATAAATTTATTTAAGATTACACGTAGTCTACTCCGAATAGCGGTTCGTTCTCGTTGCATGGCCCATCCCGAATTTTGTGGATATGCTTCTTTATCGCCAGATGGTGACAAAACATTCTGCATATGCCCGCGTATGTTTCCCCGTTGCTGGCACAGATTGGTGGCAGCTCTGGACATCCACATGTGGGGTGTTCTCTTTGAGATAGAACAGATGACGTCAATACTGGAAACGATGAAAATATGGGGTAATCTGCCCGCGACTTTTGTCGGCGTCCATAAGGAACTCTACATTTTCGGGATAAAATTGCCTATTTATCCGTTAAGTTCTTATAATGTAATTGAAAAACTTGCACCCATACATCTAAACATCACACATTTTGCATATATAATTATAATAAAAGTGGGTAGTATAGATAAACCTTATTTTACGTAACTCTTCAACTTCTAAAACCCTAAGCCCCTACTCTGTACCAAACTTCTTACTGTGAATAAATTAACTCTATGATTATTACGACGTTTTCTATTGTTGACTATTGTAACGTGGGCATACTCTAACGTAGACTGTATCGTCGACTAACATCACAGGAGATGGTGGCCAAGTGCAAAATTATCAGTTGTAAAAAAAAGAGGCTAAATATCAACGATTTAGAGCTATAGATATGCCCTGAGAATCCTGAAACTGGTAACAAACCGCGTCTGTATGTATATGTGATTGATTTACACACCACTAATCTACTTGACCCCTAGAATCGCTAGCGGCGAGGTATGCTGTGGTTCTACTTATTTTGGTTGTTGACAACGAATAGTGACAGGTAAAAACGTCCAGCTTTCACCGCTTCCTGCAACCGATTAGAACGGAAAGAGTGAGCTCACTCTTCCTAACGAGGACATAATTTCGCGTGCTTTATTTATTTCGTTTGCTTTCGTACTTTGTTTATTCGTATTTTTTTGATTTTTCTATACATAATGACATTCTTTAAAATTGCTCACACGGCTAAACTGCAAGACCTTGGATTCTACATGAAACCACACACTTGTCAAAGTCCCTAATATCATCCTGCTGAAGCACAAGACGTTGGCGTAATTGTACTCATCAAACATATCACACTAACATAACACAACGGGATAGAAGCCAGAAATTAATACATGATGAATCAGATGACATATTAATGATACAACCGATTAAAAGTTGAAAAGGAAAAAAGAAGAAGAAGACTTTACAGCTGACTATTATTATCATTGTATAAATTCAGACCAATGGAAACTGCGTTGCCAGACATATTGCATGCCTCTAGAAGAAGAGGCCAGTTTGTATGGGTCAATTATTTAAATGTTTTGTATCATCTTATCTTACCTGCAAACAGCAATAAAGATTTTTGTATTTGTATTTGTGCCTTTAAGTTTGGAAGGGCACATCTGTAGTCTAAATCTATGGTGAATATTGCAAAATTGAGCATACTTCTTACTAGAAACCCGTTGCGCGCACGCACACTCCTGGAACCCATATGTATAACGTCCATTTTCTAGTTGTATTCCGAAAACTAAACTCACAAAGCCAATTAATCGCCCACCTATACCTATATTTCGTCACGTCGATCTTTTCGTCAAAATCGATTTTGTGGGATTATTCCTTAAACCGTTTATGTTTTCAATATCATCCATCTTGTTTGTTATTGCTCAGTGATAAATTTCAACGTAGGTACTACCAAAAAAATTGCTATGAAGTTTCAGGGTGGGCGGTTCATTGTGCCTGTGACAAGTGTATTATAAGCGCACGAAATAGTTTTACAGCTCTATTATTTCTAAAGAATCAATCACATGATTTCCGAAGCAAATAATAAAATTGAAAAATTGCGACACAAAGTTAACTTACACAAAACAAAGAATATTTGCATGTTGCAGTTTGCAAAAAAAATATTAATAATTATCGTAGTGAAATATTATTTTGCACAAACTATTATACGCAAGAAAACTTTGAGTTAAACTGGAATTAACCTTGCATTTATTAGTTGTTGATAACTTTACAATTACTAAGAACATTACGCACATAGCTTATTTAAGTACATAAACCGTTGACGATAGTGTTTTTATTACTTACTTTTCTACGTTGGCATTTATTTCGTAAGTAAATATTTATATTTGACCGACTTCCAAAAAGGATGAGGTTCTCAATTCATTTGTACTATGTTTTTTGTATGTATGTTACGCCACAGCTCCGTCAATTTTGAGTCGATTTTGATGGTTATTTTTAACCCTGAGCAAAAAAGGGGTTCTACAAGTTTGACGTCGATGGCCGTCTGTGTGTTTCTCTGTCCGTGACATCACATGATTAAAGGCATAGTTTATGTTTCTATAAATGACATACAGGCAGACATTCATTTTTAATTATTTTTATTACACACTAGATGTCCGCCCCGGCTTCGCTCGTGGAACATATAGCACTCATCGAGATCCCGCACATATCCAACGGTGAAAAAATTTTAGAAATTGGTTCAGTCATTCCTGAGAATATTTTGAGTTTTCAAACAAAACACCTCTTCAGCTACCTGCTACGCAACCTGTCGGAAATTGGTCGTACCAACTCAGACATTAGCAAAGGTTTTATATTAAGAAGTATGTAATCTGTGATATTCAATGACGCAATCTTGACACATGCTGTCATGTGTCATGTCAAAGACGAAATGTACGAAAACTCTCAAAAGGAATTTTCTAATTTTTTTTCGATTTTTTCGAATTTTTTTTCGAATTTTCTAATTTCTAATATTCTTGATTCATGCTCCGCGCTTCTGTTAATAGTAGCGTTATTTTCTATAGCCTATAGCCTTCCTCGATAAATGGACTATCTAATAGAAAAATAATCTTTCAATTCGGACCAGCACTTCCCGAGATCCTAGCGTTCATACAAAAAACAAACAAACTCTTCAGCTTTATAATATTTATTACACATTATCAATCACAATCTAAATTATTATTTAATTATACCACCGTGATCACGAGGAGACTCTTCTTCTCGTGACCACGGCGGTTGTAACGCTGCCGAAACATCGAGGTAATTAAAAAATAATGAAGACGTGAATAAGTCCTTTGTGATGTTTCTTATTACAAAATCTGATTTACCGTGTGAAGTGTACGTGATCTATACGTGCTATAGGCTATAAGTATATTGTGAACCACGGGGGAGCTGTGGCGTACCGCTAGTAGGAACCTGAAGTTGGGTGTTTATGTTAATATATTTACACGAAACCCTGGAAACTATTGGTATTATATTTGTCGCTAAGAATGTAAGAAGAATTCACAATAAAAATACCATTTGAAAAATGTTAAACATTTATTAATTTTCCGTAAATAAAAATAAAATATTACAACAATGCATGAAAGAGACGGAAAAATGAAGTAATGTTTTTGGTACTTTACTTAGACGATTAAATCAGATATTATATATACAAATATAGTAGGTATGTCAAGTAGTATTAAGTCAAGCAGGTCAGTGATCGTAGCCGTTGTTTTTCTTAAGCTTCGCCGGGAACGCATGGGCCGTCGTGGAGTTTCTTCAAGTTGGGGTTTTTGTGGTCGCATCCCATGTCGCAGATGCCGTTGTAGGTCTGATGATTGCTGGCGCAGATTTCCGGGGCGGGGGGGCAGCCGCATAGCAGTGGGTAGTCGTCTGCCATTGAGACGCAGACCAGGGCGAAGAGGGCAACTGAAAAGAATAGTAAAATAAACATACATAAAAATTAGCGACGCGAGGAGAGAGACATTCGCGCAATATACGTAACGCTGACAAGTTGGATAGTATACCTCACTATCTCGCGAGATCGGAAAAACTGACTCACATTATGGGACCGGAAGTTTATAACACTCTTCCTAAAATAGTTTTTTTTTTAACTTTTATAGGTTTACACTTGACCGCCATCTCGCCTGATGTTAAGCGACGATGCGGTCTACGATGGAGCGTGTTTACCTAGAAGAAACCGATTCACTCTCGATTTGAAGACACAAAGATTGTAACCTTCGGGAAAACCCACTCAGGCAACGTATTCCACATCTATTAAATCAGCACCGAGTTCGGGTAGCTTCAAAAACCGATTAAAAAGCTGGCTTATCGATCAAACTTTTTATAGTTACAACGAGTTTTTATACAGTGACTAGATGACCGCCCCGGCTTCGCCCGTGGTACATTATATAGCACTTATCAGGATCCCGTACATATAAAATGGTGAAAGAATGACTGAAATCGGTTAATTCCTGAGAATATCGGTTTCAAACAAAAAACCCCTTCAGCTACCTGCTACGCCACCTGTCGGAAATTGGTCGTACCAACTCAGATTTACGAACAAATTTGATTAGCAAAGGTTTATATTAAATGACGCAATCTTGGACATTGGCGAAATTACGGTGATATTACCGAATGGAACCCAAAAGAAAAAAATGAAGTTGAAGTTGACGCAATCTTAGACACATGCTGTCATGTCAAATCACGCTACGAAAACTCTCAAAAATATTTTTTTCCCGTTTTTGTTACATTCTAGATTCATGCTCCCCTTCTATTGATAGTAGCGTTATGTTCTATAGCCTATAGCCTTCCTCGATAAATGGACTATCTAATAGAAAAATAATCTTTCAATTCGGACCAGTACTTCCCAAGATCCTAGCGTTCAAACAAACAAACAAACTCTTCAGCTTTATAATATTAGTATAGATGGAAAACTCACAATAAAATTGTAAAAAAATGTCACTGTTCATTACAACTGTAATAAGTACATATATTTAAATTTTTGACACTTATTTGTACGATACTTATTATCGTACAATAAGTATAATGTTCAAGATAAACTTTAAAAATGTATACTCTTTGTATGCTCTTATTTCGTTTTTTTTTTATAAAATTGACGTGTAAATTGTACATTTATCAATAAAGAACTTTGACTTTGCGGTCTGCCTAGACTTCGCCCGTGGTACATTTAAGGCGCTGAATATCGCCAACTAGCACTTTTTAAACACACATTTAACAACATGTATATGGTTTGAGGCTTTTAGTAAAATATATGTTATTCTTGAACATATTTATTAGGTAACCTATTGTATCAAAACACGATTTGGAAAAAAAAAACTCGATAAGAAAAATCCTAAACTTACCTCTAAAATAAGTTTTAGATGTAAATATCTGTGTCATTAATAAACATACATTATTCAAATTTTATAGGTAAACGTATCATTTTTTTACTAAGGGGGATGGAAGATTTTGTATTCTGGATTATGAAGTTTAATTCGTATTAATTAATTGTCTTTTGAAAAGCTAACTCGACCGAGCCGGCCCGTGTCTTGCTTCTCGCTTACTACTATGAAGTCCAGCAGAAAGCGCTGATGCGCCTTGCTAAAAGGACCTGTGTCGCTTTGTCGTCCGACGCTCGCAATTCAAAAAAATAAAAATAAACAATTCTCACAAATTCATGCAGCAACATCTATAAAGTTCATGTGGTTTGAAAATTCGACACTACAAACATCTGTAGATTTGGCGTAATGTTTAAAGCGGCAGATGAAGTCGTTACGATTTACGATCCTGAGTTCGTATCTCAGCACTACGAAATCTTTTTGCGTTTTTTTTTTATATTGTTTTTGTTAGATATTTTCTCCGTTGTTTTTCAAGGTTTTATTTCTTTAGTTCTGTCTGTTCTGAGACACAGATTAGAAAATAGTTCCTAAGTAACCAGAGGCTTTTCATCAAATCTTAAAAATTAAATCTACTTCCCAGTTCCTGATTGAAGTTATAGAAGTTTTACAAACGGTAATAAAGTTCATATGATGTGAAATTTTGGACCCTACTGTAACTTGTCAGTTTGGCTCGGTGGTACAACCGCGTTCAAGTTCTCGAGTTCATATCTCATCACTGTGTAATCTTTTGCATGTTTTTTGATATCGTTGTTGTTGGATATTTTGTCCGTTGTTTTCAAGCTTGTATTTAGTTTTCGAGACACAGATTAGAAAATAGTTCCTATAGAACCCGAGGCTTATCATCAAATAATCTACTTCCCAGATAGATTTGTAACTTCGGTCGGTATGGTCGGTAACTTCAGTTACCGACTGAAGTTATAGATACCAGTTGAAATTGTGTTCCGGTTTGAAGGGCAATGTTTCCAGATAAATTACTGCCCTTAGAGATATAACATCTTAGATCTCTGGGTAACGAGCGCAGTGCAGTGCTAGGTAATGATTTGGACTTCTAATATTCTAATAGCTGTGTGTCATTGAGCTGTTATGTGGCAGGCATGTTGCTTACCATCAGGCACATGTCCTGTTCGTCTCGTCACTTTTATTTTAAAAATAATAATTGTATAGTTGAATATTACGATATTTTAACGTGGAGCAGTAATTGAAACAGCCGAGTGACACAACGACATTTATTGGTTTACCCACAAGTATAGTATTAATCTCTAGCCTACCTACATCACACTACCTACATTGCAAGACAATGCTCAGTAACAGAATAAATATTAGTACCTACAAGGCTCAGTAATTAAACAAACTAGCTTTGAATCACCGAGGTGTTCGGACGTAGGTGTACAAAAGAGTCCTTGCATAAAATCTTAGCTATGTTTGGTTAATATCGACTCAAGATGGCCGCCTCCACAAAATGGTGGACAAAATATTTCTTCACAACCTACCTCAATATGGGTATCAAATGAAAGGGCTTTACTAGTAGAATATTATTATACGTTGTAACAAATTTTAAATCCAAGATGGCCGCCACCACAACATGGCGAATCAAATTTTTTTTTTCACTACTACCCCAATATGTGTATCAAACGAAAGGGCTTGACTAGTGGAATACTATGCAATATGACAAATTTGAAATCCAAGATGGCCGCTACCGCAAAATATCGAAATACATTTCTTTTTTCGAAACTCTCTCAATATGGGTTTCAAATGAAAGGGCTTGACCAGTAGAATGTTTTATAGAAAACAAATCCGAGGTAGTCGAACCAATGTTTTTAATTTTGTTCTTGTTCGATTGAGCGATGAATTAAAATTACCCAAATCGGTGCTTTAAAACTAAAAGCCACAACTCAAAATCATTTTATTTTTGTTTTTCAACTATTTTTCTATTTCTGATGTTTTTCTATCATTCTCTGTGTATGTTAATTAGCTACAACTTGATTATTTTAGGTATATGATTATTTCAACATTGTGTTAAATATAACCAAAATAATTCAGGACATTTTTTTACTTTCAAAGGTTTACACTTGACCGCCATCTCGCCTGATGTTAAACAACAATGTGGTACAAATACAAAATCTTTATTGCTGTTTGCAGGTAAGATAAGGTGATACAAAACATTTTAATAATTGACCCATACAAACTGGCCTCTTCTTCTAGAGGCATGCAATATGTTTGCCTACGATATGGAGCGTGTTTACCTAGAAAAACCGACTCACTTTGGATTTGAAGACACAAAGATTGTAATTATCGGGAAAAACTCACTCAGGCAACGTATTCCACAGCGTAGACAAAAACAAAAAAGAGTCAAATCTCTTTGTTCGTGCCTTTGGAACATCCACCATGAAACGATGTCGCTTTTTCGAGATGCGAGCAGTAGCCCTGAGTAGATAGCCAAGCCGAGACCTTTTTCTTGCACTCATAATGTTGACGTATCTATGATGTCCAACTCTTTGTCAATAGGTTGGTAAAGGTATGGTCCAGTAAAGGAAAATGCACCCTGGCCAAAACCGGTTCTTGTTTTAGGTATTGCCCAAGTGTTACGTCTCTTTTGACCTTTCCGCCAACACATTTCAAAGTTGTGATGGGAGACTTCAACGCAAAACTGAGCAAACTTAGATGAGTGAGAGTGGGGATTTCGGATATGGGCAGCGGAACCCAAGAGGGCAACGTCTAGCGGATTTCTTGGAAAGGAGAGCATCTTTATGATGAACTCCTTTTCAAGAAACAACCACAAAGAAATTGAACCTGGATTAGCCCAGACGATTCCACAAAAATGAGATCGACTTCATTATGACGAGTAAACGGCAAATATTCAGCGATGTCTCTGTGATCAGCAAGGTTAAGACCGGCAGTGATCACCGTATTGTAAGAGGCACGCTGAATCTAAACATTAAGGTCAAAAGATCACGTCTAATGAAGTCCATGCTCCGACCAAATTATGCTCAGATCGAAGATCACTTCGAATCCTTAGATGAATGCGTAACGGCGGACGAAATAAACGATAGGCTAGTGGAAACTGTTCATGCGGTTGGCAGAAAATTTTATAAGAGCCGACGCCAAAACAGAACCGAAAGCTCTCCGATCAAACTCTAGATCTTATGGCGGTCAGACAAGATATGCGACGTATGCTGCTTCAATACTTCGAGTATTGAAGAAGCAATCAAAACAGAACAAAGGCTCGAAAGTGTTCGCAAGAAATCAGTCTCTTGGGCAAACTCAGCTGACCAAACTGAAGACCGATAGTGGTAGCATCGTCTTATCGAAACCCGAGATTTTGGAGGAGATTGAGAGGTTCTATGGACAGTTATACACCTCTACGCAAGCACAACCTGTCGTTAGCATGGCAAAAGACCCCAGAGCCAAGCTGACCTGACACTTTAAGATGTCATATCTCCGAAACTGTTCACTGCCCCGCTGGAAGATGTTTTCAAGCTACTGGACTGGAACGGATATGGCATCAATATCAACGGCGAATGCATCACTCACCTTCGGTTTGCCGACGACATAGTCATTGTGGCGGAGTCGTTGGAGGACCTCCGTGCTATGCTCAGGGACCTCAGTAGAGTATCCCACCAGGTAGGTTTGAGGATGAATATGGACAAGACGAAAGGCATATCAAATGTTCATGTCTCACCTGTACCGGTTATTGTTGGGAATACCACACTCGAAGTTGTTGACGAATTATACGTCTACCTGGGTCAAAAGATCCAATTAGGTAGATCCAACTTCGACAAAGAGGTCCAGCGAAGGATCCAATTCGGATGGGCAGCGTTCGGGAAACTTCGGCACATCTTTGAGTCCAGAATACCCCAATGCCTAAAGGCGAAAGTCTTTAACTAGTGCGTGTTGCCAGTGATGGCTTATGGAACTGAGACGTGGTCCTTAACTGTGGGCCTCATAACAAAGCTCAAAGTCACACAGCGAGCTATGGAGAGGGCTATGCTCGAGTCTCTTTGCGCGACAGAATCCGTAATGAGGATAATCGCAAAAGAACGAAAGTATCCGACATAGCTCAAAGAGTAAGCAAGCTGAAGTGGCAATGGGCAGGCCACATCGCTCACAGAACTGACAACCGATGGGAAAAAAATTCTCGAGTGGCGACCACGAACCGGAAGACGCAGTGTTGGACGGCCTCCCACTAGATGGACAGATGACCTCATAAAGGTCGCTAGAAACCGATGGTTGCAGGTTGCGCAGGACCGTTCGTTGTGGAAATCTAGGGGGCCTATGTTCAGCAGTTGACGTCTTGCGGCTGATGGTTATGATGATGTGACATTGTTTAAAATAATAACTAAAATATTTACAAGTTTAATAACTAAAATATTTACAAGTTACGCTCATTTATACTGCTCTACGGGATTATTTATTTTTATTTATTTAGTATTAGTAGATGAATTTGCTTTTCGTGGAGTTGTGAACGAAAGCAGGTGCGATGAAAACCATAACACAAAAGTCTATCTCCATTGTTGCTGAAAATATAACTTAAAACCGATATTAGTTGTTTACTTCACGCATAAATGTAAAAATGTGACTTTTGTATCAATTTAAAGCTTAAATTGAAAAAAATCGATATTATTTAAAGGTTATAAACTGGCAATAATATAATTGGTTGAGGGCGGAAATAATGATTCATCATCATGATCATCTTCCTAAACGAACGAGAAGAAACACAGCGCTGCTCTAGTGTCAAGGAAAACATAGAAATATATTATTGTATGCTGTAGGTACCCCATATGGAACAGTACTGAAAAAATGAATATCTACAAAATCAATGCATTTCATTTGTTACTAGATGTCCGCCTCGGTTTCGCCCGTGGTATATTAAATAGCATTCATCAGGATCCCGTACATATCCAACGGTGAAAGAAAAACTGAAATCGGTTCAGTCATTCTTGAGAATATCGCTTTCAAATAAAATACCTCTTCAGCTGCCTGTTACGCCACCTGTCGGAAATTGGTCGTACCAACTCGGAGATTAGCAAAGGTTTTATATTCAAGAGGTATATAATCTGTGATATTCAATGACGCAATCTTAGACACATGCTGTCATGTGTCATGTCACAACACGAAACGTGCGAAAACGCTCAAAAGGAATATTTTTCCTGATTTTGTTACATTCTTGATCAATGCTCCGCTTCTATTAATAGTAGCGTTATGTTTTATGATCTATAGCCTTCCTCGATAAATGGACTACCCAATAGAAAAACAATCTTTCAATTCGGACCAGCACTTCCCGAGATACTAGCGTTCAAACAAACAAACAAACTCTTCAGCTTTGTAATATTAGTATAGATTATTTTCACTTATGTCTAGACACTATATAGAACTACATATATATTTTACTCGATTTAATAAAATCATGTATTGTATTTTAAGACATATTCACTTACGAAATAAAAAGAATTAGGAAAATTTGGTTATCCATATCGAGGTAGAAGTGAAAAAATATAATTCGGGATTTTATGGTGGCACCCATCTTAAATTTTATATTGGTCATAGTGTGTAATGTTTTACTAGTCAAGTTGCCAGCTATTCCACCGCCAAGCAGTAGTGTGACAAGAACAAAATTAAAAATTTAAGTAACCCCGACTACCTCGGATTTGCTATCTGTAAAACATTCTACTAGTCAAGCCCTTTCATTTGAAACCCATATTGAGGGAGTTGCGAAAAAAGCAATGTAAGTCGCCATTTTGCGGTAGCGGCCATCTTGGATTTTAAATTTGTCATATTGCATAGTATTCTACTAGTCAAGCCCTTTCGTTTAATACCCATATTGGGGTAGTAGTGAAAAAATGTAATTCGCCATTTTGTGGTGGCGGCCATCTTGGATTTGTTATAATGTATAATATTTTACTAGGCAAACCCATATTGTTCTTATTGTTCATTTGATACCCATATTGAGGCAGGTTGTGAACAAATATTTTGTCCGCCAGTTTGTGGAGGCGGCCATCTAGAATCGATATCAACCAACCATAGCTAAGAACAGCACAGATATTTACCTTCAACTAAAAAACCGCATCGAAATCGGCCCATCCGTTTGAGCTCTACCGTGCCACAGATGGACACACACATAGACTGACAGACAGATAGACAGATAGACAGACAGACATCAATGTCAAACTTATAACACCCTTTTTGGTCGGGGTTAAAAACATCACAGTTTTCCGGTTTAAAGGAAAAAAATACAGTATGATTACAGGGCTTTGATATGAAATCCTACTAATATTTTAAATGTTCAATATATGGATAGAAATATATTGAAAATATGGATGTTTGGATACTTGGATGTTTATTGCTTAATCACGTCGTAACGTTGGGTCGGGCAGAAATTTAGAACACATGTAGATAATAGTCGTGGCGAGCGCAGTATAATGCAACGTAATGATTAGGATTCTTTATTTTCCAATACCTGCGTGTCACTGCGCTATTATAGGCATGTGACTTACCATCAGGCACATATACTTACTGCTCATCCCGTCACAACAAAAATACTTTTATCACTTGTTAATAAAAAAGAATGCCCTAACTAAAATGATATAAAAGTGATTTTGGTTTTGTTTTGTTTGTGGACCTTTCGTTACAAAGCAGCGAAATGGCGTCGCTGTATTATTATTAAAAACTTGTTTTCCGAGTTGTAGTATGCAATAATAGTGGATTATTTACTCGTAGCCTCGTCTAATGAAAATGATGATTATATTATGTACTATTAGTATCCAATCCTACTAATATTGTAAATGTCAATGTTTGGATGTTTTTTGCTCAGTCACGACAAACATCAAGTCACGTATAAACGGATCGGGCTGATATTTGGAAAACACGTAAGATTATAGTCTGGAATAACACACAGGCTACTTTTATCCTGAAAAATAACGGGAACGGGAACAGTGAAGGTAAACTCGCAGGGTGCTGCTAGTCAGCCCCGGACCTTCAATATTTTTTTAGGCGGGGCAAAATCTGAAAAATGCCGCCGGGCCGCCACTAATATCTAAATATATTCAGTGTTTAAACCGAGCAAAGCTCGGTCACCCAGGTACTTACACATGTACTTCACTAACAGTGAATGTTTTTCTTCAAAATTCGTACAATAATTTTAAAGAAATGGATTACTTAATATGTAGTGATTCATCTTCCTGGCTTAGCTAATTTATGCAATTTGTTTTTTATTTAATATACAAAAGGACTTTACTTAGTCCGTTAGAAAAATAAGAGAATCAGACGAAAAAAATTGTAAACAGCAAAAGACGTGCATTTCTAATTAATAAAAATTTTGAAAAGCGCCATCTATGAGCATGAGCATGGAAGCCTTTTGTTTCCATCAATGCAAATAATTTTACTGAGTGCACGCAATTTCGTGTGGCGCTGTCTTATCGGAGTTGTAAAGGGGCGGAGCTTAATTTTGCATTCGTGAATTTCACTCAGGTCTTCCCAGCGCCTTAAAATATAGCACTCAGGTCTACTCTCTAAACTTAACTTCGAAATAAACTCGCGACTTTCCTACTCCGGTTCTACTTCATTTCGTCCGATCGAAATTACGTTTTTCGAAGAAAGAGAGCAGACGCCCAGGGATGACGTACATGATGGTGAAAGAAAATTTTCAAATCGGTCCTGTACTTCTTGAGGTTAGCGTGTTCAAACACATAAACTCTTCAGCTCTCCTTAGCTTAACTGGGGTTTATTTTGTAGTTTTGTGGGTTCTATTTAAAAAATAAATAATGTTATATTATTAGGGGTCGTCCAATAATCACGCGATACGCGAAATGGGATTAAAAATATAACTTGTAAAGAAGATATCGCGTTTATTTAAATTTTCTTGTAATGCAAGTTTTTCAAACCATTTATATTATTTGTTTCGTTATTTCCTGCGAATTATCTCAATTTCATTGACGGTGAAAAAAAACGTGAGAAAAACGTGATACACAAAAAAAAATGTTTTAGTTTTTTATCCGCAAACCCGCAATAGTCCAGCGGAGTAGATTTTGGCTTTGACTCTCTCTCTAAGAGAAGGCTCCAAGCTCCAAGTCCCATAATGTTTGCCATCTGTAAAGTTCGAGAACCAGGACAATATTCGTGAAAACCCCGGATTTTCCAGTTTATAGAGCCCAAAACCAGGACATGTCAACATTTTTTATGTGTAAAAAAATGTTTTTACCTCATCTTACATTGAGATGAAGATGAAATCCGGCCCGGACGCTGCCCGGACGCCGTCCAAACTAGGACGAATTCAGGGAAACCCGGAGGATGGCAACCTTACATAATTGGAACATAAAGCGGCTACTTGTACTCTATGCTATGTCTGGTAAATAAAATAATTATAAAAATAAGTAACACTCACCCATAGCCAAGATAATCTTCATGTTGTCTGTAGATGCTGCAACTATGCTGAGTTCAAGATCAGTAACGAGGCTTTTATACCACAAACCTCTATTTATTCAGTAAATTATTACCGCGTCATTTGTAACCGATGTGTTTATTGTTTCCATTGGTCATCAATCCGCACTAATCTATAGATGTTTAGGTAGTTAGTATGCAGGCGCGGCCTTATTTTATTATTGCGGCGTATTTTGCAGGGGGTCACCAGTACTCAGCTCCACCATTAAAAATACAATAAATCGAGTAAAAAATACTTTACTGCTAGCATCTAACGATTTTACCCGCTTAGTTGCAGTTGTTTTCCCGCGTCAAAAAAAAGTAAATACAACTAGATACATCAAAATATTTTTACATTTTTAATTTAACGTCGTATACGTATACAAATTAAAAATGGGGGGGGGGTCATGTCCCCTGGGTCCAATGTTTGGATATTTGGATGTTTGTTGCTCAATCACGTCGTAACGTATGAACGTATCGGGCTGAAATTTGAAACACCGGTTAGATTATAGTGTGAAAGACCACATAGGCATACTTTTTATCCTGGGAAAATAATAGGAACAGGAACTACGCGGGTAAAGTCGAGGAGGGTTATTAGTGTTACAAAAAAAAAAGTAAATCCGTTATCAAGTTAGTAGTTAAATGTGCGGATTGTACTTTGCAAGACTTAAAAAAAACACTCTTGCGCAACCAAACTTCTTTGTCTTCCACAAACAGATATTTTAGAAATCGATTTGACTTTAAAATGGTTAGTAAGTGGAGAGTTATTGAAAGAGATCTCAAAACATATACAATACACCAAAAAAAAAAAGGAGAAAAATAGTCGAATGCTAAATTTGACGGTTTTAACTAAGGCCGATATAAGGGTTTCCAAAGAAAAAAAGGAATGGAACCTATATGGTCTTTTGTATAAAGATGCCGAATGGACTCAGATGGTCCACCTCTACCTCTCAGATGGCTCGAATGCTTACCGAATTGCCGCTGTATTGGATGGTTGTCTCTTGATTTTGATCTATGTTAGATGAAGTCCTTGATGAGAAGTCCTTGTTACAATATTGACCCAAAAACAGTGTTGTCATTTATTATTCTTTTTGCGTGCAATGAGGCGTTTTCAGACTGACGGATATGAGTGACGTGGGTCACAACTGTTAAATTACGTATAGTTTAACGTAGACGAAAAAAAACATTAACGCCACATAAAATATGACGCAATCAAGAACCATTTTTGGAACGAAGTTCCTAATGGCCTAAAAAAATGTAATACTTACTAAATCCGTTAGAAAAAGATATAACGGAAGTGACGCGTAAAAACTGGACGTGTCTGGTGTTGCCAACTTTATTTAAAATATGATCGTATCATAAATAAAAAAAATAAGCAAACTTTTTGCAAATTATGTTGCTTCTATATATTATCGGAAAAAACTTCGTTCCTACCTGGTGTCCCATAACATCACATCATTTTGATAGTAGAGTAAAAGGTACTTACATAATGGTACATAAAGTAAGGTACATAAAAACATTTATGTACGAGATTATGAGTTTAGGGGATGACTAGCACCTTAGATCGGTCTGACTTTTCGGAAAAGGCTTTAAATTAAAATAGTTGTCTGATAAACATATATACAAATGGAGTATGAGAATTTCAGTGAAGTAAAGTCATTATTTTGGGAGTTTTAAAACGTCAGTTAAGCAAAACGGCCGACGGAAAGTGTCTGGGAGTATTGGGGCCTTATTTTTAAAGATATTGCCTATAACATACGTGAAAATCAGTTATTAGAAAATACGTGAAGTAAGTAATGTATCTTCTGGACCCCATATCTCAAAATTGGCCGTCTAAGCAAGTTATCGGGTAAGCATGTGTTCTTAGTACGTAGTAAGCTTGGACTATACGAGTAGTTTTCTGTTTATCTGACATTTTTTATCGATAATTAAATGGGTTTACACTTGAACGCTGTCTCGCCTCTTATTAAACGAAGATGCAGTCGATGGAGCGTACTCATCTAGAAGAAACCGGTTTAATCTAGACTTGAAGACACATAAATTATACACAACAAGGAATAACTATCAGGCAACGTGTTCCGCAGCTTATTCAATGTTCGTTGCATTGTTGTATGAATTTTGATTGAAGTCAACTCCATGAGCAAAGCCTCGGTTAAAATTGAGTTGGAAATAATGCCTTCAATCAGTTAATATCTGAATAAAAACTCGACGGTTGAGGTTGAGCCAGTCGTAGGTTTTCCTGCACCTATATTCTAATTTTTGTAATTATTTGATGGGAACTTAAATATATACATATACATGTTACAAGCAGATCAACGAATTTGTCATAACCACTTGCTTCTATGCTGAAGAAAAATATCGTGAGATAAGAAATACATCTTTGTGTTTTTGTTTTTTCAAGAACAGTAGGTTTGCTCTTGACCACTGTCTCTTCTGATGTGAAGGGGCGGCGCGGTCTAAGATAGACCCTGCTTACCTAGATGAAATTGTTGCAATCTCCTCTTGAAGACACAGATGTAGTATCGACCTGGAAAAACCCATTCAGGCAACACAGCCTAGGTAATCTTATTACGAAAGTGAAGTAGAACCTTGACATAATAAGTCTCCGGTGAATCAACTGGGTCGTAGGAATGTTTCCAAACTTTGGGGTCGTTTTGTTTTAGCGTCTGTTCGACTACTGTTTAACGTTTTTTTATTTAACAAGAATTGTCCTAATTAATAGCCTAAACTAAACAAATAATAATTATTGGGTTGTACAGTCTGCCCCAACTGTCGAGTCTTGCGGTGGAAATTTAGCAAAATATAAAATAGCTACCTATTTATTTGAGTAACACGACATTAGCGACACACGATAACGGTGGTGGATGATCGCGAGAACTGTACATAAATTTATTTGCTATAATATGGAAATGATTCGTGGTCTTGTAATTATCAAGTCGGTAGGATAATTTCCTTAGCAACATGTCCAGTTCTGTTGTGTAGGAAGAACACAAATAAAATGGTATGATATAAACTATTTTCGTACAAAAAATTAAACCGACTTCAAAACCACAAATAGGCACTCAAAAGCGAAAAATAAACTAAAATCATTATTATAAGCGCTACTCACTCATTTATTTGAAGTCGGTGCCAGCCAAATCTAACAGGTATAGGATAGATACTACTTACCTGTGCCTACATAGCATCAATCTACTAACTTTTTGACCTGACTTTGGACACCGACTATGGGCCACCTCAGAGCTCTCAACTAAATAAGATCTACCAAAGCAAAAAATAATCATCAAAATTGATTCACAATCAGTGGAGATATCGCGTAACATTATTTATTATTATTAGCCTAAATTGTCCCACTACTGGGCAAATGCCTCTCTTTCCTCCTTCCAGATAGCCGCCGGATTTACGGCTTTGGTGGCCCAGTTTCTATCGTGCGTCACGCCACCTTCGTCAGGATCTACCAGGAGGTCGTTTAGATGTTAGACCCCAATCAGTGGTGATCTTTGCCCATTTGTGTTCGGTAAACATATCCTGCCCAATCCTATTTTAATTGGCCGGTTTTAAAGCAAGCTTCTGTGATTTTGGTTTTTGAGCGAAGCGTTGTGATTCTAATCCGATCTGAGAGACTAACGCCAAGAACACTACGTTCCATAGCGCGTTGGCAAACCCCTAGACCCAGGAGAGGTCAGCATACCTTTTTAATTTTTTATTATTATTTTTTTTTTATCTGGGGGAAATACTTTTAGGTATGACCACCATGCAGGGACATGGTGGGGTATGTCGGGCTCGGCACCATGGGAGTCAACATGGTGACTAAACATGGTCAACATGGTGACCCCAACCGACTAAAACCCCCACAGGTTTCTCCGGCATGGCCAGGGTCAGGGTCGCGGGGTCACTTTTCGCACTCCCGTCAACGACCCTGACCCACCTGCCATCGCGGGGGGTGGGCATCCACACCCCCGCATTTGGATCCAGCGACGCGCCGGAAACCACCAGCGCGTCACCTCCTCGGGAAGGCCTATCCCTAGGTAGGGTGTCAGACGGCCCTTAACGTCCGACGCCCCAGGCCTTTCAGTGGAGACGGAGTGCGAGCCTGAGTGTGCCTTCAGGCTCGCCTCCGTGTCCGCTTCCGCCTCAGTAAAAGAGCGAGAGGTTTTCGGGTCGCGCTCCTCCAACTCATACGACCTCTCACTGTCAAGCATCACGGCGAAGATGGTCGGCAGCGAGAGGTCCGACCTCACCACCGCGGCTAGGGATAGCCGCGGTTCCGCCTCTATGGCCGCGTCGCGGCCCTTGCCCTTCCACTGAGCACTCTGCTAATCAGAGTGCTCGTGGAGGACCCTCATCTGGAAGACTTAGGAATTTTACTTGGTCGATATATCAGCCGAGTAACCTTCCCAAGTCTTCCAGCCCCCCTCCCCAACCTCTACACGCACTGCTCAAGGGGGTGAGGAGCGCGTGTAGAAATTCCCAGCGCCGGCCGGGATTCGCCATCACACAACAAAATGCCACCGAGGCAAGTTGTTGTGTGATGCCCAGGGTGCACCACGTGAAGGTTTCCGAGCTACGCACCCCAGGTCAGCATACCTAACTAACTACTTGCACTAAGCACATCAGAATTATCTACAGACCAATGAAGGTCTACAAATAATCAAGATGTTATAAAAATAGTTCCATAAAACTCACAGGAAAAATAATATTATTGTTGAGGTGGACGATGTGTAATTATTTGCGAGAATGAAGCATAGAGAGTAAATTATTATGATTAAAGATGCATGGATGCATGGAAACAAATGACAATGACATAATATACATAATAGTTTATTGGATATTAGAGTCGAGTTTGTATTTTTATAGTAGGAGATCCCGCTATACAACGACCTTCACCGAGCTGTTTATTGGATTGAAAAGTGTTTTATATGTAATTTAATATGTCAACAAACATATTGCAAATGGGTTGCCTAATTTTTCAGTCCAGAATATGATTAATTAACAATTTTTTTTTATATTTCACTTAAATTGATTGAATTTTAGAAAAAAAACTATGTAACATAACTTATTATTTTGGCTTTACTCAGTGCTTACGAAATATCATTACGAAATTCAACCCCTAAGGGTGTAAAAAACTGGATGGAAGTTTGTATGAAACATTTTATTCCCTAAACGTATTCGCATAAACTTTCGCCCGAATTGAGCATGATCAAAATAATGAATCATGTATTACAGCATTTTTCAAAATTCAACCTCCAAAGGGGTGAAATAAGCGATGAAAGTTTATTTGAAACTTTTATTGTTATAAAATATTTGCATGTAAATTCGTAAGCACTGATTAAAGCCAAAATAATAAGTTATGTTATATAGTTTTTTCTAAAATTCAATCAATTTAAGTGAAATATTAAAAAAAATATTTGTTAATTAATCATATTCTGGACTGAAATTTTTTAGGCAACCCATTTGCAATATATTTCTTGACATATTTAATTACATATAAAACACTTTTCATCCAATAAACAGCTCGGTGAAGGTCGTTGTATAGCGGGATCTTAGACTATTAGAATCGACCACGAGGGTCAAACTGAAAGTTCTTAGAACTGGCCACTTATAAACAATATAATAAAAAAATAATTCTATAATTTGAAAATAGAACTCTTTGCCAATATTACTGAGTATGTACTTCATTCATTTGTCATTTGTTTTACGATTTGGCGGCAAATTGAAAATTGTCTGTGTCACGTCAACATGAATTTAACACGAGAAAATTTTCGTGCAATGATTTTTTATGACTTTCGATGTCATTTAAGTCAACAAGAAAGTTATGAAAGACTACGATTGGCCTTTCACGATGAAGCCCCATCTCGTGCGACTGTTTACAACTGGTTTAATGAGTTTAAACGTGGTCGCACTAATCTCACTGATGATTTACGTGAGGGACGGCCTTCTACGGCGACGACTGAAGATAACATCTGTGTTGTGCGGCGTATGATAGAGACTGACAAAGAGTGACCTATCAGCAGATTCGGACAAGCTTAGGCATCGGTATGAGTCAAGTGCACAAAATCCTACACGAACATTTAGCGGTCAGGAAGCTTTGCGCCCGGTAGATACCTCATAATTTGACTGAGGCTCAAAAACTCCATCGTGTGGATTGGTGCCGTAAAATGATTGAAAGATTTAACGGAGGTGACTCAAATGTTGTGTTCGACATACTAACAGGTGACGAAAGCTGGATTTACTGTTATGATCCTGAAACCAAAAGACAAACTGCTCAGTGGGTGTTTCCTTTCGAGGAGTTGCCAACTAAAGTGAAGAGAGATCAAGTGCGGGGAAAAAATGGTGGCCTCGTTCTTTGGAAGGATAGGTCATTTCGCAACAATTGTGTTAGAGGATCAAAAACAGTTTCTGCAGAATGGTACACTACCAATTGTTTGCCACTTGTCTTGGAAAAAGTTCGAGAGACGACCTCGCAGTAGGATCATCCTTCACCACGACAACGCCTCATCGCACACCGCCAAGCGAACGATCGACTATTTGGCGACATCAAACGTTGAATTACTGGGTCACTCGCCGTATAGCCCCGACCTCGCGCCTTGTGATTTTTATTTATTTTCAAAATTAAAGAAAACTTAAAGGAAAGCGGTTTATGAATGCTGAAGAAGCGGTGGCTGCGTATCGCGATGCCATTGAAGAGACCCCTAAGGACGAGTGGGCAAAGTGCTTTTCCCAGTGGTTCCATCGCATGCAGCGGTGTATTGACGTGAATGGACAATATTTTGAAAAGATATAATAAAACTAATAACTGGCTAATGTAATCAGTTTTTGATTTTCTAAGAACTTTCAGTTTGACCCTCGTTGTAGACCTACTGTGCATATGTGTATGAGATTGGTTAAGGATATGATATACTCTAAAGAGAGTCCTAAGAGACTACTTATAGAGGTATATACAGAAGATATTTAGATTATATTCAACAGTTTATACTCGTCTGACAATAATCGCTACAGATGATAAAATAGGACAATGAGACGAGAAACATAACATTCTTATAATTAAAATTAAAAACGAAATGTGAATCAAAATTTTTATTAAGACAGTGATGCTATACCTTACAAAAAAGGCTAAGAAGGATTCTATAACTATATATTTATGAGATTATGAGACCATGTCGGAAATCGTGTTAAAAACAGTTATTCTGTTTTGTTGAAAAAAGTATGAGTACTTCAGGATGCAACCGACATTTCCATGAGTTCAAGATCTTTATAGTAAAGTAGTAGTTACTATAATATTAATGACAAATGTCTCATAACCTCAGTACAGCCACATGTGTTTCTTGTCAGTATTGATTACTGTCTCAAAGATTAAGTCTGTGCCTATACCTTATGTACCTTAGCTCCAGGAAGGGCAACAGGATCTTTGTTATGCATTCCACATGGGCCATCATATAATTTATACAGAGGAAATGGTTCCTCCGAGCAATAATGCATATAGCATTCTCCAGGGTACGTGCGATAGTTGCTGGCACAAATCGGAGGAGCTAACGGGCAGTAGCAAATGCCGTTTCCATTGTTCTTGACAAATTGATCTGCTGCAACCGGAGCCCAATCTTCCAAATTTTGTTTATCCCCCCACCCTCCAGCTTACTTTGCCGCCTCCTCGTATTCTTGGGACGACACCTCCAGCGTCACTTGGTACCCGATAACTAAATCCATTGTCAGAACCGTCCAGTTTTAAATGTTCAACATCTCCAACATCGTACCGATATTTGTCTTTGGTGCTATCCATTTGCACGTGAACCGGGTCCTCGAAGCCAAAACTTTTAACGCCACTCATGCCCATATAACCCATACTTTTAATGCTAGTGGGGCGTACGAAATCAGCATAGTCAGGGAATCGTATTTGCAAATGATCTACATTTTTTGGAGTCACCGGGATACTGTTGACCCATGGTTGTTACGAAGGGGCCCATGCGCATACGGCGCATATATTTTCTGCTACCTTCACGATTGTAGTTCATTCGTTGAATACCATCCAGGTGTAAGTTATGGTTTCCATTGTCATCTACTTTCCAAAACTCGTGTCCGTCAGGTCTGTTTTGATCTATGGGACTTATACGCTTTTGTTCGTGCTCGACTTGTTTATGTACTGGGACATATTCGAGGGCCATAGCCACAGAGAGCAAAGACACTGAAACAAGATAAAAATACTTAGTAACTTTCTCTCAAAACATAATTATTTTTTAATGAAACACTAAACAACTTACAACGAAAAAAATCGAAGTACCGAACCCATTCTAGTTCAATGTTGTGACTAATATGAAAGAACATAATTGTGTAATCAATACTTATTTACTTGAGTTCTACTGTAATGATGATGTGTATACGGTCGAATTGAGAAAAAGGAGTTTCTCAATTCGACCGTATATATCTCTTTTTCATTATTATTTTTTGAAAATATTATTATTTTATCGAGAAAAATTTCGTGAGGCAACCGGCATATTTCTAGTCAAACATCTTTAGGGGACATGCGTTGTTCGCAATCCCGCACTGCGCCAGCGTGGCCATTATCAGCCTGATTCTCATCTTTTGAAAGAATGTGAACATAGAGTGGGGTTATTATAACAAATTTCTTGATATTGTAAACGACATGAGCAGAACATCTGCTGAAAAGTAAGAGACGGGCACGGAAACCGCTAAAAAAATCAGGACAAACAACTCGCAACATTCGTAGCTCGTTGGTACTACGGTGTTTCAGGGTTAGGGGCTTTTGGCTTACCCAGTACAGGTGTATTATGTAACCCTAGGAGTTATTGAGACGGGAGCACGGGAGTTGCATAGTAGCCGTGGCCTGTGTCACCCACAGTGAAGCTAAGAGGAACCCGCGCTAGGCCTACTCGTCTAGACTTTGCATCGAAGCTGACAACGAAGCAGCCATATAGCATATAGGTTACGCGATGTATGAGCTGGGTGGAAAAATTTGAGAGCGTTCCTCCGTTCCCGCCATAATCGGCTAAGGTAGAACTCCGTGGAGGTTTTAGTCCGTAGAGGCACCATGTCCGCCGTGCTTAGAGCATTGAGCCGACGCGACGCGGTGTCAAGTCCGACATAACCCGACCCTCAGGCAGAAGGGTATGCGTAAATGCATTTCCTTCACATAGATAAATTTCCTCAACGTGCAGGTGTAGGTACTATGTAATCCTTAAAATTAAATCTGATAATCGCCTTAACCAGTATGTCATAACAAACTTCTATTGTATATACTTATTGTATGCACGTTCATCCAGACACGGAACAAAATCTGTATTCATCTCACAAATATTTGGCCTGTCTGGGAATTGCAACTACGACCTATGGTTCTATGTGCTTTAACTAGAGCAAAAAGTCAAATAAACATAAATATAAAATAAAACCGGTAGGTACTTACAAACAACGAAGCACTTCATCGTGTAGTTTTCTGTAATTATTACCGATCCAGTGTGTCCTTTTATACAACGAAAATACTGTTAATTAACTTAAAATAATTACCAGATCGAAAACTGCATGCGTGAATAGTTAAAATAATTAGAAAATATTGTTTTAAAATAATTATTTCGCTGTGACAGATTACCATTATTACCTTTGTAACGGATTATAGGAAATATCCTATTGCCATGCCCTTGGCAACAGGTTGAAAAGGTTATAAAGAATATTCAAATTGCGCGCAAATTAGCTTCAATGTGTAAACAGTTTTAAAAGCAACCCCTGTTTCCATCGGAATGTGACAAAAACACCTACACTTCAATGGTTTCTCCAGTCCCAATAGCAATTTCATTAAGTAGTAGTAGTAGTAAGGAACAAAAGTGAGCTGATGAATTTGTAATAGGTATTGAAATTCATCAACCCACTTTTTGTTCCGACTGCTAGGACTCTGGGCCTTCTTTCACAAAGACAGGCCAAGGCTATACAGCCCAACAGCCAAGGCCATATTCTAGGACGCTGCCCAGATTACGAGCGTTTCTGGTTACGCCGATGACTGTCGAACCTGAGAAGAAATCATGAGAAAGCCTTTACAGCTGCATCTAAATTGAAAAATCCCGTTGAAAAATTTGTTTTAGATTTATTACGAGATCTTTAACTGTAAATGACGTTACCAAGTGTCCTGAATTCCTGGTTGTCCTGGTTCGAATAACTTAAATGCTGGAATCCTCTGAATTCTGGATCCCTACAGTTTAAGTGAAATAAAATGATAATTTTGTCCAACAGGAAGGCGACACGTTCACCACAGTCCCCGATTCGGAAATTGTGGTCTCCCGAACTGCATTCAAGGACAACTCTTCGTTCTACCAGCTCAACGGCAAGCGCGTGCAGTTCAAGGAAATCAACAAGATGCTCAGATCGTTTGGCATCGATTTGGAGCACAATCGGTTCCTCATACTACAGGTAATCTATATATATTTAGCTGTACCCTGCCACGCCTCACTGTAGCACATTGTGATGCAAAAATTACATAAAAACAATCCTTGATGCGGATTATATATCTTTGTAAAATTTCAGCTCGATCGGTGCGTAACTTTTTGAGTTTTTTAAGCGTACACAAACCAACATAACATTTTGATATATAGAGATTAATAATTGGTTTCATCATCATTGTAGACTATTTAAATATTATTACTAGCGGTCCGCCCCGGCTTCGCCCGTGGTAAGTACATAATTTTTAGCCTGTAGCACTCAAGCAGCACGCACATATCCAAAGGTGAAATCCTGAGATTAACGCGTTCTAATAAATAAACTCTTCAGCTTTATTATATTAGTATCGATTTCACAAAATATATGAAACTAGAGGTCCGCCCCGGCTTCGCCCGTGGTACATATGTAGTATATATATAGTACTCGGGGATCCCGTACATATCCAACAGTGAAATATTTTTTGAAGTCGGTTCAGCATTTCCTGAGAATGTCGCATTCAAACAAAAAACCTCTTTAGCTACCTTCTACGCTACCTGTCGAAAATTGGTCGTACCAACTCAGATTTAAAAACAAATTTGATTAGCAAAGGTTTATAATGACACAATCCCTAGGATATATGCTGTCACGTCCGCACGTACGGTACGAAAGCTTTCATTCGATTTCCGTTTTTGTTGCATTCTTGATTCATGAATATTTTTTCCCGATTTTGTTACATTCTTGATTCATGCTTCGCTTCTATTGATAGTAGCGTTTTGTTCTATAGCCTATAACCTTCTTCGATAAATGGACTATCCAATAGAAAAATAATCTTTCCATTCGGACCAGTACTTCCCGAGATCCTAGCGTTCAAACAAACTCTTCAGCATAATATTAGTATAGATATGAAATTTAATCTATTGTCTGAGTTTAATTACGAATTGAAATCGGTTTTGGTTTTTCAAAGATAATTAAATTATTGGACAGAACAACTTTCAGTTTTCATCAGATTTTTTTCACATTTCAGGGGTTGTCCCCTTAGTAACAATACAACGAGTAACCTTGTAATTATAATGATATGTATATTTGTGTTGAGGCAAGGGAATGCAATGTTAGTTTGTCTTCTATTTTACTCGTTGTAATCCGTATTTACTTTGCGGTTTCACAAAACAGCATTCTTGACTATTTGCCTCCGTCTGTTATCTCTAACATTTGTAGTCTAAAAATACTCGTAGAATACTCGTAGGCATTTTTAAAGCTTTTATTTAACTTGCAATGTATTTAAGACTAGATGCCCGCCCCGGCTTCACCCGTGGTATATATATAGCACTCAGCGGGATCCCGGACATATCCAATGTGAAAGAATGACTAAAATTGGTTCAGTCATTCGTGAGAATATCGCTTTCAAACAAAAAACCAACTCAGATTTTAAACAAAGATTAGCAAAGGTTTTATATTCAAGAGGTATGTAATCTGTGATATACAATGACCCAATCTTTGACACATGCTGTCATATGTCATGTCAAAGCACGAAACGTACGAAAACTCTCAAAAGGGAATATTTTTTCCCGATTTTGTTACATTCTTGATTCATGCTCCGCTTCTATTAATAGTAGCGTTATGTTCTATAGCCTATAGCCTTCCTCGATAAATGGACTATCCAATAGAAAAAATAATCTTTCAATTCGGACCAGTACTTCCCGAGATCTTAGCGTTCAAACAAACAAACAAATATAGTATATATTGATTTGTGACGTGTAAGATCACATAATAAAGTTCCTATATTTTTTGTCTGTCTGTTTTTCTTTCTCTCAGATAGACGTGAATGGATTTCGGTTTTGTGTGCATCAATGGAACTAGGCTTTTTAAGGAAGGTTTATGCGTACTCGCGTTGGCCCGCGGTTTTACCCGCGTAGTCCCCGTATTTTTTCGCGTCTAGTCTTATAAAGTTAGTAATAAAGTTGTCTGTGTCCTATTCCGTAATAAAATCTAACGGTGTTCTAAATTTGAATCCCATCCGTTCTGCCGTTTTGGCGTGACTGATCACAAAACATCGAGACATGCGCTTTTATAATATTAGTAGGTGTTGGTTATGGTGTCGAACCCAACACCAATTAAAGTCGTGACTGACTAAAAACCTCACCAGTTTCTCCGGCACGGGTTAGGGTTAGGGTTAAAGTTTTGTCATAGTAGACAATGTTAATTTTTGCAAGCCGGAAGGTTGACTATGGAGTTCTCAAAACAAATGTAATAAATATCTTATTGTAGGTACCTACCCATTTTCGCAAATAAAGAAATGATTTATGATTTAAGATAGCGGAAAATCAAAAAAATCAAAATCAACATTAATTTATTTCAGGTAATTTATATTTATACCCATATACAATAAAGGGCACACAATACTAATAATTTTTCAGTCATAAATCAATAATCAGGGAAGATAAATATGTCAAAAATTACAATTTGAAATGTCAAAAACGAACAACGAAATTACAAATGCACAAAAATAATAATAAAATTCAGAATAAATTATCAAGTCCTAGAATAAATTATCATCGGGCTCGGGCATCGGCACAGACACATACATGCCTGTTACAGCAATATCCGAAATGTCCGAAAATCGATACTTTTTTATAACTATTACAGGTGTTCCATTGACCGACATCTCGCCTGATGTTAAGAGACGATGCGGTCTATAAACTTGAAGAAGTTCCTTACCCAGAAGAAATCGATTCACTCTTGATCTGTAGACACCAAAATTGTAGCCATCGGGAAAACCTACACAAGCAACGCATTCCACAGCCTAGACGGTCTTACCATAGTACCAAGTAGAGTGAAACGAACGAAGATTCGTTCGATTTGAGTGTGATGAATTCAAATATTTGCACTGAGCCTGGGGGTTTTTTATGTATAATAAGTATGTATTTAAAAATATATAAGTATTATATTAGCTATCTGGCTTCCATATATGTACAAGCTTTGCTTAGTTTGGGGTCCGATGGTGTTGTGTGTGATATGTCCACCAATATTTATTTATTATTATTTATTTATTTGGAACGTCCACCATAAAAAGATGTCGCTTTTTCGAGCTACAAGTAGCCCGATAGAAAATGGGCAAGATAGTATTAGGTCATGCAGTTCAGTTGCACTCTCCGAAGTGTATGCGATAAAACCAATAACGGGTACATTTTTTATTTTCCTTGTTCCAGGGTGAAGTCGAACAGATAGCGATGATGAAGCCCAAAGCACTGACCGAGCATGAGTGCGGAATGTTGGAATACCTTGAAGACATCATCGGTACTAACAGATTCAAGGTAAGATAAATATATTTTGTTTTGGTAGGGCTCTCTGCAAAGTCCGCCTGAGGAAGTACACCCTTGCCAGTTCTTCTGCCGCTAACCAGAAGTGAGCAGAAATTATTTCGTCATTTATTCCCAGCGAATAGATTGGGTTAAGAGATAAAACATCTTATATAAATCCGGGTGTCGAACGCAGTGCGGTGTTAGGTAATGATTTGGACTCTACATGTTCCAATAGCTGCATGTCACTTTGCTGTTATAGACAGGCGTGTTGCTTACTATCAGGCACATGTTCTGCTTGTCTTGTCACTATATACTATAAAAAAATAGATAGGTATAAGTATATAGGTAATATAGAATGACAAGTCTAGTAGACTAGGAGTGCTATTAACTCCTATGTATTAATCTTCAAACCTAACATTACAACATTACAGGAACCCATAAAAAAAGCTCGAAGACAAAGTAGAAATCCTGAACGAGCAGCGAAAGGAGAAGCTAAACCGGGTCCGGAACGCAGAGAGCGAGTGGAAGCGGTACCACGAACCATGTGCTACGGCCGTGGAACTCGTCAATAGGACTAATGCCGTCGTTAGGATGAGGAGTCATGTATTGCAGAAATATATGTAAGTAATTTTTAAGTGAATACACGGGTGTCTCACGTATGATAAATCCAGTCTGACTTATGTAAGTTTCGGCCGCCGAACGCGGTCGAAACTTAATTCGGATTGGTCTTACTTATACTGTGTTGTGCTGTGTGTACGTATACTGGTGTAATAATCACGTCAGTTTTCATATGTGACATTGCGGCTGGTCTAGTTAGTTACGGCTGGTTTTTGTTAGAGTTCCGTACCAAAAGGGTAAAAACGGAACCCTATTACTGAGATTACGAGACTGTTTCTTGCTGGATACTAATAACAGTGACAGGTAGACGCTTTAAATATTCACAGAATATTTAGTTCTAGTAAGTTACGACTGGTCTAGTAAGTTACGACTGGTCTAGTAAGTTACGGCTGATCAGTAAGTTACGGCTGGTATAGTAAGTTACGACTGGTCTAGTAAGTTACGGCTGGTCAGTAAGTTACGGCTGGTATAGTAAGTTACGGCTGGTCAGTAAGTTACGGCTGGCCAGTAAGTTACCGCTGGTCATTAAGTTACGACTGTTCTAGTAAGTTATAGCTGGTCTAGTAAGGTAGACAGAAACTCTTAATTATACACAACAGAACACATATACAATAAAAAAACAATAGCAAATTAAGCTTATAACTAGTGCCATAAATGACGGCCTAAGTATATAAGCCTGGTATAGTAAGTTAAGGCTGGTTATTTTTTTTTCTTTTTGCCCCGTTGATTGAAGACTTTTCTTATCCTATTAACGAGACTTTCCCGTATTTGCAGTCACGAGAGCAGAAAGATCGTTTCGAAAGAGGAAACCGTACTGGACGAGTTGAAAGACGTCCTCGCCAAGATTGACGAGAAGATAGCGAAACTACAAGAGGAGCTAAAAAGAGAAACGAACCGTACTCAATGCTGACGCGGAGTGAGTATTGCTTTAAGTACTTCTATTGGCAGTCATGGGAACTGCCGATATAATAATTTGATTTGATTTAATTTTGATTGTTGAGTGTGTAATGAAGATTTCAATTAGTAGGTATATTTTATATACAATTACTATTAATTTACTGACATGTACGGATTGTATGTAATAAACGAGTATGAGTATGAGTATGAAGTAAAAACTTATTACTCAGAATTTAATAGTTTACTTAGCAAACTACGCGGGTGAAACTGGAGGGCGTGGTCATGTTAAATTAAACCCCACGCACACCACTGTCATTTGCGTCATGCCGCTAACTTAATTGTTTGGATTTTTGTTGCTCAATCACGTCGTAACGTATGAACAGATCGGGCTGAAATTTGGAACACAGATTCTGTAAGAACACATTAGTTACTTTTTATCGGGAACATTATTAAAATTACGGGAACGGTAACAAAGCGGGTTAAACTGCGGGGCACGGCTAGTGTTTCAATACAATATTACAGTTTCCAATACAGAAAGCACCCTGTGCTTGTGCTCTTAAAGCAAATGACATCTAATGAATTATGTATTACAATTGACTTTGAGTTTGTTTTGTGTTGAATGTGTTTTTGTTATATTTTTTTTTTAATTAGGTATGACTGCGTCGTTTCTGTAGTGTATCAGAAATGTTTGCGCAGGCCCATACTGATGATTTCTCGGCAGTGTAGCGCAAAAAAGTGGCCCCATTAGTCGAAAGAGTATGGAGTAATGACAACAGTGTTCTAAATACTTTAGCAGCTGATCCCTTTTCACCCCTGTCTAGGCATCTTGTGCACACAATGGTCCAAACAAAGCAATCGAAGGACTTTGAATTGGTTTGCGTAACATGTTTACGGCGTAAATTATAATGCTCCATAAATAATACTTTATATCTAATGAAATTTTGCGACATTGTAGTTGCGTTGTGTGTTAGTGTTATGATTATGCTTGAAATTTATATTTTAATTTTGGATGTGATTTTGCATAAGTTTATTATTGTCAAGCTTGTAAATGGATCTATGTTATCTGACAAATAAATAAATAACGTAATGTGACTGTCTTGAAATTGTAATTGTATTCCATTTCATGTAAATTATGAGTATTTATACCTTGTAACAAATAATTATATACATATTATACTAGCTGTACCCTGCCACGCTTCGCTGTGGCACATTGTGATGCACAAATTAGATAAAAACAATCTTTGATGCGGATTATATATCACTGTAAAATTTCAGCTCGATCAGTGCAGAACTTTTTGAGTTTTTGAAGCGTACACAAACCAACGTAACATTTTTATATATAGAAATATATAATACAATAACATAGTTTAAATGTTCAATATGTGTTCAAATCGGAAGTAATTCTAATTTTGCAGAAAGTACAACGCCCTTCGGAGGCAGAAAGACGAAGCGACGGAGAAGCTGCAAGCGTGCAAGCGTAAGACGGTCTCCGTGCAGGCGGAGAACACCCAATCCAACAAGAAGAAGAAGAATCTGGAACAACTCATAGAACAGGAGAAGAAGAAGCTTATCGAATTGGAACTGGTGAGGAATTCTATGTATCTGCGAGTATTACACCATTGGTGAACGACTTAATCAATTTTCTTTTATATATATATATATATATTAGACTACAGGCCCGTGAACAAAATGTATGGGTCGTATGAACCTCCAGGAGACCTATGTAGGATGATAGAAGGGTGGGTATAAAATAATAAGATTCAGCACTCGGAAAGAGGGGGAATGAGAAAATCTTGCAGAAGGTATGAGAGATCTTATAAATTCTTAAGGTGGCGACTGACATGAGGATTTTGGCCGTATCGTACGTTCGAGGCGAGCTTGTTATGTTACGGTATTACCTGACGGACCTGTACCCTTGCTCGTGGCGAACATTATGCTCGACTGCGCTCCGCTTTTGGTAATCAAAATGTCGGATAACGAAGTCGTGTTTCTACGCTTTGTGATTTTACTAAATTATTGTTTACTCCAAAAGCAGAAAAAAAATTGGCAGTCATGGGACCTGCCGATAGAAGAGAAAACTTATAACTCAGAATTTGATAGCTCACTTTGGAAACTACGCGGGCGAAACGGGAGGGCATGGCTGTTTACTCGTAGAAAAGCAAAAGACCAATGGGAAATGCTGACGCATTTCTAGATGGCCAATAGTCATGATCCCGAGTTTACCCAGAGATTTCTTATCACTGTCGAGCGTGACGATAGAATTCAATTCATAACCCACGAAAAATATGTTTGTGGTGGGCCAAAAGAACTTTTCACTTCATAAAGAAACGTTATTAGATTTCTAACTTGTACAAAAACAAATATGATTGACGCATGCCCTCGCGACGACGGGGTTGTACTGACCTAAAATTAGGCCGTAACGTATCAGGCAAAGGGAATTCGCGAAAACACCGACAACCGAGCGGAGCGCGTGGCGCTCGCATCGAGCGGATCGGCTCGCTGTACTGACCTGTAACATTTCGCCGTAACGTAACGTTACGTTACGATAAAATGTTACACAGGTCAGTCGCCGGCTTTACATGATAGGTTGCCAGTTCAAAAACCATCAGTATCATTATTGTGTAATTGCATCGACGGCCCCCCAATAAAGAAAGTTTTGTGTCACGTTACCTTCGTCATTTTCTCAGATCCCTGAAAAGAACAAGAGGGAGATAGAAGACTGCGAGAGACTGGTCGAGAGACACAGCGAGAGTAAAAGAGAGGCGGAAGAAGAACTCGAAACCGTCATGGCTGGCGTCAGGTATGGTTCACATAATCGAATTAGATATAATTTAATTTTATACGAAACTAGAACAAAATTAAAAATTTTGATTTACCTCTGATTGTCTCGGATTTTTAATTTTTAAAATATTCCACAACTTGTTAAGCCATTTTATTTGATACTTATATAGAGGAAAAAGTGAAAAAAGAAATTTGATTCGTCATTTTGTGGGGTTGTAAAAAACAAGGAAAACTTAAAAACACCGGCTTCAATTTAAAATTAAACCGAGACGTGTCAATTTCATAAATTTTGTGAAATTAGTTGATTGGATTTAAATTGATTACACGTTGTTCCCATGAGTCAGCGAGGTTTTACGAAAATATCATCAATATATGAAAATTATTGATTTTTCAATAACGACTGAACCGATTTCGAGGAAATGTATATGGCATGGTGGTTCCATGTGATGGACCGCCCATATCGCACCCTAGCTACTTTAAAACTACATTGAAAATGCGAACATAACAAACATGTTAGTTTTCATAATACAATACGTTCTATATATTTCTAGAGAACGCACGCAAGAATTTCAAGAACAGAAAGACGTTCTCCAATCGCGCCTCATAGAGTTGAAGCGTATCGTGGACGAGGCGAACCGGAGTCACAAACTGGCCGAGTCGGAGCTGAAGATCTACCTCAGTACCGAGGCGAAGGAGACTGAGAAACTGCGCTCGTTGAACGAAGCTTACGCCAAGGCGGAAAGTGATTTGCAGGAGAAAAGAACGTAAGGATGATTCTAAGTCAATTTTTGAAGTGAATGCTTCTTTTGGCGCACACAGTTTTTTTTTTATAAATAAAGTGTTACGGGACGAGCAGGACATGTGCCTGATAGTAAGCAACATGCCTGCCACATAACAGCACAGTGACACGCAGACATTGGAACACGAACACTCCAAATCATTACCTAGCACTGCACTGCGCTCATCACCCAGAGATCTAAGATGTTATATCTCTAAGCCCTGTAATTTCTCTGGAAACATTGCCCTTCAAACCGGAACACAGATTTTCCGTGGGCTGTGAATTGAATTCAAGGGTGTACTTTAGGTGAACTCCAATGATCTAGATGGTCATGGTCATGGCCACGCCATCCGGTTTCACGCGCGTAATTTCCAAAGCGAGCTACCAAATTCTGAGTTATTAGTTTTCACTTCTATCGCCAGTCCCTATGACTGCCATTTTTTTTTATGTACAAGACGAGCAGGACATGTTCCTGATGGTAAACAACGTGTCTGCCCATTTTTTTGTATTTCTTTTTCTTCTCTATCCTTTTTATTTTAACTAAGGTTACGCCAAGGCTGAAAATGATTTCCAGGAGTAAAGAGCGTAAGTATGCTTTGTGGTCTTTGTGAGGGCTGTTGGAATGGGCCTCCAGTGTGCATCAGATATGACCTTAGAATCTTTTATGGGGTGTCCCTGAATTGGTATATTCTTTGTTTCTCGTCAACCTTCCTATTGTTGTTTTTTATTATTTACTTTGTTTAAAAACATTTTATTACCCAGATATAAAATGATATCTCTCTATGCCTTGTAACTTCTCTGGAAACATTACCCTTCATACAGGAACAGAGTGACAATAGGACAACACACATTACTGCTTAGCAGTAGTAAATAACAGGTAAAAGTATGGTACTTTCCTAGACAGACTGCAAAGAGTCCTACCACTACGACAGACTAGTCGAAGTGTATAAAGTACTAGCAGAGTCCCGTGGTTTTAAACAAATCTATACTAATATTATAAAGCTGAAGAGTTTGTTTGTTTGAACGCTAGGTTCTCGGGAAGTGCTGGTCTGAATTGAAAGATTATTTTTCTATTGGATAGTCCATTTATCGAGGAAGGCTATAGGCTATAGAAAATAACGCTACTATTAACAGAAGCGGAGCACGAATCAAGAATGTAACAAAATCAGAAAAAAAATATTCCTTTTAGAGAGTTTTCGTACGTTTCGTGCTTTGACATGACACATGACAGCATGTGTCTAAGATTGCGTCATTGAATATCACAGATTACATACCTCTTGAATATAAAACCTTTTTGCTAATCTCTGAGTTGGTACGACCAATTTACGACAGGTGGCGTAGCAGGTAGCTGAAGAGGTGTTTTGTTTGAAAGCGAAATTCTCAGGAATTACTGAACCGATTTCTAAAATTTTTTCACCGTTGGATATGTGCGGGGCGGACATCTAGTAAATATATATAGGTGGACAATTCACACACAACACCATCTGACCCCAAACTAAGCAAAACTTGTACTATGGCGGCCAGATAGCTGCGTAGTTCGCGTTTCCGTTATTTCCCAGCGATAAAACAGTGTTTAAAATTTCAGCCCGATCCGAGGGTCTACCGCCTAACTAGAACTGTCTTAACTTTGAAATTGCTCTCTCTTTTCTTCTCGCTTGAAATGGTAGAGACAGCAATAGCAAAGCCATAGCCAATTTCGTTAGGCGCTAGAGGGGCTGTTCAGCTGTTTCGTCGTGATTGAGCAAAAAATATCCAACCTTTCGCATTTATAACATTTAATTTGTTGGTGACTTTTCAGAGCACAGAACGAGTTGCAATCGTCGTTGCCGGCACAAGAGCGAGAGCTGGAGAGTCTTAAGTCGCAGTTCCATAACATCAAGAAGGAAGAAAGCAGTGTCGCCGGAAGTGTTAGATCTCTTAGGTGACATATTACTCTTACCTCTATCTTATATATATAAATGGATCGTCGAAATGTATGTACGCTTATAACTTTTGAATGACTGCACCAAATTGGATGATTCTCTGTTTTATGTATTCGTTTTTTTTACTTGTATAGGTTTACACTTGACCGCCATCTCTCCTGATGTTTAATGACGATGCAGTCTACGATGGAACCAAAGATTGTAACCACCGGGGAAAACCCACTCAGGCAACGTATTCCATAGCCTTTTTCATGTTTTTATCACAAAAGTAGAGTCAAATCTCTCTGTTCGTGTCATTTGTTTATATCTTTTGTATGGAATTGCACTAGGTCGTTCACTACGGTGTCATTTTGATATTAGGCCGTTTTGCTACTAGGTCATGTTGCTAGTAGGACGTTATGCTAATATCCCGTTTTGCTTTTAGGCCCTTCTGCTATTAGGGCGTTCTGCTTATATGTCTTTTCGATACGAACCCGTCTTTCGAACATCAACCACGAAACGATGTCGCTTTTTTGAGCTACAAGCAGGGCGAAAAGGTGTATCTATGTACACTCTCCGAAGTGTATCCGATAAAAACCGATAAGCTAACAATTTTGCGGTGATATTCCTCCTTCTTCAGTCTTTTGGCACGTCTATCGATCGATTCCAGAGTCTCCAGCTGATACTTAGCCGAACCATATCAAAGATGCATACTGTACCTAGCACCATTTGGTTGCGGTCTATTTGGACTGAATGTTATATTGTACTAAAACCGTAATGAACAAATCTTAAAATGACCTTTTCCCATAATGACTGATTTTCGAAAAGTTTTTGATGTCTAAAGTCCGATAATCATTATGTCTGACGGGACATGTACAATCAGATGCAACATTAGTACTTCATAATCTGAAGTTAGTTACAAAATTTACTAAAATTATGACTAGCTAACTTCGGGCGTAGGTACGTTTGATGACACTGCGCGCGCGAATGGTAATTTTTTTTCCCTAAAAATGTTACTAACTGTACTTCAATTTGGCAGTTTTATTTCCGGCATACTAGAATAAGTACATTTCGAAAATCAGTCATTATGGGAAAAGGTCATTTTAAGTTTTGTTCATTACGGTTTTAGTACAATATTACATTCAGTCCAAATAGGCCCCAACCCATCATTTGACTCTCTATACTGAAGTAGCACGTAATAAATCTGAAAATAAGCTGTAAAGTCAAACGAAACGGCGCGGCACCCAGGCGCCGCTTGGTGTTTTACGGGCTAGCTAACTTCAGGTTGTTGTTTTTTTTGACGGTTTGCGCGCGTCGTAAAAAGTATTCCCATCTTTTTTAACGCTGCAAAAGAAGTATTTTTAACTTACACGCCAATTTTATTAGTTTAATATCAATCTACTTATAAATAACATTAACAATGAAAAGAAAGTAAAATTATAATTAATACAAAAAGTATGCGTCATTAATTTACTAATAAAACCCACCCCGAGCAGCACCCGGTGTAAAAGTGGCCATTATACTGGCCGCATTGCCTCGCTGGATTGCTATGGCCAGCCTTTACACCAGGTACGAGCCGGCGCGGGAGTCCCCCGATTTGTCGCGTAACTAATTTTTATCTAACTTTAACGCGCATTTTTTAACTAACTTTAAAAATATATTTTTCAGAGCGCAGTTAGAGGAATCGAAGCAAGCGATGACAGCGAACCGGTCGCGAGGCCGAGTGCTCGACTCCCTCATGAAGGAAAAGAGGGACGGGAACTTACCCGGGATCTTCGGTCGATTGGTGAGATCTTTATATTGATATTTATTTCAATAATCGGTATATTATATGTACAGGTGTATAATGTACTGATTATTGAAACCTAATTTCCTTACCTAATTTTCCAAAATAGGTGTGAAGCACACCTGTATTTTGGATATTAGGTCTATTTGTTTTAAATCAATTTATTTACATTTCTTCAAAATTAAACATGTTAAGTAAGTAAATTCGAAATCCATAAACATTTGAAAAAAAAAACAAAGTACATAATAATCAAACAAAAATAATTGTCGTACAATATTGTTAAAAAATATTAAGTAGGTATGTTAATTTAAAATCAAAATTAGAACCAAATTAAAACATAATTAAAGTTAGAACCAATTACATATAAACAAAATTACAGTCAAAATCAGAATTAAAATTAAATATCAAGACTAATATCAGAATAAATAAAAATCGAAATATGTCAAAATATGCATATATGTCAATTTCATAGTGAAATTAATATAAAATCAAAATATGTCGGCAGAAGTGGTAAGAGTCAGGATGGTACAGGTGTTGGTTCTCTTCAGTAAGCATGATGTGTGGGCTTCGATGTGGATTACGAACAAGAACAAACGCGTAGGTACTTAACTAGTTGTTTTAATACAAATACAAAAATCTTTATTGCTGTTTGCAGGTAAGATAAGGTGATACAAAACATTTTAATAGTTGACCCGTACAAACTGGCCTCTCTTCTTCTAGAGGCATGTAATATGTCTGGCAACGCAGTTTCCATTGGTCTGAATTTATACAATGATAATAATAGTCAGCTGATAAAGTCTTCTTCTTCTTTTTTCATTTTTAGCTTTTAATCGGTTAAGTAGTAATACTACTGTGAGACTGTATTACTCGATGAGACTTGCGGTACAATAGGCATGACGACTGATCCTGGAATTATAAAAAAATATTTGACTGTCATTATGACAGTATTTAAATAAAATAAAATTTGTTCCAACTTTAATTTTGATATCTTTTTATTTAACTTTCTTTGTGATCATTCAAAGCTGGATGGGTAAGTCCATTTTAAAAGTACGAAATTATTAAAAATGTATTTATATTAATTATATTTATATTTACTATTGGATAACCCCAATCGATTTATCTCTCGAAAACTCTATTGGATTATCATCTGACTCCAAACTAAGCAAAGCTTGTACTATGGCGGCTAGATACCTGATATAATACTTAGTACCTGGTTGACCGAGCTTTGCTCGGTTTTTAAAATGATATTTAGGTAGGTACGAAACCCCCGAAACCCCCTGTATACATAATTTCATGAAAATCGTTCGAGTTGTTTCCGAGATTCAGATTCTATATATTATATATCTATATACCTACAAGAATTGGTCGTTTAAAGGTATAAGATATAGTTATAAATACATATGTTTTAATAATAAGTTTTAAATGAAATGCTGAAACAAATTTCAGGGCGACCTCGGTGGCATCGACAGTAAATACGACGTCGCCATCTCCACGTGCTGCGGCGCCCTCGACAACATCGTGGTGGACACCGTGGAGACGGCGCAGGCCGGCGTCAACCATCTGAAGAGACACAACGTGGGCCGAGCGACCTTCATCGCGCTAGACAAGCAAGAACACTTCAAACAGCACTACGAGAGGAAGGGCACCTAGTGAGTACCATTTTTTTTTCTTTATGTGGGGGAAATACTTTTAGGTATGCCCACCATGCAGGGAGATGGTGGGGTATGTTGGGCTCGGCGCCATGGGAGTCAACATGGTGCCCCTGCCGACTAAAACCCTCACAGGTTTCTCCGGCATGGCCAGGGTCAGGGTCGCGGGGTCACTTTTCGCACTCCCATCAACGACCCTGACCCACCAGCCATCGCCCTTGCGGGCCCACCTCGCGGGGGGTGTGCATCCACACCCCCGCATTTGGATCCAGCAACGCGCCGAAAACCACCAGCGCGTCACCTCCTCGGGAAAGCCTATCCCTAGGTAGGGTGTCAGACGGCCCTTACCGTCCGACGCCCCAGGCCTTCCAGTGGAGACGGAGTGCGAGCGCCTTCAGGCTCGCCCCCGTGTCCGCTTCCGCCTCAGTGAAGGAGCGAGACGTTTTCGGGTCGCGCTCCTCCACCTCACACGACCTCTAACTGTCAAGCACCACGGCGAAGATGGTCGGCAGCGAGAGGTCCGCCCTCATCACCGCGGCTATTGATAGCCGCGGTTCCGCCTCTATGACCGCGTCGCGGCCCTTGTCCTTTCACTGAGCACTCTGGTAATTAGAGTGCTTGTGGAGGACCCTCATCTGGAATACTTAGGAATTTTACGTGGCCGATATATCAGCCGAGTAACCTTCCCAAGTCTTCCAGTCCTCCCCAACCTCTACACGCACTGCTCAAGAGGGTGAGGAGCGCGTGTAGAAGTTCCCAGCGCCGGCCGGGATTCACGATCACACAACAAGATGCCACCGAGACAAGTTGTGTGATGCCCAGGGTGCACCACGAGGAGTTTCCGAGCCACGCACCCCACCTAGTGAGTACCCTAGAGCAAGCGACGTATTTTAACCTTGCAGATTACTTTCGCATATGCTCTTCAAACCAGTTTCGAACGCAACCTTGTAACCTAAGCATATGGAGCGAGCGTGAACCGCGCGACTACAGCGCGTATACGCGCAGACACAGCGATACAGACGCGCTATAGTCGCGCGTAGCTTCCGCGTTTTGATAAATTAATCCTTATCAGTTGTACAATGACGCTCCTCCTATGGCCCTACTCCGCCCCTTTGTACTCGCTTCAAACGAGTTTCGAACGAGCTTCACGATTTTTGTATGGCGCTTTTGAATTTATACAAACGCAAAAATCGGCATCTACGGCGCAGAAACGCGTTTATGAATCGCGCGTCGTCTGCTCGTCGTGTGCTAGGGCCCTTATAACTGGACCGACCATACTTCTTGAAGAAATCTTCTTTTGGCGCACCACACACAGATTTTTCGTGCGTGCGTGCGTGAATGAAGCTCAGCAGCAGAGCAGCACCCTCTAAAAATGTTCGGGTGAACTCGGGAGCAAGAGCTGTGTGCAAGAGCGAGAAATGTAATCAGCTGCTTCTGTCTGTCGATTGTTACTGTCTTTTAAAAAAAAAAAATTATGGCCATGGATACTAGTCCTTCAGCCGCATATGTCACTGTCGTTTCGCTGTGATAACTACCTATATAAAAATTATATGTAATCGTTTTTATTCTCAATCATTAAAATTATTGAATAGTTTTTAATAAGTTTTTCTTGTTTTAGTTTTCACGTCTACCGCGATATTAAAGTAAGCTATCAAAATCTGAGTTATAAGTTTTCACTTCTATTGGCAGTCCCCATGACTGCTAATTTTTTATGGTATTGACGAGGCAAGCAGGACATGTGTCTGAGATGGTAAGCAACATAAAGAGAATTTAAATATAATTTTAGAACGAAGTCTATTTATTTCACAGTCAATTACTAAGTTTAATTTTTGCTTAATGTACATGAACGTTTCCGTGATATTAACATTCATTCTAGCCAGAAAGTCGAAATGTTTGAATTATATACTTGGATATACTGTATAAATTTAGAATCCATTGTAAAAATCGAGATTGACAGTATAACCTCTGCCAAGCGATGTTACAATCCGTCAGACATTAAAAACTTAAGCGAAAGATACATAACACAAAAGTATAGTCAATATTACAGAATATATACAGACGGTTCTAAGGACGGAGAACTGATTGGAGCTGCCTTTTTAGATTCTGAAACAGATTTATGTATGAAATTCAAAATTAATGGTAATATTTGCATAATGAACGCAGAACTTATAGCTATTTGTGAAGCTTTGGCATATATAAAAACAATTGATTATAATAAATTTGTAATATTAACCGATTCGCGAAGCTCCCTTCAACATCTGGCTCGATGCACCTCGGGGACCCGAGGCACACCGCTAGCCTACTCTGTTCTTAAACTAATAATGGAATTAAATAAAATTTCAAAGTCTGTAAAATTCCAGTGGATCCCTTCTCATTGCAACGTCGGCGAGAACGACAAAGTCGATATACTAGCAAAGCAAAGTTGTTCCGACGGTGTTCCAATAGACATTCTCCCGTATTACTTAGATTGCCTATACTTAGTGAAACAACAGTGCTATGAGATGTGGAGTGAGTATTTCGACCGACGCTCCAAAGAGAAGGGATCTGGTATAAAACTATTGAACCACACCCACTGAGAAAACCTTGGATAGACAATAATGTTTTGAACAGATGTGACACGGTTAACGCCCTCAGGTTTCGCTCCGGGCACACCCCATCAAAAAGTTTGCCTTTTAATGCGCAAGATTCCCTCTCCCAACTGCCCTGACTGCGGAGTCATAGAGGACACTTACCACATTTTGATGGAGTGCGTGCGGGGCGAGGCATTACGACGAAAGGTTAACTTTAACCGATGGAAAGTGGGTGAATGCAACAGTGTATTGGCGTGCCCTCTATCGGACAAAGCCAAGATACTATACCAGCTTGGACGTGTGAGTCATCTACGTAGTCATTCCTGAGTTCACTTCTATTTTTTTACATTCTATGTTTTATTTTACCTTATTAGCTTAACTTTATAGGTATATTTTTTGTTAAAATAGTATAGTATATTGGTTAAGTAACTGTTTTCCTTATAGGACGACATTATCATGTTGTGATAAAGTCCTTAAATAAAGATAAAAAAAAAAAATTACTAAGTTTTTATTCTCGAAGGTTTTTAGGTCGTCAGTAAAAAAATCGGATATACTATAATAATGTTTCGACAGCCATGTTTCCAGTGAAATTACAAAGGCAAAGAGACAAAACATCTTACATCTCTGGGTGAAGAGCGCAGTGCAGTACTAGTCATTGTGAACTCTTCATGTTCCAATAGCTGCGTGTCACTGTTCTGTTATGTGGCAGGCATGTTGCTAACAGGCACTTAACCTGGTCACTGTATACTATAAAAAAAAATTGGCAGTCATAGGAACTGCCGATAGAAGTGAAAACTTAAAACTCTGAATTTTATAGCTTACTTTGGAAACTACGCGGGTGAAACCGGAGGGCGTGGCCATGAGATAGATAAGCAATGGAAAATGCTGACGCATTCCTAGATGACCAATGGCCATGGTCCCGAGTTAACCCGAAGATTTCGTATCATTCCCGAGCATGACGCTAGAGTTGAATTCACAGCCCACGAAAAATCTGTCTGTGGAGCGACAAAAGTAGCTTTTCGATAGATTTCCTTAATTTTATTCCTTTTTATATTTATTTCCAGTCCCGAAAACGTTCCTCGTCTATTCGACCTGATACGAGTAAGGGACAAAAGAGTCCTGCCCGCCTTTTACTTCGCGTTACGCGACACGCTCGTGGCCACCGACTTGGAGCAAGCGTCGCGTATCGCGTACGGGAAGACGCGCTACCGGGTCGTCACTCTCAACGGAGACGTTATAGAAATGGCGGGTGAGTTCTAATTACTAGGCCAAAAATATAACATTTTAATTTGTCAGTTAGGTAGATTATGGACATGTAATAATGAAATTTGCTCGGTCATCAAACTACCTACTAATAATAGGTACCTAATGAATTGATGAAAATAAATTTACATTTTTACAGTTTCAATACCTCCTCTAAAATCATGCGACAAGGAGAAACGATCGAGGGTTGCAACCCTCTTACAACTCTTCAACTTGCACTTAGTTGGACAGCATACAAATTTACAAATGCCGGCATAGTGCTGAAACTTATTACTTTATAGGTCTCTTGGTGGTTCATATGACCCATAAATTTTGTTCACAGGGCCCGTAGTGAGCGACCCGGGTCTCGACAAATGATCGACTGACACAGGTCTAATAATGTGTATACATTACTGCTTGTCGGTAGAATAACTGGAAAAGATGTGGTACTACCATATCTTTTCCAGTTATTATATTTTCCAATGTATACACATTATTAGACCTGTGTCAGTCGTTTCTCAAACCAATGGTTTGAGTAATCGCCAGAGGTTGGTTTAATTTATTTTATGTTACGCTATCTACATAGTAGTTATAGCAATGCAAAAAGATCTAGGTAATGCCAGCTTATTGCTGGCAATAAGCGTGCTCCATCGTAACCTGTTCCAAGTCCATTGAAATATGTACACCGTTCTGTAGTAAAACACGATAGCGCGTGCTAACTTTATCTGTGGCGCCATCTAGCGGTATTTTATAACAACGTTGTGCGCCTAGTAGTTTCTTGAAACAAAACGTACCTAGTATGTAAGGCTATGTCCTCAGTGTAGGCAATCTGTTAGCGGCGTATTTAGTAGGAGATCCCGCCTACAACGACCTTCACCGAGCTGTCTATTGGATGAAAAGTGTTTTATATGTAATTTAATATGTCAACAAATATATAGCAAATGGGTTGCCTAAAAAATTTCGGTCCGGAATATGATTAGTTAACAATTTTTAATTTTTTTACTATTTCACTTAAATTGATTGAATTTTAGAAAAAAAACTATGTAACATAACTTATTATTTTGGCTTTACTCAGTTATTACGAAATCTCATGCAAATATTTTCAAACAATAAAAAGTTTCAAATAAACTTTCATCCCCAATTTTGCATTGAAATGTTTTAGTATATTTAAAGTGACTGCTTTAAAGGTAACTCATGTATGAATCATCTCTCCAAATAAGTACACGAAATTTCACCTTTATTGCAGTTTTCGTAAAAGCGAAAGTTCATCAAAAGTACATACAGTACATACTTTTTAGTTTTGTAGTCAAAGTTAAAACTAATACGTATACTAACTAATAAGTCGACGGTAATAGGAAATATCGATAGTAGCGACACTATTCAGCTGTCTAAATAAGTTTGTACTGAAAATGCAAACTATGGTAATACAATAAAATTGTGGTAATGGATAACGAGCTAAATTCATCTTTAACGTATTGTATTTAAGGTACAATGTCCGGTGGCGGTCGGTCTACAATGCGCGGCCGAATGTCGAGCTCAGTACAACAGGAGACAAATGAACAAAACCCACAGATTATCCAAGACAATGAGAGGAAACTGGAACAATTGGAGACCAAGTAAGTTTTGAAATAGACTCTATTCTGTACACTGTAAGATAAAATTTCGGCTGAATGTCTAACTTAGTACATCACAGCAAGACACTTGTAGAGTTGGTGTGCAGGTCACCGCAATTTTAAACTGTTTACTAGACGTTAAGATACATCACACGCTGTTGCAGGTAGTGAGTGAATCCTTGCTTTATTTTCTACCAAAATAACTTATTATGAACTTCTTGGCAGTGGACAATAAGGTGCAATATTGAATGTATGTCCAGTTAATTAAAATCAGCAAATAATGAGAGGACAATGAAATTTTTTTCTTTCTTTTTTGAAAGTTTAGCTCCTTTTCCATACCACGGTTGCCTAGAAGAGATCGCTTTTAGCGATAAGGTCGCCATTTGCTACTCTATTTTTAAGATTGATTGTTTTGTAATTAACTAACTAAAACTAACGTGATTATTACACATTTCAAATAAAAACACTGGTTGTTTTATAATATAGTCAGTCCAGTATTTAAAAAGGATTTGTAGCGTTCATAGGTCCACGTTTGACCTCCAAATGGAATGTTCCAGGTTGTCTGAACTACGGTCAGAGCAGGCCCGGATCGAAGACGCCATTACGAGGCTGACGCAAACCGTGCGCGATGGGAAAAAAGCTCTCAGCAAACTGGATTTCGAGCTCAAGAGTTTGGTTGACCAAGTGCCGCTTCTAAGGGTAAATTTAGCTTAAGACGTAGGATATGATCATTGTTAGACAATTTATATATTTATTTGCCAATGACGTTATATTCATATATTTATTTATGGTACACAAAACAGGACATTGAGAAAAAAATACAAAAAGAGAAAATATTATTGTTCTGAGCAGGTAAATATTCCCAAGCAACGTGAACACAGCAAAATTTTAACAGTTAAATTACAAATAATGAGGAAAAAAAATGTAAATTAGGCGAAATGATACAAATGCAAATATACCAGGTGTAAAGCTACTGTTACCATAGCAAAACACATAATTGAATGAATATCATAAAGTCAAGACATGGTCCCAAAAATGGTGCCCGTCCCTGGGGAATCTCCTTTGAAACACTGGTATAATAGCACATAGGTTTTTTATCTCGACTTCTAGATTACTGGAATACTTTTTTATTGCGAGTAATTTACGGCAACGGCAACTTGTAGTGGTAGGACTCTTGGCAGAGTCCGCCTGGGGAAGTACCACACCTTTGCCAGTTATTCTACCGCCAAGCAGTAATGTGCAAACATTACTGTGTTCCGGTTTGAAGGGCAATGTTTCCAGAGAAATTACAGGGCTTATCGATCTTAGATCTCTGGGTGACGAGCGCAGTGCAGTGCTAGGTAATGATTTGGACTCTTCATGTTCCAATAGCTGCGTGTCACTGTGCTGTTATGTGTCAGGCATGTTGCTTACCATCAGGCACATGTCCTGATCGTCTCGTCACTCTTTATTTAAAAAAATAAATAAATACTGAGCGGATAAAACCGCAATGCGTTACTAATATCGAAATTAAACCTTAATATGTGGTTTTACAGAAACAAATAGATCAGCAGGAGCGTAAGGTAGCGTCGGTGAGGGTGGACCCCGAGCAAACCGCGCGTCTGGAGGCGAAGAAACGCGAGGCAGCGGAGAGTCTGGAAGAGGCTAAAGCTAACTCCAAAGAGGTAAGCTATTTTTAACACGCTGTCAAAGACATGTACTGTTCGTCTCTTCACTTACTAATACAAAAAAAATTTGGTTGTCTGTAAAGTCGGTTGGTTTAAGGACGATATTTTAACGTGACGTCATAGCAACACTTTGATAGATGCGGCGCAAGCTTACAATGAGCGTAACGGAACATAACGGTACACTTTTTTTGTATGCAGCCGGCGTTCATCGATTTATTAGACGTCGCGTCAAAAAAAGGCATACAAGGAAAAATATGGCATACGTAATTTTGTTTTATCAAATTGGCAAAGAGATTACACGCGCGCCCTTAATTACGTAGTGCTGAGCTAGCATCAGTTAGCTTTGGAATACGATTAGTTATAATGATCCTTGAATAAACGGAGCTGAACCAGTCAACATGTTTTATTCCTTCACTATATTTGTTTCTTCACTTTATTACTTCACTGTATTACTTTCTTCACTTATTATTTGTAGTGGTAGGACTCTTTGCAGAGTCCGCCTGGGGAAGTACCACACCTTAGCCAGTTATTCTACCGCCAAGCAGTAATGTGCAAACATTACTGTGCTGAAATTACAGGGCTTTGATATATAAGATCTTAGATCTCTGGGTGACGAGCGCAGTGGAGTGCTAGGTAATGACTTGGACTCTTCATGTTCCAACAGCTGCATGTCGCTGTGATGTGTCAGGCATGTTGCTTACCATCAGTCACATATGTCCTGATCATCTCGTCACTCTTTATTTAAAAAGAAAAAACACCTAACGTCTATCATTACGCCGGACGCGGCCGAAACTCGAGTCGGATTGACCGACCGTATATACGTGAGTGTCCCGTTATCCAATTAAATAACATTACACTACAATTACTAAATTACTTACACCACTGTTGTCTCTGTCACCGTAACTTCTATTATTCTATCTCAGGTAGAAACGCAAGTTAAGGAGGTGGATAAGAAGATAGCGGAGCAGGCTGGGGGGAGAGTCCGGGACCTGCAGAAGGCGGTCGACGACCTCGGCAAGAAGATCGCCAAGATAACCAGCGAAGTCACCAAGCTCAAAGTCGCCATTAACACTAGCAAAAGGTAACTTTTCTTTACTGTGACATAACTATTATAGTAAATTATTTATGTTATTGCGGACTATATTGTAGATATTAAATGTCTTCTATAAAATTGTCATCCATCACTTTGCTGTGCTGTCAATAGTTTCCGCAGTGTACGTTATATAGTTTTTTTTTCAGATTTGTTTTCCCCACCTTGGTTCCGTTATCAAAGTTTTCATGCGGATCCTTAACTTTTTGGAAAAATGTATAGGTATAGTCTATCCCAGATAATGTAGGATTATTGTTACAGTCAAAGGATTTTTGAAATCGGTCCAGTAGTTTCGGATAAACAAACAATCAAATCTTTTCTTTTTTTAATATTAGTGTAGACTAGGTTAGATATCAGAAGATAAGAAAATTCTTTATTAAAAGCTTTTTTTAAATTATAAAGTTCAAAAAAAGATGACATTTCAATTGGCGGCTAAGAGCGATATGTAGAGGATAGTCTATGATGACACTAGTACATGAACCTTGCAGCTTAGTAGAACAAGTTTTCTGTGTTCAACCCGTTGAAAGGTGAGTTAGTCGGGTGTGGGTGTTCTTTGTTATGTTTTATAAAAATAGGTCCAAGATGGCCGCCGCTATAAAATGGCGGACCACATATATTATGTTTCTACAACTCCCTCATTATGGGTTTAAAATAAAAGGACTTCACTAGTACTATGAAACATTTTAAATCCAAGATGGCAACTTGCAAACGGGGCTTCCTAAATATTTTTTTTATCGCGTATAGGTCCGCGTTTGACCACCAACTCGCCTGATGGTAAGCGACGGTGTGGTCAAAGATAACGCACGTTGACCTATTCACTCTGACCTTGAAAAGTTCTAGATTGTATCTCTCAGGGAACAAGGAGGCCGGCAACTTATTCCACTCCAAAGCTGACGTACGAGAAAAGTGGATTCAAACCGTTTAGTACGGATTTTGCGAATATCCACAGTGTATGAGTGGTAGTGAGCCGACTTACGACTTGTCCTGTAGTGGAAAGGGGAAGGCAATATTAGGTAGTGTAACTCCGCTGCACACTCTCCAAAATGTATCCTGTAAAACACTGCCAGACTAGCCACTTTTCGACGATGTTCTAGGCTTAGCAGTGTTTTAGCTACTAAGTCTCTATCGCCGATTAGTCTAACAGCGCGCCGTTCAACCGAGTCAAGAGCTTCGAGCTGGTACTTCGCCGATCCATCCCATAGGTGGCAGCAGTATTCCACACAAGAACGAACGAATTGTTGATTCAATTAAAACTATTTATAATACCAGCGGTTCGTTCCGGTTTCACTCAGCTATTGTCATATAAAGAACATAAAAAAAAATTGCCAGTCATAGCGACTGCCGATAAGTGAAAACTCAGAATTCGATAGAAACTACGTGGAAACCGGAAGACAAGGCCATGACCATGGCTATCTAGATCATCCGAGTTTACCCGAAGGTTTCTTTCATTTACGAAAGTAACACTTGAGTTCAATTCACATCCCACGGAAAATTTGTATGTGGTGCGGGGGATAATCCTAGAATAGTTAAAAAGTTACATGCCCATAGATTTAAAAAAAATGATCTTTTTCCTTAGAAACGCGACGAAGTCAAAGGACAAGATCACTCAGATGGAGACGGACCTCCGTGACACCGAGACAAACCTGGAGAACCTGAAGACGCAGAAGAAAGCGTTGGCCGTCGAGGCGGCCGACTGCCAGAAGACCATCGAAGAGGTAGCTATGATCTATATCGCATGACAATTTTAAACCGAATTTTCGCAAAAATCCTATAGTCCAAGATCCCAGAGCCGCCAGACGTCACGTATTTTCTGATGAACGAAATGTGAACGATTGAGTAGAGTTAGTACGTACTAAGAACACATGCTTACCCGCTACTTACTTCACGTATTTTCTAATAACTGATTTTCACGTATGTTATAAGTAATATATTTAAAAATAAGGCCCCAATACTCCCAGACACTTTCCGTCAGCCGTTTTGCTTAACAGACGCTTTAAAATTCCCAAAATAACTTAAATTCTCATACTCCATTTGTATATATGTTTATCAGACAACAGTTTAAAGCCTTTTCCGAAAAGACAGACCGATCTAAGGGGCCAGTTATCCCCTAAACTAATAATCTCGTACCTACATAAATGTCTTTGTGTACCTTCTGGACCCCATATCTCAAAATTGACCGTCTAAGCAAGTTAGCGGGGAAGCATGTGTTCTTAGTACGTACTAACTCTACTCAATGGTACACATTTCGTTCATCAGAAAATACGTGACGTCTGGTGGCCCTGGGATCTTACTCTACTAGGGATTTCTCAAAAACACGGATTATTAGACAATGGCTTTGACATTTCTTTACCTTTTTAACCGACTTCAAAAAAAGTTCAGAATTCGGCTGTATGTTGTTGTTACGCGATTGCTCTGCAGAACGTGAATTGATTTTGATGGTTTTTTAATCCCCGACAAAAAAAGGGTAGTATATCGATGTCTAGGGTGTCTGTGGACGTGTCTGTCTGTGGCACCGTAGATATCAAACGGATGGACCGATTTCGATGCGGTTTTTTTATTTCAAGGTTAGTTTCCGTGCGGAGGTTCTTAACTATGTTTGGTAATACCGATTCAAGATGGCCGCCTCCACAAAATGGCGAATTAGATTTTTTCCACTACTCCCTCAATATGGGTAACAAATGAAATGAATGTTGTACAAATTACAAATCTTGGATGTTCGAGGGTAAATCAAAATGTGTAATTTTGTTCTTGTGTTTTGTAGATAGACCTTCAATGGTAGTGGTACCATATAAATTATATCGAAATTGTACGTATATTATTATTGCCATTGATCTGACCATAATGTAATATTATTATCATTTGTGAGTTATATGTACGTTTACAAAATGTTTTTTCCATATCTATGTTTTTTTAACCATTATAATTCCAATTCGTTTCAGCTAGAGGAACAAATAAACGAAGGCTCCGGTGACTTCGCGGGCATTAAAGAGGAGATCAACAAGCTTCAGCAGAAGGAAGACAAGCGGAAGAGCGAGCGCATCGCCGCCGCCGCGGCCGTCGCTAAGAAGGAGAAGAGCTTGCACGAATACAGGGCGAGGGAACCCGCGTTTAAGAAAGACGTAAGTTACTAAGGACATTGGGACAAAAATGTACTTTATTGACGTTGCAACAAAGTCCTTTTTCCTGGAAGGGAAAAAGCTTGAATGAATGCATGGCGAGGGAGAGAGAACCTGAAACATATTCCTCTATAAATTGATATATTATGTACATTTAATATTATTATAGAACACCTAAACAAATACAAGCCAAACAATCCTCAATTATACAATAAATCTTTATATAAACGCGCCGAACTAGGAGGAATATGTGATGCCCATGCGCACTTAACACGCGAGTAGCTAGCAGACGGCAGTCACCGGGCCTAAGTAATTGTGCCAATCGAAGCGGCAATATCGTATCTCCAGCTACTCAAAAAACGTGGGGTACGTTTTCTGAGTAGCTGGTTTAGTTGCGATTTCCTTGTTTTCAAATAATTTTTAATTTCTGAGGATTGGGATATATATTACCCGACCTTGTACACCGAGGGTTAATCACAGACGTGAAATCCTTAGTTTTTACGTCACTTACGGCAGTAAATTATATTTTATCTTGTTCTACAGCTTAATGAGTTAAAGTTCGAGAACCCGGGCGTTGAAGACATACCCAACTTGGAGAAACCGGAACCTCTCAAGACGTACACTCCCGAAGAGTTGGAAGACGCTGATTTGGATGAGCTCAGGAAACACCACGAGGCGTTGAAATCGAGGCTCGGGGATCAGAAACCTAATATCATGGATATAAGGGTGAATATCAATTAAACTATTTATCAAACTAGCGGACCGTCCTGGCTTCGCCCGTGTTATATAAAATATAGCCAACTAGCAGCGCCCGGCGGTGTTTTTTTTTTAATTTTATTCACTCCACAGACTCCGGGGTCCGTGACCTTTGTCATTACAATTACATTATTTTTTACATATTTCTTGGATTAGGAGAAGAAGGGGAAAACAATGTGCCCGGCGGTGTTACCCGCGTAGTTCCCGTTCCTGTTATTTTGCCGGGTTAAAAAGTAGCCCATGTGTTCTTCCAGACTTTAATCTACCTGTGTTCCAACGTGATTGAACAACAAACATCCAAACGCCCATACATTGACATTAATAATATTTAAAGGATGGTACGGAACCCTTCGTTCGCGAGTTCGACTCGCATTTGGCTTGATTTTTGAAGCGAAAACTTCTTTTGGCGCACCACACAGAACTTTCTGTAGGCTCTGAATGAAGCTAATCGTCACGTTCGTAAGTAAAAGATTCGTTCGGGTGAACTCGGGAAAAGGAATGATAGTCAGCTGCTGTTGTCGTGTCGCTGTGTTCAATTTTTCAACTAGCTGTACCCTGCCACACTTCGCTGTGGCACATTGTGACGCCAAAATTAGATAAAAAACAATGCTTGATGCGGATTATATATCATTGTAAAATTTCAGCTCGATCGGAACCGAACTTTTTAAGTTTTTGAAGCGTACACAAACCAACATAACGTTTTTATATATAGAGATTTATGTGTAATCATTTTTATTCCATTGTTTTTAATAGTTATTTCTTATTTTAGTTTTCACTTGCACACATATCTTTTTTTAATTTCTAGCAGTGCTCAATTGGAATCAATATTTTAAAACATTTTTCTTAATTTTTCAGGCGTACAAAGCGAAAGAAGAGTGCTACTTGAGCAGAGTGCAGGATTTGGAGACCATCACGTTGGAGAGGAACCGTATCCGAAAGTTCAGGGATGACATCGCGAAGAAACGACTCGACGAATTTAATTTAGGTAGTAACAAAAAACAAAATAAAAAATTTTGTTACACCCCTGACAACCTTGGATTTGTAATTTGTACAGTAATATTCTCAGTATTCTACTAGTCCAGCTCAGCCCCAGGGAGGTTTGTGAAAAAATATTTTATCCGCCATTTTGTGGAGATCGCCATCTTAAATTTATATTAACCAAACATAGCTAAGAACCACCGCCAGGATACTGAACTTTTAAATAAAAAAAAAAATACGAATTGGAATTGCTCGATCCGTTTGAGTTTTATGGTCCCACAGACAGACACATATAGAATAAATACTTTATATATGTGTTTGTGTCTGTCTTAGGATAACTGGCAAAAGTGTGGTACTTCATGATCTTATTGTAATTTTATATACATGTTATTACAGGATTCAGTACAATAACATCGAAGTTGAAAGAGATGTACCAAATGATCACCCTGGGAGGCGACGCCGAGTTGGAACTCGTCGACTCGATGAACCCGTTCTCCGAGGGAGTTATATTCAGGTGAGTTTTGTTCTATCTAGTTCAGGCTGATAAAATTAATATACCTGTTTATAGCTGTTACAAAATATTGTATAGTTAAGATCTATGTTATTGATTTTTTTTTATTGAATTGAACACTTTTTCAGCCCCGTTTGGACACTTTTTGCTACAGAAAAGTGTTATGAGTTCGCATTACCAACATGCTAATGTAGAAACGTAGTGGTATATCGTGCGTGTTATGATGCTTTTTGAATGGGTGAAATCTATAGGATACTACATTTGAAGTATTGTGTACCATTAGGGCTGTTTGATACTAAAATTCTATGTTATACGTTTTAAGTTATACGGTATTTGACAATGTTGAAAATATAGCATAAATTATGATAATCTCATTAGATAACACATTAAATAAACATATTTCACTCTATTTTGGCGGATATCGAAGATATTTTTTGTGTAATACGCAAACGAATATTTAAATAATACTGATTTTTTATCTTCGACGTAAACGCACTGTTAAAGATGGCAACGCTGGTGACGTCACACGCCAGTAAATATGCCATCTATAGCAAACGGTTTCTTTAAAAACAGTGATTTATTTACTGGCCTGTGACGTCACGCGCGTCACATCACCAGACACAGCGTTTTTGGCGGGCTTTTCGAACTTTATACTTTAAACATCTTCAATTCAATTCAATTCATTTATTCAGACCATAGGATACAAGTATCACTTGGTAGCGTCATATGTTCACAATTTCTTTTTTCTTTTCATGATTACAATTTGAAATAAAAAGAATTATTATACATTATACAAAATTCATAACAATAATAATAACCATTTAAGCGGCTGTAAAGGTGCCTTGTCAAGTATTTCAGCTGTAAAGGGGCTTCGTCAGGCAATGTCTTAAATTATATTAGGTTGAGTACTTAGTACAATAATTATTTAAAATGTCAATCAATTATTTAGATTTAAATTAATTACATCTCGTTTCCATTGTCTTTCGTCACGAATAAAGTCTGTAGAACAGTAATAGGCTTTATTTAACAGACGAGTCTTTATAGCATTTTTAAACTTTTTCCTTTGAGACCTGCCAACTGTTTTGGAATTACGTTGTAAAATCGTATACAATTTCCAATAAAGGAAGCATTGGTTTTTTGCAATCTACATCTAGGGAAAGTCAATTTATGCGTATGGCGAGTGTTTGGGTTCAGGTCTGACAATTTCTCATAGTTGTTTTCATTTTTCTTTGCAAACATGATACATTCATAAATGTATAAGCAAGGCACCGTTAATATGTTTATATTTTAAAGATCTCTCTAATGATTGTCTAGTGGGTAAATTGTAAATTGCACGTACTGCCCTCTTTGCAAAACAAAAAAGAGTTAATATCAGCGCCTGACCCCCACAACAATATACCGTACGACATAATACTGTGGAAGTATCCGAAGTACACCAGTCTAGCGGTTGCAACATCTGCTATTTTCCTAATTTGTCGAACTGCGTGTGCCGCTGAGCTAAGTTTGTCAGATAGGCTTTTAATATGCATACCCCATTGCAGTTTAGAATCTATTGTGATCCCTAAAAAAGTAGTTGTTTTAATGGGTTCTATAATTTTACCCTTCATTTCTATTTTTATGTCCGCTATTGGTACGTTAGGGAGAGTAAATTTTATACATTTTGTTTTTGTTGGATTTAGAACCAAATTGTTCGCATCAAACCATTGACATATGATATTTAAAATATTGTTAATTGTCGTAAAGTTTGCAGTACCTCTCTTGGTCTTAAAGAGTAAAGACGTGTCGTCGGCAAACATAACAATTTCGGTGTCGATTTGTTTTTTTACTAAGTAGGGCAAATTGTTTATATAAACCAGGAACAAGAAAGGTCCTAGAATGGAACCCTGAGGAACTCCCATTTTTAGAGTGGATCCTTTTGACTTTGCTCCGTCAATGTCAACTATCTGAATTCGATCCTTCAGGTAGGATGAAATGAGATCCAAAGCAGATTTTGATACCCCATAAAAAGCCAATTTGGTCAACAAAGTCTTATGGTGAACACAGTCAAATGCTTTTGACAGATCGCAAAACACACCTATTGCATCACAGTGATCCTCCCATGCATCAAAAATGTATTTACTGAGTTTTAATCCGGCATCTGTCGTGGATCGTCCTTTTGTAAACCCAAATTGGTGATCGTGCAATAAATTGTTTGAATTGAAATAAGATAAAAGTTGACTTAGAATTAGTTTTTCAAATATTTTGCTGATACATGGTAGTATTGAGACTGGTCTATAGTTACCGGGATCATCTGCTTCGCCAGATTTAAACAATGGTAACACTCTACTATGCTTCATTAAATTTGGGAAAGTTCCATTGCTTATACACGAGTTAAATAGAGTGGCCAGGTAAGGAGCAAGTTTTATTAAAACTGTTTCAATACTTTTCGTAGAAAGGCCCCACAAGTCTTCGGTTCCTTTCACTTTTATCTCTTTAAACGTCTTTAAAATAGTCAATGCAGAAACTTCATGAAAAACAAAACTAGATAAAGGAGGAGCCACATTTTCTCGTAATAAAGTTTCTGCTTGTGATGTGGAGGATCTTAAATGCTTGGTAGTTTCCAACGGTATGCTTGTAAAGTATGACTCGAATGCATTAGCCATTTCTGTCGTGTTTGTTATAATTTTATTATTATGTTTTATTTTACTCAATTTGTCACGTGTTTTAGTTTTACCAGTTTCCTGATTGATTATTTCCCAAGCTGTTTTTATCACATTGTCAGATTTTTAATTTTGTCTCGGATATAAAATGATTTTGCCTGTACACAAGCCTTTTTAAATATAATAGAATATTTTCTTACATGATTTTTAGTGAAAATGTCAGTACAGTATGTCCTTAATTTGTATAAATTATATAAATTATTTCTACTTATGAATAGTCCCGTAGTAGCCCATTCGGCGAATTTTGGTTTTTATTAATATTTAATTGCTTGGATTGAAAAATGTCATTAAAATTCCTACTTAATGTATTAAAAATGCGCTATAACTATTATTCGGATTGTCAATTAATGTCATGTCACTAGAAAAGCTTTGAAAATATTTGTCAATCGCATTAGTTAGTATTTCAACGCGAGCTTGTGTAATGGGCCTAATTTGAATGTTTTTTTCTTTGCGTATTATATTTGTGCGAATACTGATTTTTAGGCCTTTATGATCTGATCGCAAACAGTTAACAATCTCCGAGTTAAAAACTCGCAGTCAACAAAAATTATCAATACATGTAGCTGATGTGCCCGTTTTAGTTACTGCTACCCTAGTTGGCTCAACAAATACCTCTGATAAGTTGAAAGATTGACACAACGAAATCATTTTACCTTTCACAGATGAATCTATTAGAATGTTGGTGTTGAAGTCACCACACATAACCATCTGCTTGCCTCTATTAGACACTTTGCACAAAGTTTCCTCCAATACTGTTAAGAAGGTCTCAAAGTTAGGTTTAGGCGGTTTGTACACACAAAAATAACAGATGATTCGAACTCTATACATGCTAATTCACAATGATTTTCGACACTGAGTTTTTCAATGTCTTTGCGTCATTTGAATTTTATATTTCTTTTCACAAAAATGATACACCCTCCTCCGAGGCCTTTTTTTCTAAGAAAAACGCTACCTATGTCATAATTATTGAGAGAAAAGTTCATTTCGAGTCTGGACAACCAAGTCTCAGTGAAACATACTACATCAGGTTTACTTGAACTCTGTAAATACATTTCAATTTCTTCTATTTTGCCCAAAAATCGGTTTATATTTTGATACAAAATATTTAAAGTATTTGAGTTCATATTCTTAGTTAAACTAGTTTTAGTGTTGCTAGGGAGGCCTAGGATATTTTTTTTCTTTGTAGAAACATAGTGATGCCTCTCTATTTTTAATGTTAAAACAGTGGATCTTGCGGAAATATTCATGTGGTATGTATATTATGTAATCAAAAATCATTTAAACGGTTTTCCAATTTTTGTCAAGTACCGTATTCAACAGCTATTTTTTTGAAGTGATAATTTCTTTTGTCGCGCCACAGACAGATTTTTTTTGGGCAGCGAATTAAATTCACGCTCGGGAACGATAAGAAATATTCGGGTAAACTCGGGGCCATGGCCATGGCCATTGGGCATCTAAAAATGCGTCAGCGTTTCCCATTGGCCATCTAAAAATGCGTCAGCATTTGTTTTGCGTGGCCATGCTGATGGCCGCGCCCTCCGGTTTCGCCCGCGTAGTTTCCAAAGTAAGCTATCAAATTCTGAGTTACGTATAAGTTTTCACTTCTATCGGCAGTTCCTATGACTGCCATTTTTTTAAGCTTTTATAGGTTTACACTTGAACGCCATCTCGCCTGATGTTAAGCGACGACGTGGTCTACGATGGAGCGTGCTTACCTAGAAGAAAACGATTCACGCTCAATTTGTTGTGAAAGACAAAGAGTGGAACCATCGGGGTAAATCCACTCAAAAACATACCAAAACACCACAAAAATGTAAAAATCTTCATGAATCTTCGATAATTCAGTACATACTTATATATATTTCAGCGTTTTAAGTTATCGTGGAGTTGGCTTATGTTTGAAACTAATTACTCAATATTCGGGGATGGTGTTGTGTGTGTGAAATGTCCACTAATATTTTTTATTTATTACTATTTTCTGTAACCGCGTAATGTATTTTTAACTGACTTCTGAAGGAGGTTTCTTAATTCGATCGTATATATCTTTTTTATGTATATTCGCGTATTCGTGTATTTAAATAAATTCATAAACGACAAAGCTTTCCGCATTGTCGTTTATGAATTTATTTTGATGAACTACTGAATGATAAGAAGAATTAATGGAGCGTTTTCAAGATGCAAAAAGACCTGTCAAAGACAGTTCCCAATTTCACTATGGGTGGCGCCAATGTTTTATTTTGTTAGAGACATTTCACAAAAACAAACAGTGGTGCCACACTTGGCAAAATTTAGAACTATATTTGACAAGTAAATTTGCATCTGGAAAACTCCTCATTATGTTGTTTTCGTTGCAGCGTACGGCCGCCAAACAAGTCTTGGAAGAACATCTCGAACCTGTCCGGCGGTGAGAAGACTCTCTCCTCTCTGGCGCTGGTGTTCGCTCTCCACTACTACAAGCCCACCCCGCTCTACGTCATGGACGAGATAGACGCGGCGTTGGACTTCAAGAATGTGTCTATCGTCGCTAATTATATCAAGGTTCGTATGAGTACACCACTAGAAGGTACTCGGTGAGTCTGAAAAAATAAATTCACTATTCCGCTACTCCCGCCTTTCTTCCTTTTCGACTTCTGATACAAAACACGTGTAAAAAAGAAAAGAAAAAAAATGATAAAATCTGTACGTCAAAATTTCATGGACTCAGTGGCCAATTCAAATTTAAAAAAAGCGTCTCCAAATTTTGGTAGACAGTTGAAAGCCTTCAACTTTATTCTAAAGATCTGTAGTCTAATTTCGTCTGTTGAGCCGATCACTACCAGTAGTAGTAATCAACTCGATGTTGTCATTTATTATTTTCTAATTCGCCTCCTCTCGGCTCAGAGCCTCTACCACACCTGTTTTTTGTCCCTAATGGCCGTTTGTATATTGCACTCTCGGATGGTCTTCGGGGCTTATTCCACAAATCCCCTTATTTTTCTTATCATTCCCAATGATGCGTTTTCACAAAAAAAACTAGTTGGTCGCGGACATATTATGAACTAAAACCCTTGTCTCTCCACAGGACCGAACGAAAAATGCACAATTCATAATCATATCTCTCCGCTACAACATGTTCGAAGTGTGTAATCGTCTCGTCGGCATTTACAAGACTCAGGACTGCACTAAGTCTGTCACCGTCGAGAATGTACTGCCTGAGGAAATGAGGCAAGCATTGGCCGACCCGGGGACAGCTGCGTAAAGTTATTATAAGATAGGCAATTATCAAGGTTGAACGATGCTGAAACGAAGTTTTAATTAACATATTCTATGAATTTTGTCTATGTCAAAGGACATTTTTGTATGTATCACTACAGGATTGCACAAACGCGCAGTTCATAATCATATCTCTCCACTATAATATGTTCCAAGTTTGTAATCGTCTCGTCGGAATCTACAAGACAGGACTGCACCAAGTCTGTGACCGTCGAGATCGTACTCCTGAGGAGATGAGGCAAGCGTTGGCCGACCCAGGGACCGCTGCGTAGAATTATTATAGGTATGGAGCGTAGAGCAAGGAGTATCATCTCATAAGGTAGGAAACTTCAAAAAGTATGACTACCTGTATTATAAAAATAACAGCTCAAAAATCATCAACTACAGACTACGCTCGTGTAGATAAAGGGTATGGTATAAATGTAGCAATTGTAAACGAATTGAAGTGTGCCGTGTTAAAAAATGTAATATTACTGTCGAATTAAATAGTTGCTTATATAGAATATTTCAACTACTTGCGTAGTCAATAATAATTATGAGAAAACCTGTAGCTAGAGTGATTTTATTTCGTGAACTGTGAATAGTACGTTTATTGATTTCCTTTGAAATTTGCTCTGAGGCTAATGTGGCGCCACCCTAATTTAATGCATTTGGACAGACACTTTCTCAAGTACACAGCGGATGCTCCTTGCTCTACCCTCCGTAATTATAGGTAATAGAAAGGCAATATATCAAGAATGTGTGATACCGAACGAGTGTGCCAAACTAATGATTTATAAACAAAATCGGTGGACTTGTTCTATGAATTTTGTCTATGTCAAAGGAAATTTTTGTATATAATATCCGGTTTTTCGTGATTGTAATATAGTATGTGTATGGCAGATGCCATTTGCCGTTTCATTTGTGTGTTCTCTAACAAAATACAATATTGGCGCCACCTATGGTGAAATTTATAACTATCTTTGACTGGTATTTTCACAGCTTGGAAACACCTCATGAATAATACTAGTAGTGTAATGAACCTTAAAACAATGATTGTTTGCTAAATATGGTCTGTGTAAAACAGTTGTGAGAATACGTTGAAAATTTATGTATTTGTTGGGAGTGAAGTTTGTGTAAATGATTAAAACTGCAAGGCAGGTACCTATATAATAAACTTTTGTTTTGTAATTGGTGTTTTATTTGATTCATTTTATAAACTATAGATAGTAACTAAAGCTAAGTTACGGCTGGCCTAGTCAGGAGAGCAGCGACTGCCGATCTGGAGCCCTCCGGTTCAAACCCCACGCGCACCGCTCTCTTTACGAAGTCATGTGAGTAATGTTGCCGCTAACTAAAAACGGCGAAGGAAAACATCGTGATGTACCTAGAATCTTTCAAGATCATGTGTCATCTATGTACACTTATTATATTATACTTATATTACTAGGTTTATTACGTACATAAGAATAATTATCTATAATTTAATTGTAAGTGACGTTACCAAGTGATCTTTTGAAATAGTGGTTCGAATAAATAAATTGAATACCAACCCGCACTGGGCCAGCGATAGGATTATGGGCTTGACTCGCTCCTTGCGAGAGAAGGCCCCCCGCCGAGTCCCAGCAGTGGGAACATTTAGTGGGCTGCTTATACTTGAGTTTTATAAATGCAAAAAGCAGAACATTAAATGTTTCTGGCTGTTAGGGCCTTTTCTAACAAGGTAATATTCAAGGCCATCATCCAGTGGAAAAGTAAACCGCAAGCAGATATCTGAGCGACGAGCGCAGTGCAGTGCAATACTATGTAATGATTTGGACTTCAATTGCTGCGTGTCATCATCATCAGCCGCAAGACGTCCACTGCTGCTCCGCCCTAGATTTCCGCAACGAACGGAAAGTGCGAAGTGTAGTGCGCCATAGAATAGATAATATACTGTGTTACTGTGCTTTAAAGACAGATGTCCTGTTCGTCTCATCCTTTCATCATACTATATACTACAAAAAAAATCTTGGCAATAAAACACAGAAGTAAACATTCTCTTTATTAAGAACATTATGTGAACATCTCATATACATAAACGTTTCAAATTACATTTAAAATAAATTAAAAACATCCTTAAACTTAAAAATAAACGGCTAACGTCAGGCTCGGTATTTCGATAAAGATAGGAATTATTACAATAAAATTACAAATACATATTTGTGTATTGGCTAAGGCGACGTGAAAAAAACGAGTGTTTATAAAATGTAGGCATCATACGGCCATCTACGAAAGAACTTCACTATGCGTTCACGCGTAGCTCCGTAGTAAATGACTTTTAGGCGCAAATCACATCAAACGAACATCAGCGCGCAGCGTAGCGACAAGCAGTTTCATCGTAATACGATTTTAAACCTTATAGTCATTGTTATAATACATAGTTTGAGAAATTTGAGAAGTCGCGCGCGATTTCGACTCCTCGCCACTCCCTCAACTCTTACGCAGTGGGCAGCTCGCGACTTCTCAAACGATACTATGTATTATAACAATGACCATAAGGTTTTATATCGCATCACAATAATAATGCTCGTCACTGCACTGCGCGCCGTTGCTCTTTTAGTGTAGGTTGTGCCTTAAACCAAAGTACCGACTAAACCTCACCTTAATGTATGTTACATCAATTCCGACAACTAACTTCACACAGTTCATTCCAAAATGGCCGAATTGTATTATAATAACAAGGACGACTTAATTTAGAAGTGTATTATTAATTTTCAATCATGGCGTCTTTTAGATTTCGAGATCTGGTTTCAAATTTATAAACATGTCAAACTTAACCCATTTGCAGTTTGGGTTGTTTTAATCCCACTAATATTATAAGTATGGATGTTTCTCATTCATGTTAGAACGGATCACCCAGAAATTGAGCCAGTACGATTTTTCGGTTACAGCATCCTGAAGTTCGTTCGTTCTTTCTCGCTCTCGCCCTTTAAGTTCTGTGGTAGAGTGAGGAGTAACGCGCCAATGCGACATAAAATATGAAGTACAGTTTCTAATGTTGAGCCGCGGTTACAATTTTTGTCTTGTATGGAACAAATGTTTCCATTTCTTGTATCTCATACTCAATTCCGAATACCACAACTCAATTCAAAAGTCTATTGACGAAATTTCGCCATCAAATATCTCATCAAATGTCAACCCGCTTTGATGATAATGGTATGAACCTTGACTGTTCTTGTAAGAGGGCCCAAAATCTCAGCCGTGGCAATAAGCAGTATGACAGCTAATAATTAGCTTAACATTCTGTCTCCATTCAGTCAATTCAAGACAGTTAAGATTATAATCCACCATTCTAGCCAAATGCGGGTAGATAGATAAAAATATTGGATCATATCCATTTCATATTTTCTTTCACATTTTAAATAAGCTAGCAAAATAATAATTAACATCTCTATGTTTTACGAAAATACATTTCATGACTTTACATATCAGTACAGCTATAATACACCTTCGAGTCAAGTGAATAAGTTGTAGTAAGTCAGCGTTAGCCCAAAGTTTGGCAAGCAGTAGAAGCCATCGATAAAAACCATTAGATGTGCCCTGAGCACCTTGATATTGGTAATAAACTCGTCTCTGTGTGTAGTATAACGGTTTACACACCTCAAATTTACTTGATTCCTAGAATCGCTAGCGGCGAGGTATACTGTGGTTATACTTATTTTGGTTGTTGACAAAGAATAGTGATAGGTAAAAACGTCTGGCGTTCCCCGCTTCTTGCAACCGACTAGAACGGAAACAATGAGTTCACTCTTCCCAACGATGACATAATTTTATGTGCCTGAAGTTTGGAACGGCACATCTTATGGTTTATATCAATGGGAGAAGCCAGCCCCTTTGTAAAAATTTTTTTATGTTCCGTATATCTTTTGATAGACGCGAAGATAATGGATACGATAGTACTCGCATTTCGGATTTATAATAATTATAATTAATGGTTCGTTTCCCATCCAGGATAAACATTTGTATTATATATTATACTAGGTGCGCTCCGTGGTTTTACCCCCGCATTTCCCGGTCCCGTTCTTTTTCCGGGATAAAATAACGGGAACCCACGTAAAACCGCGGGGCAATGCTAGTACCATATTTGTATTCAATTAATTGCCTATATAGCTAATTTACTTTTAATGCTCTAAAGCAGTGTTTCGTAAAAAGTTACATGGGTATTTCGTCGATTATTTAATAGATTCCATATAACAGCTGATTTAAAAAAAAATGGGAGCAACTCGGAAAGATAAACATTGTTAACAAGTAGCAACATGTTACTCCATTCATAAAAAGTGTTGATGCAAAATGTTTTATGACTTTATACAAAGGTGGGAAGCTTTAAATGTAAGTTTAAGAGCTATTTTGCTATCTATTCCTAATAATACGCAATGGTGATTTTGGTGATTCGTATTAATTTATTTGTTCGTATTTATACACGATAGGAATATTCATACAACCCGGTCAGAATACCTGTGCACCTCGCTGGAATGCGGCGCCTCTCCCGCTTCCCCTGTCACCTCTCCGCGCACTCCCCGGTGCGATAGTACGGTTAGCATCTTCGCCGCCGCCGCCGATATGACGTCACGAAGTCAGGTGCACAGATATAAATAAATACATTATAAATAAATACATTTCTTTATTTGCGAAAATGGGTAATTACAATAAGATCTTAAAGTTTACATTGAGAACTCCATAATCCACCTTACGGCATGCAAATATTAGGTTGTCTACGACAATTTGACAAAAAACTTTACAATTTATCACTCTGAGCTTCAAGGACTACCAATTTTACTCTATTATTATCTACATTACATAATTATACAAAACTAATTAAGCATTTTTAACAGTCCAATGATAATGGAAGCTAACGAATAAAGTAATTGAGTAATGAAAAACAATTATACCTAGTACTAATGCCCAAAGTAAAAACTCAAAAATCTGTAAGTGTTACTAGGTTCCGTAGAGTTGTCCATTCAAGGACTGCAAATTTCTTCTTATTATTCATTCACATATTCATAAATTGTTTATGTATTGCTAACAGAGTAATGATAATGAAAGCATTAGATCAATACATTTAACTAGTTAAGATACCAATATATTGTCCGGGTTGTACATTAATGTGATGTTAAGGCATATTATGTGCAAGAAATAGATTTTTTTTGGAACGAAGTAACTTACATCTAGCTTTTAGGAGATAGGGACATTAATGCGCGACCGAACTGGAAACAATGTGAGACTAAAGCAAGGTGACGCGTAAAAACTGTTTTCACATAATCAATCGTACCATAAATAATAAAAATTAAGCTATTGTGTTGTTTCTATATAGTCCGGGGGAACTTCGTTCCTACCGGAACCACTTCTTTCTTTTCACGAAAAACGTAATTTCGAAATAAATTCCCGACTTTATTTGTCCTAACGAACATTGTTTGACGTTTAAATGTTCTAAGTCAACTCTAAGGGTAGCGGTTCGCCCGGAGACCGCGACAGGCACTTGACACTATGGAATTGTATGGGCGCCAGTTCGCGCCGAGACCGCAACAGGAGACCGAGACACGTGTCGCGAGACATGTGTCGCGGTCTCGGCGCGAACGGGCACCCATACAATTCTATAAAGTCAAGTGCCTGTCGCGGTCTCGTGTCGCGGTCTCAGCGCGAACTTGTACCTTTATATGAGTAGGCTTAGAACATTTAAACAGACGAAATAACGGATCGAAGTAGAACGGCCACTCTACCGCCTAATCAAATTGGCTATTGCTTTGTATTGCTGTCTCTATCATTGTAAGTGAAAAGAAAAGAGAGCGAAATATCAAAGCTAAGACTTTTTTGTTCGGCGGTAGACCCCCCGGAGTAGGAAAGTCGCGAGTTTATTTCGAAATTGCGTTTTTCATAGAAAGAGATTAGACATCCTGGTGTCCCATAACACCAAATCTTTTTTTTTTAATTTTACAAACATCTTACTTTCCACTAGCCTTGACACTAGAGAAGAACAAATTATGATTTTTTTTCGACTCAACGCGAGGCAACTAAAAACAGCGTTCAAGAAACATACAGCAAGCAGTAATGTGAAAACATTACTGTGTTCCGGTTTGAAGGGCAAAGTTTCCAGTGAAATGATAGGACATAGAGATAAAACATCTTTTATTTCTAGGTGACGAGCGTATAGTGTTAGGTAATGATTTGGAATTCATGTTCCAAGGGCTGTGTGGCACTACTGATCTGGGCAGGAATGTTTACCATCACACATGTCCCATTAAATATTTATACTGTTATATTTAAAAAAATCTATTTAATAGATTTCAACATTCTTATTTTCATAGCCCCGCTACACACCGCTATAATCTCTTTAAGCATTCTTTTGTTTAAACCGTTACATATTTAGTCTTGAAGTAACTGTTATTATTATATTAGTATTAAAAAAAATACAATAAGTAGCTTTATAAAAAAATGGTGGTCTGTAAAGCCGGTTGGTTTACGGACGATAGTTTAACATGACAACGTCATAACAAAACATTGAAAGATGCGGCGCAACCGTACAATGAGCGTAACGGAACATAACGGGACACTTTTCGTGCATGCACTCGACGTTCATCAATTTATTAGACGTTGCCACGTCAAAATAGTTACAATAAGTAGCAGTTAAGATAGACACCTAGATTTATATCGAGCCTTCGCCTTTCCATATAGCTGCAAATGATAATGATTTCTTACATAGTAAATTTGTTCTTTTCTAGTTTACGTTCAGTCTCAATTATCATTTAAAACGTTCACAATACGTCATCTCATTCACTCATAACATGTAAGATAATGGAAAGAATAGGAATAACTAATAAAAAAACTAAAGAGTCCATCAGTTAGATCAAAAAAATTGTACAACATCATCAACACCCCACTATATGTTCCCACTGCTGGGACTCGGACTTTCCTTCGTAAGGAGAGAGTTAAGGCCATAATCCACCACGCTGGCTCAGTGCGGAATGACACATGACTTAGAAATGTTTTAGGTACCTGTTGGTTTCCTCACGATGTTTTCCACCACCGTTTTAAGTTAGCGGCATTACGCACATGACATTCGAAAAGACAGTGGTACGTGTGGGGTTTGAATCCGGGGTTTCTGCATCGGCAGGCGCCGATCTGCCGGCTAGACCAGCCGTAACTTATTTTTGTTTTGTTTTGTGTAGGAATAAAACAGAACAAAAAAAATGAGCTACAAGGAAGATATAATGCTTAGAAGTTGAATGACGTCAGGTCTCTATAGGATTTTCATGTAGACGTGACGTCAAAATCCACTCCGAAAGTCGATTTTCAATATTTTGATAAGACGAAAAATACGTGTCCCTTATTTTTCCATAATATAAAATAAATAAGTAAATAATACAAATATAACTAACAAACTAATTAGAATGGTATATTTTTCATTCAGTCATCATTCTAATTCGGAAGACACATTCCAGAATACGACATTTTTTCAAGACCCATCATAGTTTTCAAAAATCTTTCAAGGTCATAATCATCCATCGGCCAAACCGGCCATCTACCGTCTAACTAAACCGGCTTTCGTTTAGCTATTGCGGTCTCTATCATTTCAAGCGGTAAGAAAAGAGTGAGCAGTATCAAAGCTAAGACAGTACTAGTTAGGTATACCCTCCGCATTGGGCCAAGGTGGTGGTGGCCAAATTATTTTATGCGATTATTTTTTTGTTTATTTTAAATCAGGTGCAATAGTAATCTATCTAGGTATGACGTTAAGAGTTGGCGTAGTGCTCTAGAGACAGCAATCCTGCACTTTTATCTCACGAAGCGACGTTTTACTTGTGGTAACGACGCTAACAAAACACGCTGTGAATGTGTGCGTGACCGCAGACGCTTCGCCTGAGACGTGAGTGAATTACGTTTTTTTTTAAATAAAAAGTGACGAGACTAGCAGGATATGTGCCTGATGGTAAGCAACATGCCTGCCACATAACAGCACAGTGCTCGCAGCTATTGGAACACGGAGAGTTCAAATCATTACCTAGCACTGCACTTCGCACGTCACCCAGCGATCTAAGGTATTATTTCTCTAAGCCCTGTAATTTCTCTGGAAACATTGCCCTTCAAACCGGAACACAGTTACGTGCTGATTGCGTGTTTATAGTTGACCGCCATCTCGCCTGATGTCAAGCGACGGTGTGGTCTACGATGGAGCGAAGAAACCGATTCACTCTCGATTTGAAGATCCAAAGATTGTAAACATCGGAAAAAACCCGCTCAGGCAACGCATTTCACAGCGTAGACGTTCTTATCACAAAAGTAGAGTCAAATCTCTTCTTTCATGTCTTCGAACTTAGCGTGTATTCACCACTTATCACAAGTAAGGGCGCGCGCCGCTTCGTGAGCTAAAACTACTGTAATTAATTTAAAATCACATCAGTTTTCAATGCCTACATTTCTTGTACCAAAATCATAACTTCAGGCTTCAAATAAACATCCTTATTAGGGCTCCTACTAATTTCCTCCGCGACGGACGAGTGCCAAGCGAACGTGAGCACTGTCGCCGGTACTAACCGAAGGTCTATAAGGGTCTTGTTCGCGTCCTCTTCTAAGATTATCTTGTGCCCAGTGGGCGTATTCAGAACGAAGGGTAGATCGTTTTCAAGGTTCTCTCGCACGAAGTCGTGGATTTCATTGTACTTTTCGTAAACTGAAAATGTTCCCTGAAACGAATAAATATATCAATTAATTGATTAAATACTAGCGATCGGTCCCGTCTGTGCCCGTGGCACATATATTATATAGCCTATAGCAATTAGGGATAGCGTATATATTACATAACCAAAGGTGAAAGATTTTTTTGAATTAGGCCCAGTAGTTTCTGAGAATAGCGCGTTTAAACAGATCCACTCTTCAGGTTCAGCACTAGAAATATGGGTGGATATGTCTCTAACAACACAAACTAGCCCCGAACCAAGCAAAGCTTGTACTATGGAAGCCAGAAAGATGATTTACTTATCTTTATATACATATCTTTTGTGCGTGTGTTTGTCACTGAACTCCTCCTAAATGGCTGGACCGATTTAAATGAATTTTTCTGTGTACCTTCAGCTGGATTCGAGAATGGTTTAGATTCGCAAATCAGGCCGGCAGATGGCGCTGCAGTTGGTATCTAGGTTATTACCTGAGCGAAGCCGGAGTGGGCCGCTAGTATGAATGTAAATAGGTACATAGGTACTTATTATATACATAGAAACACCCAATTATTGAAGTGGTAGGACTCTTTGTAAAGTCTGCCTAAAGAAGTACTACATCTTTGTCAGTTATTCAACCATCAAGCGGTAATGTACAAACAACACTCATTACAAGGCATAGAGATAATCACCCAGAGATATACAATGCAGTGCTAGGTAATGTTTTGGATTCTTCACGTTCAAATAACTGCGTAACGCTGTGCTGTTACGGGCGGGTGGCACATATTCAGCTCGTCTCGTCACTCTATCCAATAATCCTATTAAAATAAGCTTTGATTTATTTACCTGCAGCAGTATTCCGTCCGGGAATCGAACCCGTATGATGGCGAATTTGTATTTCCTCATCTCCCTGATTTCGTCTTTCTCTCGCATCGCCTTCGTCCGAAGCATTTGACTCTTCTCAATCAGCTCCGCCCTGAAATACGGATACAGCTGTTATTTCATTCAATTGTTACAATTGGATCAAAAACAATATCATCATCAGCCGCAAGACGTCCACTGTTGAACATAGGCCTCGCCCCTAGATTTCCACAACATTTAATAATATACCATTCTAATAAGTCCGTCACCTATATTATGTAAAATAATGAGACGCATATCGACGCCCCCCGCGAATAATCCGGTAATGACCTATTACGGGGTTTTTCATGTTATGCGTTTTTCGGAATCTGGGAGTTCAAATACACCATGTAAATTTTTTTCAGATTTTTTCTATCTTTATTTACGAAGATATAAAAAACTATGCGTATATTCCGTAAAAATTCATTAAAATGTATTTTAACCGAATAATATGGTTTTAGATCTTTGCGAAAAAAAACAACAATATGATTTGACAGTAAACATTGTTACGATATTATTCGGGTAAATAGTTTTCTCTCTTATTTAAGTAAGTGCCTTTAAAAAAAGTTGCGGGTTAAAATTCAATAGGTAAAGAAGACAGGTTAGCCCTACGTACAAATTTTTATAAACTTGCCAATCGAGAATTTCAATGGCAATACATTACACGACATTTTAAATCCAATGATCTTAAAAGGATAACCGTAAATAGAAAAAGTAACCGATCTCAAACATTAAAATATTATTTTCTCCACAAAGATGAAGGAATCCAAGTATGCAAGGTTTTTTTAAAACACGCTTTCTATTACTGAGCAAATGATTTACACGGCCTTAGAAAAAATTAAAAGTGATGAAAGTTTGATCGATGAACGAGGCAGGCATCAGAATAGACCACATCAAATGAAGCTAGATACAGAAGCCGGTATCAGAAATCATTTTGATTTATTTCCCAAAACAGAATCGCATTACACGAGAAAAGAGTCTAAACGAGAATATTTGCCTGAATCTTTTAATATTTCAAAAATGTACCGACTTTACAAATCATGGTTTGCAAATCAGAACTATACATATATTGTTGAGATGGCTTCAAAACGACGACAGTATGAAAAAGTGTGTAATAAATAGTAACTACAACTATTCAAGCCTAAAAGGATCAGTGCACTTTCTGTTCACAATATCAGTAAGCTGACTCCGTTGAAAAGACATCTTTAGAAGAAAATTACAGGAAACATTTGAGTAGGAAAGAATGAGTTCAATGAGAGTTGAAAAGCAGTACTATGTAAATAAAGATGACACTGCTGTGGCCATTTTTGATTTAGAAAAAGTTTTGAATGTATCACAGCCTGAAGTGTAAATTTTCCACTACAAACTTAAACACCCGATTTATAATTTTACAGTTTTTGACGCTCTTAATAAACTAGGGTTCTGTTACATTTGGCAAGTTCAAATAGGAAAAAGGTTGCATCGAATTGGGGAGTTCCTTGTTTCAATTTGTCAAGACCATACATGAAAAAGGTATACGCAAAATTATATTTTCCTCTGATGGTTGTTATGAATGTTATGGCCAGAATAAAACAGATACATTTTGCATTGGATATTTACATTGCAATGACTCTTCAAATTGACATTACCCATCGGTTTTTTGTTGGTATAGATGGTATAGCCAAAATGAAGGCGACCCCATGCACGCATGTATTGAAAGAGCTCTGAAAAACTAAGTTTTGTACAGACCGGACCAAATATATATGTAGTAATATCATGAACGCTAAAGTCTCCGGAGACAAATATATCCTAAAAAAAATGCAACAATCTGAAATCCTCAATATAAAAGACTTCAACCTCAACCCAAAAGATGGCTTCAAGATAAGACAGGAGAAAAAGTATGATGGTCCGATGCGATGGAGGTTAATGTGTCATATAGTAAACCTAACTCTCTGCTTTTCAAATATGATTTTAATCAGGATTATATTGAATTGCATTACGATGTAAGCAGAAGTAGACAGAGTTGGCAAAACAGGTGTCTAAAACAATTGAAAGTTTTGAATTAAAGCAAGCATACGACAAGCCTCTTCCTATTACAAAAGCTTTATATAATGTAATAATCTCCTAAGCCTGTGTAACTCCCAAGCAATTCCTCACCATTATCAACTATTTTATAGGAACTTGAGCTTTTGTGATATTGAATCAGATCACGTTGAGGATTCTGATAAGGATTTTTAACTGTAATAGGACCTTATTATAATTTTCATGATTGTGTAATCATGTTTGTGTAAATTGTGTCTTCATTCCAGTGTCTATTTTTATGATAATAAGAACTATCGTTTTTTGTCAAACTAACCAAACTTGTTTCATATACTAGAATGTCCTTTATTTCATAAAATATACTATAATAATCATCATATACTACTTAAGTAAACTATCCGAATAAATAGTAATAGTCATAACAATCAAATTTACGTTACTGTTAAACAATCGAATAACCTAATAATTGCTTTTACAAATGTTCACTACACCAAAAAAATTACACGAATAATAGCACAACACGATTTTACCGTTGCCGTCGAAAATATGAATTTACACGAATAATATCGCAACAAGATTGTATTGTTCTCGTCAAAACTATAAATTTACACGAACAATATCGTAAGTAACATTACTGATTAGAGTTTGACATACACTAATATAGTAAAATGCATCCAACTAAATTATAACGAAGCCCTTGGGACTACTTACAATTTGTTTAAATAACCAGATAGCTAAAAAAATTAGCTTCCATAGGCGATATAAAAAGTCTCGGATACTTGTTGTTTAATGGAGTTATTAAGGAAAAATGGTTTTTAATTTTTCCTGAACATTTACACTTTTACGATTACCGGATTATTCGCGGGGGGCGTCGATATTTTTTTGAAGTGAAAACTTGTTTTGGCATGCCTAGACAGAATTTTCGTGGGCTGTGAATTGAAATCCAGCACCACGCTCGGGTATGATACTAGCTTTTCGGAGATAAATTCGGGATGTTAGAGCGAGAAACAATATACAGTCAACAAGCGCGTCAGAGCGAGACAGATAATATAGTCCCTGTGTACCTGTATTTATGTCTTTTTATCGCGATATTAACTTTAAGGTATGCTCTAGGTAGGTTCTAATTGAACTTGTCACGAAATATTAAATTTGCATTTCATATCCATTGCAAAAAAGTTTTTGTTGTAATATACTCGTATTAATGTTTTATCACAGCACTTACACTACGTAAACACACTAAATGATACCTATTTTCATCACAGCACTTACACATACACAACATATTTATGCATTTTTAGCGAAATACCTATAAAATAAATAAATAGCACATACTAAAAAATTTGCTAGGCAAAGCTATATCCGACCCGCGTAATTTTTTTTAAAATTTATTCTTGTCCCTGAATATACTAGTCTTTCGTCATTCACCCGCATGTTATTCTCGTGTTGCTGTGCTTACTAGATATATTATAATTTTCAATGTCTTTTTAATTTCTATTTTTTAGTATTTATTATTTTAGTTTTCATTTCTGTCGTGCGGTCTTAAGCGCACACATTTTTTGGTTTATAAAATTGTTAAAAATAAAAATCCGACAGATATTAAATTAAATTGGATCTAACTAGGTTTCATAAAAAAAATGCATTTTATGCCAGTTTTTAGACACTGAAAAACTGTTACATTAACATTGGAATGCGATGGTAAATTTCGCGGCATTGTGTGACAGTATAATACCTCAGGCGTCAAGAAATAGTAGATCCGGGTTCGAATTCAGAATGACCAACTTTTTTTTTGACGTGACAACGTCTTATAAATTGGTTTGCCGGGTGACACTTCAAGAAACTGCGTTACGCTCCGCTCACGTTATGCGCTCACAACGAGAGCGAGTGAGAGGCACGCGTCCCCTTCCACTCGGGCATGGTTAGCCCAGCCCGCCTAAGAGCGAGAGAGACAGACATAAAAAGTGAAAGGCACGCGCCCCTTCCGTAAAATTATTTTGCCACTCAAAGTCGTTGTCACGTAAAACTTTCGCCCGTATACCGACTTTACAGGCAACCAATTTTTTTTTTTGAGAAAATCTATTTTTTTCCGGTAATAGAATTACTTCCCAGTAATAGATTTTCTTACCCTACCCTTTATCAGTAGGTATCTAGGTGTTTAAGTCGAGCAAAGCTCGGTCACCCAAGTACTGAACTATTATATTTTACCTGATTTGAGCTTCCCTTTTGAGCTCGGCGGGCGTGAGAGCGTAGAACGCGTTCGGTAGCGCCATCTTGGCGGCGGCTTGCGACGGGAGCAACACCTGTAGGTTCCGGTCCAATTCCAGCTGAATGGGCGACGCCGTACGCAGCGCGTCTATCAACGTCTGCAAATTATCTGTATTCGTTAACAATGTTAAACAAAACAATTGGAATCTATAGATACCATATTCGTCAATAATCTCAAACCATACAATAGGCGCGGTGACTAAAAATAACTAATTAATCCGACAATAGGGATGTTGACAATTTTTGGGAATTGCTTTCATTTTGAAGAATTACAGTTGCATACCATTTAAAACAACATTTTATTTCAAAATATTGGTATTTTCGATGAGTATTGCTATTATTATATATTAAAATAGTAGTGGTAGACACAATAATAAAGTTATTTTGAATTTTCCCGCAAAAACACTCACCAACTGACATGAGGTCACTAACCGCAAAACATTGGTAGCGATTCATGACTGTATGTGTCCAGTTTATCTGTTTTTTTATTTTTACTTGAATACAATCAAAATCGTCGTCGTTTAGATCGCAAACTATAATAAAATGCAGAGAAGTGAACAGTTTAGTCAATCTTCGACAGCTTGTTTTGCTGTTAGTGATGTAATGAGCCATATAGGTGTCTCCAGTCACATAACTACATATTGAAAATATAACATTTAAAATCATATAAATTTACTAAGTAATAATAAATTATAAAAAATGTGATTTTCGATATTATATTATAGAAGTTGCTTGCGGTTTTATTAGTCACCACCCCAAGACTTACATGTAGTGTGTCCATGGAAGGTACATTCTCCACACTGAAGACCAGGAAGTCCTCAGCGCCGCCGTCGGCGTTGGGTAAGCTCTGCTGCAGAAACCCGGCCGCTATCAGAAGCTCCAACGCGCCTTCTATGGGCTGCACTCGTTCCACAAACACTCTGCAATATTTATCATATTTTTCAGTTACTTTATTTAGTTTCTTAAACTTAGGTTTTTACAATATCGATAAATGTATAAAAACAAGATCAAAAAAAGTATTAAGTAGGTACATGGAAAAGATTAATTAAAAAAAATGTCAAATACCTAAATACTACAAACAAAAGTTTGGGAGTCATCAATTTAGTCTCCGCACTCGTCAAATCGCCGACCAAAAGTGCCCATCAGACTGGCGGCATTTCCAAATGACGCTGTATGGCCAAAGAAATGTTTTGAGCCAGATAGAGACCCAAGCGGGGATCCCTAAGAAGACGACCCAAGACGGCAACAAAAGCTCTCGCCTCAGAACCCCAACACAAAAACATTATAAAACCTAAACCTAGATCGCAGGAGGCAGCGTGCCAGGGCCCAAGCAACCGGTGGTTAAGGTTTCAGAGTGAGGAACCTCCTGACGATGCGCGCTGTGTCGAGGATGACCGCCGCGTGCATCTGACCCTTGATCGAAAGTATCTTTAAGATGTTGATCAAGACTTTTCGATCAAGGCCGTTTGCCGACACAAGTATTGGAACTATGATCGTGGAATCAACATTCCACATGGCGGTAATCTCATCCTATTATTAATATTACAAATGTCAATCTTTGGGCGTTTCAAATCGGAACACGGTAATACTTGCACACTACTGCTTGGTGACAGAATAACTGTCTTACCTATTGGACATTCTGATTTTCATGTATTTCTCTTCATCAGGATGCGCGATAATGTTTTCTAGGTACTTGCATAGTGTTTCCACACATGTGTCGATCTGTAAAAAAGCATAATATATAATAAGTAATTATAGGTGGACAAATCACACTGAACACCATCTGACCCCAAACTAAGCAAAGCTTGCAGTTGCACTATGGAAGCCAGATATAATACTTCTATAGTTGTAAATACATACTTATTATACACAGAAACACCCAGAGACAGTACAAATATTGGAATTCATCACACAAATATTTGCACTGGGTGGGAATCGAAACCACGACCCTCGGCTTTGCAGGCTGAGTTACTACACTAAGACACGAGCCCAGTTGATAATTATTTATCTATGAAAAATAAAATCAAATATAAGCAGCCCACTGAATGTTGCCACTGCTGGGACTAGGGGCTTTCTCTCGCGAGGAGAGAGTCAAGATCATATAAGCCATACACTTGGCTAAATTTAATAGCTACTGAATTCAGAGTAGTGTAATAGCATTCAGTGAGCTAGTATTCTAATGCCCATTTTCACCAATAGCCCCTAAAATTTAAGTGTCTCCTAAGCCAATATAAGGGACACCTAACGAAAGTTTTGTTTTCACCAACGATTAAGTGACACCCAAAGCATTAGGGGGCCCTTATAATTTAGGGGATGGTTTAGTGACCCCGTCACACTTAGGTGACACATATTTTTAGGTTATTTTGTGAGTGAACAATATCACTCCTCCATATTTAGCGAGATAACAAGATAAAAATGGCAAATTCAGTAGCGAGAATTGCTTGCTTCTAACTTACTTGTAACCTTGCTTCTGTATTTGGTCATGAAATTTAGCCAAGTGTAAGAATTTAACCCACCACGTTGGCCCAGTGCGGAGTGCCAGTTGGTGAATGACACTCTTGTAAAATTATAAAATCTGACAGATTATAATCAAATGCCGTCAGATTACAAACTAACCTACTGTAAGATTATAATTTCACGCGTTAGATTATAATTTGAGGGTCTTGACAATTTTACGGTGACAAATATACAAAAAAAATTAACACCCACATTGAGGTTAAAAAGTAAAGTGTATCATTGAAAGTATGGGCACCTTTTCTCTATTGTTGTTGCAGGACTGTATGATGAGACATGCTGTCAGCCCTCTCTCTTCCTCGAGTTGCTCATACAGGAATGTCTTTATATTCTTCTTCCATTCGTCTCGTGGCAAGATGTCGTTGCTGATCATTGGACATCTGAAAATGAAAAAAAAAAAAAAAAAAAAAAAAATTAATATTTATATTTGTATATGTTTGTGAATAAGACCGCACGGCAGAAGTGAAAACTAAAATAAGAAATAGCTATTAAAACTATTAATAACTGATAATAATTAACATTAAAAAGTATTACATTTAAATTAAAGATTGTATTTTTTAAATAACATACACGAGTAACTCACGTTTGATATAGTCAGTCCAGTCCGACTCAAGTTTCGATCGCGTCCGGCGATCTTTTCCATGGACAGTGCGCGCGCGTGGTCGCAGCTCGTTTAGCACACAGACTGGCCTGACTAAATCAAATGTGATTTACCCATGTATTTATTAAAACGTTAGTTTTCATACTAAAATTCAACATAGTAACACAGTGACACCGACACTACAGTGAAGAGTATATCTGGCTGTATCTTTCACGCTAGGGATCACACGCCAGTCCCGAACTTATCCGACCGCACCTCTCACATCCGAGCATGACTATCAGCCTCATTCACAGCCTACGAAAAAATCTATGTGTGAAAAGCTATGTGCTTTTGTAGTGGCAGCCATCTTGAATGTGAGATTTGACAAAGTGAATTCACCTTTCAAACACAAAAATATCTGTGTGTACTTAATGTACGCTTGTAAGAAGTTAATACTTATACAAAAAAAAAAAAAAAAAAAAAAAACCAGGGTTAATAGGTATACCAGCAAAATCTCTCTATAACCTGCTGAAAGACCTTGGCTTATCCAGAAGTGCAGTAAGTTGTATACTAGAATGAGTATCTAAAGCTGCACTAGTAGGCTCATATCAGATTTGGCTGGGCAGGGAGAGAAAAACGAGTAGTGAATGTGAGTGTTGATGTACGTCAGAAAGGGGCCCCTTAAACCTACGCCCGAGTCACAAGTCTTGGGATCTACTCGAGTTTTCTCTCTCTGCCACACGATGGACCCGGCACCCGCACGGTGAATCCATGGAATGCTAAGAAGATCGTCTCTCTCTGTTCATTCGTCATAAAAACATATTTCGGTCAGAAACAAATTCCCACTCATATTTCCCCAGTATGACGACGTGTGTAGGGGATGCCACAAAACACATACACAGTGACTCACTTAAAGAAGACCCCGGAAGCAGCATAGTTCCTGGGCAAATCGCAGTCTTGTTCCTTCACCTCCTTTACTTCCTCCACACTGTCCAGTCTCAACGGGACCGATGTGGATGCCTTCTCATTCTCTAGCTCCTTTCTCACTTGAGCCTGGAAACAGAAAGAAATAACATAGTTAGAAGGTGAATTAATATTATCATAAATAATTTTCCCAGCGGTCTGTTCCAGCTTTGCTCTGATATTGTTTGTAATCGAAGCGAAAATTTAAGTTTAAATTTTCCATTTTGTGAACTGAGTGACCAAAGGAAAAAAACAATTGAGGAAAAACAAATGAATTACGGTTTTCAAACAAAATCATGAGTAAACAGCTGTTAACATTTTGTAAAAGGTAATTGAATTTCCTAACCAAAGAGGAGTTATTTGAGATCAAAGTCGTCAGTACAACAAAACCCCAATTTCATATATGGGCCTAAGACCGAGCCTGTATTTTTGACTAGAATCTTAAATATTGGTCATCATACCTGTATGGCCGCAAGTGAAGTATTAAACGATGGATTCTCCCTCTTCTGATTCAATCTTGCGAGGGCCGCTTCCGCTGCCACTTTACTCTCTGCAGTCAAACCGGACCTCTTCGGGCCCACATCTATCTTCGAAGACGACTGACTGCTAATCGTCGCCTCACTTAACTTATGCCCTGGCCCGGCAAGCTTAAACTTCGCTTCGACCTTCTTCTTTTGAAAGAACTTCTTGATTTTATCTGCCATTGTTTCGTTTTATATTCTTGGTGTGTGTTCTTTAGGCAGCTTTAGTTTGGATACACTTTCCCTCAGCTGTTCGATGGTTGCTGATGTAGCTGATAACAGATAAGATACAATAGACTTGTTTTGTGAGTCACATGAGTTTATTTACATTAAAAAAATACGACAATGGCTGACTCATATGAACACAACATCCTTTATCCTATGGTTAAACTTATTTGAAGTATTAATTGTTGTACTAATAGCAATTTTAACCACAACTTTTCTATTCCCGTTATTTTCCCATGATGAAAAGTAGCCTGTGCATGATGAAAAGCAGACAAAAATCTCACTAAATTCCAAATTTTAACCTGACCTGTTAATATATTCTCACATGAATCCAATAACAAAAATCCAAAGCTTCCCATTTTTCATTTAATTAATATTATTCAATAGTATCAATTCAGTCAATAAGGGAACTAAATACCAATCAATTTAGAAAAAAACTTAAAGCATTGTTATCTCAGAAATGTTATTATATAATTAATGATTTTTTAAGTGACAAATTCTAGACATTACGCAGTTAACACTAATTTCTTAATTTTTTTTTTTTTTCCTTCTTATTTAATGATGACATTTAATTAACTTTGATTGTTTGTTTGAAACATCTATTTTTGCGAGTATTTTTGGGTAATGTTTTAGTGTAACTGTGACATGCTTCTTTTAATTATACCAGTTAACATTTAATGTAAATTAGTCCTTAGTTTGTATGAGCAGACTGCTACCTACCTGACATATGTACGCCTAGCCGGCACAGCATGATATGGCAACACAAATTATTATTACATCTATGTGCACATCTTTTGTACAAAACTCACTCATGTTGTATGCAAATAAATATATCTTTATCTTTATCAGTAAACAAAATACACCCACATATACACATTTAAGTACATAAATTAATTAAGTATCTGAAATTAATTGATATAGCCTAAAGCCTCCCATTTATGTTATTTAGTTTTTATCTTTATTGTTACTTGTACAAGCTTAGAAGGACACTGCCTGCAGCAACACAGCTAACACTAAAGCTACAGGCAGGGGCTACTAATGTATCTTATTATTTAATAAAGATATTTGCATATTAGTATTATTAGTATAAATATAGTGGTTGGACATTTTGCAGAATTTGCCTGGGGAAGTAGCACCCTAAGCTAAGACCACTATAATATAGGTACCACTATAATATAAGGCCTTAGGTATGACTAAATGTAGATGTTTCCTGCAGTTGTATTCTTCCTTCTAAAATAGTTAGACATTAGTATAATATAATATATATATAATGTAGGATAAACGGTGACTCAGTTTGTAACAGAGGTTTCAATTGAAATATGAAATATACCATTTCGATTTCAAGCTAATTCAAGAAACATGAAATTGTAGGTATGCTAAGTATTTGAGTAGAGCACTGCTTAAATAAGTACGTCACAGTACCTCCGAAATACACAAATATTGTTGAGAGATTCCTTCAACAGAACTGATCAGCTCATAGCCATGCAAAACTCGTACTATGAAAGTCAGATGGCCAACATAATATATAATAAATATAATTGGGAAATACACACTTTTGATGCATACAACATACAGACACTGGACAAAAAACGTCAACAGGGAAAAAACAGTTGCTTGTTTCAATTAAGCTTTGTCTGCTAGCTTATTGCTTTCTCAATGGTTTTTGTGGTAGAATAAAACCATTAAATAAAATAGTCATATTGTGTTAAGCATTTCAGTCTGAAATATTCAGATAAGCCCAAAAAAGATCAAAAAGACACAAATCACAAAAATATAAGAACATTAAGTGTATAAAATACATTCTATAACTAAAATATACAACTTGGCTAGTTTATTTCAATCAGTAATTTCAACCAATATTTATTTATTGGCCAATTTTGTTTATAGCCATTCAGCATAATAGCATAAAAATTGCTGTGTTGCTGTTATACAACATTTAGCAATGAATATGCTCTTTTTCTCAGTAAAGTTATTAGTATTTATTGAGAAAGAAACACCTACTTATAGTCTTGTGTATCACAAAGAATTCAAATTTTAATTTGGTCATGGTTGTGCCCTGGATTGCAACCAGTGTGTGATTAGTTTTTTCATGATATTGTATTTTTCCCAAATAAGACTGGATAGTTTCAACAAGTATGCCAAGGGAACCATTAACTTTGAAGTATTGTATTTACCAATCTAGGTATTGTATTCACTATATAAATTTGAGACCAATATTCAAACCCACAAACTTGTGAGTTTAATGGAAATACCAACATGATGAAATTAGGCAACAAAAACGATAACAACAATGGAAATTATACCGACGTATTTACTGCACAAAGGTAAATATTGTCCTAACGTGTAATTCAAGACCTAGGCCAAAGTCAAGGTTATCACTAAAGTATCGAATTGACTCACCTGGCCTCATAAACCGCTCAGAAATCCGTTTGCCGTATACTCTCCACGATATGACAATCAATAACAAAGTAAACAACAAGATGAAAAAGAACGTCTTTAAAAGCAGAAATTGGAATTCGTTGAAGAAGAATACCTCCGATATCTCCTCGTAAAAAGATAACTCTGATAAATTAACGAACGATTGGGGAAAACTCTCTAAAGGTAGGGACGAAACGCACGACTCAAAGAAATCCTTTGCGAATGACAAAGTATCCCCAATTTGAAGATACAAAGCCTCGTAAAGGGTGGAGTTGAAAACTGTGTTATCGAATAACGACATTACACATATAATTTGCGAACGAAATCGGGAAATTTGAAGATAATAGAGTTCATAGCGATAGTCGTACCACAATTTACAAATTCACGTTGCTTTGCTTTATGACATCTGGCGTGACATTTCACGATGAACATTAGAACTGTCTCTTATATGTCAGTATTGATAGATTTTCTTTTTTGTTTCACTTTTGAGTGATATCACCTTCGGTGCAGTTTGCCATTTACACAAGCACAACCTTTATTCTTGGAAAAAGCAATGGTTTTTGAACGTGCGAATTTTACGATGGAAATACCAATCCTTCCTTCAACATGATAGTATAAACTAATCATAATCTAGCAACTAATTGACACTGTAACACTGTACTTATTTCTTCTCATCGCGCTGGGCACAACTACGAAATTCGCCTAACAGCCACCGCTCTCAGCGGCGCGCGGTGCCGTGTGTTAAGCGCCTCAAGTCTTTATTACACTCGGCTAAATGGAGTCGCTATTTCAGTCTAGTGTCATATCATTCATTAAGCTAGCATACCTTCTAAATTCAGAAAAGAGGACAGCTTGCCACTGAATTCAGACCACTAACCGGTTTTCTAAATTTGCCTCTTAAACTCTTCGGTCACTAAATTTAGACAATTGTAATAAGGGCTTGTCAGGTCACGAGGCTCTAGGGGGTAGGGGATCACATAGTTGTGTCACAAAACTACAATAAGTACATGCATGCTTTTTAATCAGTGCTTCACTTACGTACTGGACCCAGCCCAGAAAGAGAGAGGCAAGGTATTTTTTTAAATGAAGAGTGACGAGGCGAGCAGGACATGTACCTGATGGTAAGCAACATGCCTGCCACATAACAACACAGTAAGATGCAGGTATTGGAACATGAAGAGTCTAAATCCTAGCACTGCACTGCGCTCGTCACCCAGAGATCTAAGATGTTATATCTCTAAGCCCTGTAATTTCTCTGGAATCATTGCCCTTCAAACCGAAACACAGTAATGTTTGCACATTGGCTTGGCGGTAGAATAACTGGCATAGATGTGGTACTTTCCCAGACAGACTCTGCCAAGGGTCCTACCACTACAAAAGATTATCTGAATGTGTGTCTGGAAGAACACATACGCTTCTTTTTATCTCGGCAAAATAACGGGAACTACGCGAGTAAAGCTGCGGAGCGCTGCTAGTGTATATATTATACTTAGTGGGTATGTTTCCCGTTGAACTTTTTCACTCGACCCTTCTGCACTCATGCGGCATTCTTTTTGCCCTATTTCAGCGAGCTCCGCTAATTGCCGCCAGTTTCTAGAGCCCTTCATTTGTGTAGTATTCGCTGTAAGGCTGAAAATTAAGAGTTTCAAAGCCACTGTTCAGTTACAGCGTTAATACGATTGAAACCATCCGTACAATCCGAACATTTTGTAGTGGTAAGACTCTTGGCAGAGTCCGCTTAGGGAATAACCATACTTTTGCCTGTTATTATACCGCCAAGCAATAATGTTGCAACATTATTGTGTTCCGGTTTGAAGGGTAATGTTTCCAGAAAGATATAACATCTTTGATCTCTGGGTGACGAGCGCAGTGCAGTGCTAGGTAATGATTTGGGCTCTTCATGTTCTAATACATGTCACTGCGCTGTTATGTGTCAGGCACATGTCCTGCTCGTCTCTTCACTCTTTATTAAAAAAAAAATATAAGCAGTGCGTGTAGAGGTTGGGGAGGAGGGCTGGAAGACTTGGTAAGGTTACTCGGCTGATATATCGATAAAGTAAAATTCCTCCAGATTTTCCAGAGATTTCCTAAAAGTCTTCCAGATGAGGGAGGGACCTCTAATGAAATAATCCTGGCTCCGGAAACTGCAGGACCAATATTTATAATTTTCCCAGAGGGTTTAAAATACGCCCAAAAAACGGAATTTAACATTTTTTCCCCAACGGGGTTCTATTCTAAGACCTTTGAAATGCGTCAGCATTTGTAGATAGTCCTGGATGGACCAATGGCGAGTTTACTAAGATTTCTTATCATTTCTGAGCGTGATGATAGAATTCAATTCACATCCCACGAAAAATCTGTCTATTGCGCGTCAAAAGAAGTTTTCATTTCAATTTTCGGAAAATCGTAAATATTGGTTTTATAATATATGTTTTTAATAAATAGTGACGAGACGATTCTCGGCTGATATATCGACCAAGTAAAATTCCTAAGTTTTCCAGATGAGGGTCCTCGGGTCCTCCACGAGTGCTCTGATTAACAGAGTGCCAGTGGAAGGACAAGGGCCGCGACTCGGCCATAGAGGCGGAACCGCGGCTATCCCTAGCCGCGGTGGTGAGGGCGGACCTCTCGCTGCCGACCATCTTCGCCGTGGTGCTTGACAGTTAGAGGTCGTGTGAGGTGGAGGAGCGCGACCCGAAAACGTCTCGCTCCTTCACTGAGGCGGAAGCGGACACGGGACGAGATTGAAGGCACGCTCAGGCTCACACTCAGTCCCAACTGGAAAGCCTGGGGCGTCGGACGTTAAGGGCCGTCTGTCAGCCTACCTAGGGATAGGCCTTCCCGATGAGGTGACGCGCTGGTGGTTTCCGGCGCGTCGCTGGATCCAAATGCGGGGGTGTGGATGCCCACCCCCCGCGAGGTGGGCCCGCAAGGGCAATGACAGGTGGGTCAGGGTTGTTGATGGGACTGCGAAAAGTGACCCCGTGACCCTGACCCTGGCCATGCCGGAGAAACCTGTGGGGGCTTTAGTCGGTAGGGGCACCATGTTAACTCCCATGGTGCCGAGCCCGACATACCATAACTAAAAGTATTTCCCCCACATCAAAAACAAAGGGTGCATCACATGGAGGTACCCGAGTCACGCACCCCATCCTTTTCATCCAGGGAAAAAATACAGGTAACGTAAACCATGTGGGTAAAACCGTGGGCCGCAGCTAGTACCTTTTTAAATATTGCTTAAACATTTTCTATCAAAATTAAATTAAATTATTGACCTAATATGTTTATAGAGCAGTAATAGATAACTATTTTTGACAGGGTTTTACATTCATCTGGCTCTCAAAAAACGCCTCAGTAATTATTTTGTGCCTAAGTTATTATTTTGTGTTTGCGTAACTGACCATCAAAATAAGAAAAAACATTTTGCAAAACTCAAGATCAATAACGACAATGATACAATATCTCTTAGACTACATCTGTCTTATCTATTACGTTGTATTATATCATGACAAGCGAGATGTTTATCAACTCACATCTGTGGAGTTTAGACCTTGTTTAGATCTCTAAATTCTCCAAAGTAGGAAGCGAATAATTTTAATTTCATAAGTCATAATTTTAATTTCATAACTTTTCTCTTTCTTTGGGCGATGTGAGTCCCGAGTTGGAGCAAGGGTAAGTCACAAATTTTAATAAAACTACTTATTTTAAGTACATACCTATTTAAAGTTATATTACTAAACATAATAGATATTTTTATAGACTAGGATTGCCAAAAATAAACCATAGGTTTGTTACATTGATATAAATAAGGAAAGGTTTTAAGATTTCGATGGTTGTGCTAGGACTTTTGATTCAGGTTGCTATAAGATAAAAAGTGTCTTGTATTTGTAAACGTCTTTTTATACTTAGGTTTACTTAGGCTTATATAAGGTAGCGTAGATAGCAGTAGATAGCGCAGTAACTACCAGTCAACATGACAATGAGCCATTTTGAGCTCGACTTGTATTGTCTTAGACAACGTTTGCTAATAATAAATGGCATACCTGTAGATAACTACTAGTTTTTGTATAGGTACTATATTGACGTAACAACGTCTAATAAATCGTTGCAGGTACGCCAGCTGCATGCACGAAAAAGTGTCCCGTTATGTCCCGTTAGGTGTATTGTCCCGTTACGCTCATTGCACGCTTGCTCCGCATGTATCAATTTTTTGTTAAGACGTTGTCACGTTAAACTATCCGTCCGTAGCCCGTAAACCAAAGAAGTTGGAAAGTAAACCAATCGACATTACTGACAACCATTTTTGTTTCTAAAAAAGTTTTACTACAAATTTCTGTAGAAAATGATTTAATTATCATGCCCTTTTAAATAAATCTTATTCCATCCAAAAGATATTATTATGATCTTGTAACAACATTAGACTTTTTCTAAATCTTATACCTTTAAACGAGCAATTCTTGTAAGTATATATGTATAAATATATAGAATCAAAATCTCGGAAACGGCTCAAACGATCTTCATGAAATTATGTATACAGGGGGTTTCGGGGACGATAAGTCCATCTAGCCAGGTTATTTTTAAAAATCGCCGTTTGATGCGCATTTTTAGACAATTAAAAACTGTTACAAAGAAAATAGAATACGACGGTAAATTTCGCGACAGCGCGCGACAATATATTAGCTCAGTCGGGAAGATGGGCGGTTATAATATGGTAGGTCCGGGTTCGAATCCAACCGGCCGTAGTTCTTTTTTCAAGTTCATTATTTTTAGAAAATTTGTATGTATCTAATTAACCGGTCGGTCAAAGGTCACCCAGGTACTTTATGATAGATATAAGTGGTAAATTCAAAGACGTCGAAGCAAAAAAAAAATCGAAATTTTTTTGGGTAAATTGGTGAAAACATAATAATACTTACTTAATATTATGTCAAATTATTCGCATTAACGTACCTATATTATTTGAATGTATTAGTATATATTTAACGTATTTGTGTATTAGGATAACTGTGTAAGTAAATCAATATATTATTTGCTATTTTAGTTTTTAAAATCTATTTTATTGTCTAATTGTAGAAGTATTAATCACTCCTTTTTGTACTTCCCCTCCTCCTTATTCTCAAATCTCTCTTTCTATCCTATAGTTGCCTGGAAGAGATCGCTTTTAGTGATAAGGTCGCCAATTGCTACTTTATTTTGTTTGTTATAAGTAACTTTTGTTTGTTTTTATATTAAGTGCAATAAAGAGTTAATCTATCTATCTATATATTTCGATAAAAAAAAAGGATAAACGATAAATTTTTTTTGCATCCTCAAATCTAAGCTATGTAAGACACAAAATCTTTATGGCTAGGTATTATGTTCATGAATATTTTATTTGTAATAGTACCCGTTTTGAAAATTATAGAGATTATTGGTAAATGGCAGAAAAACTATGTTACAGTTTTGACATCAATGTAACCTCAACATTAATATTTATAAACCAAATTAAACATTAACTTTTGCACCATTTAGAAACTTTTCAGGTTTTTTGCGAACTGCAAACGAATCAGCAGGAATAATCTGTAAGCGAAACTTGTTACAATTCTGGGCTATGTTTGACATCATAACATATCATGAATCAGCGTAGGAGAAGTAGGTAAAGATACATTTTTCTATTTAAAAAAGTTATCGCACCATGTTTAACTAATTCAACTAGACAATAAAGATAAATACACGTCAGTATTTTACTTCTTAATTATAATTCCAAACCGTTTCACCCGGTAAAACCTAGGTACGTGTACAGTTGAGTTCAAAGACGTATTTTTAATTACAGAATAGACACCGCATCTCTGAAACCTTGTACGATGCAAATTTTCAGAATTACTGACACACACACACGTTGAAACGTCAGTGCCCAAGCAACCGCAATATTATCTATAAAATCTAGTGTTGGTAAGCTCTATTTCGCCTCTTGTCTCTTTCTCTTATCTTTTTATCTATTTTAGTATTTTTATTGCCTATTTCGGATAGTCGTTGCAAAGGCCATACACACACTTTAACACTATTTTGAGACAGATCTACTTAGGTAATAGATTTTTACTCGCGTGGGCCATTAAGAATTGTGTAGCTATTTTTTTTTTAATGAACAATCAACATGGAATACTGCGAGCAGTGCTTAATAGGTACATTCAAGAGACAAACATGTCAAAGCATATTATCTTAGTTAATTTATTTCCTTGAAAACACATATATTTTTAAAATCTAAATATTAGCCTCAACACCAAATCTTATCATTGTACAACACAAACAATGACATATTTTTCGTTTGGTGTATCCAATCATTGTCTCCATACGAGTTAATTCGTTAATTTATAGTATAAGTCGAGTGCTTTGGTTTTGGGAGAGAAGTAATGATTTTAGATTTAACGGGTAATTATGAATTTCTTCCCAATCAATCTTAACTTCAAAATATAACTTCGAAATGATTTTATAAGGTTACGGCATCTATATTGATTGAGTTAATATCTGTGGCTTAGGTCCTTACCAGGTAATTTATACGTATGTATGTATATCTGTAATTTACGCGTCTAGGTGTAGGTTAACCCTTGAATCGTCTAGCTGAAAACGGTCTACCTGGCTCTATCCCAGGTAGCAATTTTACGTCATGACGACGTCCATTCACGGTCATTTTCGACGTAAATGACGTCGTAAAAAAACGTCCCACAGACGTACTAAATGACGGCCTAATGTCAGGTCTCAGCGACGTCTCTGAAGACGTCATATTAACGTCTCCAGATAACGTCATATTAACGTCTCCAGATATCGACTTATTCACGTCCCCAGATAACGTCATATTAACGTCTCCAGATAACGTCACCTTAACGTCTCCAGATAACGTCATATTAACGTCGCCAGATAACGTCTCCAGAAGACGTCAATACCACGTATTGTGAAGACCTCCTATAATAACGTCTATTAACGTCTTCAGACACATTAATATAACGTTATCTGAAGCGTTAATATGACGTCATCCGGGATCAATTTGGCCTCGATGCAATTCATCCAGCCACAGTCTTCAAGTAACTCTGAAAGGTCAACATTAAAAACACAAATTTGCATTGTAGTATTATTTATTATAACGAGTTAACTATCACAACTTAATTAATAAATGGAGAATTTTAATCCTTATAACCATGGAGCATAGGAAAACATATAAAAGAATTACTAGTTGCCTCTTGAGGAATAACAACACATTTTGAAATAATATCATAAACAGGTACAATTTTGTAAGCTGAACAGAGTTCCGAAACTTTAAAAATATCAATAACAGCAGAATCATAAGGATACGTATAGTAGGAATCATAATGTACAAACTCTTTTCCATAGACGAACAAGGAAACCTCTCCATTAATCTTACATCTCAAAATATTATGTATCTCGACTACTTTGCCGTTTGCATAGCAGTAACAATTATTAGCTAAACCAGATTTTGTATACATTGCAAAACCCTTATAAACAAGTTTATTAAAGCATTCATAAGCATTGTTATCAACAGGCGTTGGTCCTAAGCTATTGTAATAAAAAACCGCTGGTACCTCGTCAATCAGTTTTGGAGGAAAAGTAGATTCCATTTCTTTTAATCGTTTATAAATTTGCTGCAACGGTTTGTTAGGTGACCTAACTAATTTTTTAACATGCCTAAATAATTTTCGAAAGGAAAGGCGGAATAACTGTCCAAATCACCAAATAAACGAACGTCATCACACAAATGACATAACATATGAACATTGTAAATTAAAAATTTCCGGCTATAAATAGTTTCGGAATGTCTTATGAACATTAATAATAGCTCATGTGCTAAATATGTACCTACTTTATTGATGTTTCTAGGGCTACAAAGAATTGTTATAGCACAATGAAATAACAAAAAATTTTCATACAGGGAGGTTGGAAGGATATTTTTTAGAACAACTGGTCCAGTATATAACAAAACATCCTAAATTCGGTGGCTTTCCAGCGAGCCAACTCACTGATACTTCGCGGTCGCCTGTTAAATTCAACAGGTATACAACTTGCACAGCTAAGTAATTTTTCAGAAACTGCATTTACTAAACGGCTATTTAAACGAACATTTAAATCACCACCAACCCAAACATTTAAAAGTTTCCTCATGACTCCCAGACAAACAGCATGCATATAATCAATGGGAAACAATGAAACTAAATCTATGGGAAGCGTCAAAAGTGGAGATTCACCAACATGATGGTCGTCATCAGACTGTAAACGAAATTGTGAATCCGTTCTCCTACTGCAGAATACGCTTGTATAAATCACTCTACCTTGAATATACTCACCAGGTTCTACACATTTATCACATGATGAGTATCCACCATGGGATTTAGTACATTTGATAAAAGCTCTAGCTGGAGCGTCACATACAAAACTATGTACTTTTACAATATAATGAGTATCTTCAAAATTTATTCCATCATTAAGTAATGTAGACAGTTCTTCAACAAATGGCCCCAAAACAGATTCAATGGTGAAGGTTTAGAGTTTCCACAGAACAGAGTTATTACAAATGGCTGTGCACAATTAAAGTTTTTGATCAAACCTAATATAGGCCATAGTTGAGTATTCGTGCTTTTAAAAGTGGCAAACCATCAACATTAAAAGACAACAATATTTCACTATTTTTAAAGTTGAACCCACTGTACAGTTTTAATTGTGCTTGTATTTGATTTATGAGACCAATGTGCACCAATTCACCAGATTGCAAAGAGTTACTTGATATATTCATTGGCGTATTTAAAACGTTCTGCTATCTCTAGGCAATTTAGGGCAAAAAGGATTTAGAATTTTAGAAGACTATCTAGAGCACTGTGGGAAATTTTATGTTCTACGGTAGCCCAATGTCTTAATTAGCGATGGCAAATCGTTAGCATCGTCAGATCGTGAATCATCATTATCTATAAAACAATCCTCAAACAATGTTGATTGACAATTTTCATCTAAAAAATATTCTCTTTATATGTCCTTAAACAGTTTTCATTTAAAGTATTGTTGTCAATACTACTGTTACTCGTAGCTATAGATGTGGATGTATATTGTGGTGAAGATGGCAAATCACTTAATGATGGCTGTAATGTACTTCTTTGTATTTCTAAAATAATTTTCGTTTTTCTGCCAAAATCCTTCTATACATTTGACGCTCACCTACTACATTTTTTTCTTCCTAGAGGATGACATTGTTATTTTCCTTTGACAATCGCTTTTTGCTCGTTCAGGTGCGTGCTTGAGCCACACCTTTATATCGTCTTCAATGTCTTTTCTGTAATCCTTGGAGAGGAACTCTTTAAGCTCTCTGAAAACAAAAAGTTTGTGAATATAAGAATAGCCCAAATGCCTGCAACGCTCTGTGGGGTCAGATGACGGGTCGCTCTCACACAGCGACTCGCGAGTCGCGACACAACTGGTGTTAAATATTATTTTAACGGAGAATTAAAACCGGTCAAGTGGGTGTTGGATCACGCGCATTGTAGGGTTCCGTAGTAAGCCCGTCGCAATAATTATGTGGACTTAATTGTTTTATTTTACCAGTTAATTGACGTGATTATTATTATATATAGCCTTGCCAAATTACAGCTTTCTAGTACTAAGAGTCTCCCACCTAGCCACCTACATAAAACATGCCAATTATTAACCAGTTGCCAGTACACAAGGAATATGTATCTTTTGAAATTATTTAGGTATTTCATAGCACACTTATTTTGTATTATAGATGAGATCTAGAAAGAATAAATTTAATCATATGAAAGACAATAGACACATACCAACAATAAATTCACGGAGACGTAGCTCTGAAAAAGGCTTCTTCTCAGACCTTTTACCATAGAAGTTGAACTTGCTTGCCAACAGGTCTGACAATGTATATTTCATCACTCTCGATACTTTATTTTTAAATCATGCCCACCAAGGCTCTTTAGGTAGCTTGTCTGTAAATATTAATTGATAGCAATAAACATCCACATATATCTCTATAAGTACACACTAGAATTAACATAAGATCCAACAGTCACATACATAATCTTGAGCTCACACTATAGGATTCCCTGTCATAGGTATCAGGAACTACGAGTGCCAAGGTATCATGACACAGACCTAGAGCAAATATTTGTGTTGCAACAGGAATTGAACCCACACCTCACATCTCAGCCCTCTAATCGCCCACTGTGAAGCAGTGGCCAAAATTATTAGGAATTAACTACACATAATGTGAGCAGAAGCTAATAAAACATAGCCTGTCAGGGGTAATGTAGCTTGCTATTAGTGACTGAATTCCCAGAATTGAATCAATAGTTCGATGATTAACTCCTACATCCAAACTCACAAACAAACTAACTCATTCTAGCAAGGTACCCATGTAATAAAAAAGCTTTCTTATGGTAAAGTAGGAATTAATTATAATTGCTCAATAGGCATTTCCTGTTTATTAAAAGTAAACACTTACCAGGTTAGCACAGTTTTCTGTATTAGTCAGTAACTGTTCCACTGTTTCTAAATCTTGAAAAGTTTCAAGGAAATTTGAATTCAGGCTTCAATGCATTGGTATTTCCTGCTCTGTCTTTCAAAATTGCTAGGATGACATCATTTTGGGCTTTTATTTTGGCAAGTAGTGAAACAACTTGGCCTTGACAATCTGGATGAAAAAGTAGTATGGTAGGTATTACAGTCTATAATAATCTTAACACCAACCACCACCACCACCACTATACCAAAAAATAGAAATAATCGTCGAAAACTATACTCATGCATATAAGGTAGTATCTAGCAAAGAATCTAGTTAGGCAGCTATAGATTTAAAAAAATCAAAATGATTTTTACTATTTACCACAGTTATTGGAAGCACTGCTGGCAACAATTTCATCGAGTGTCATACTTTGTGAACCAGATGGTTGATCATGATGACTGTTAGAAGCCTTCTCTTGTGCATCAGGTTTATTCATCTGTGAGTTGTGATTTAGTACCAAATCACTGTAAATTGTGCTTGTACTTGAAGGTTCAAGGTTTATATCTAAAAGCAAAAAAAAAAAGAAAATAATGGAAGGAAATATTATTATGTTCAAAATAATTTAGTTAATGTATCATCCGGTATAATTACAATTGGATAGATGTTTCTTTAAAGGCGGAGGACGAGGGAATTCACACCTTTCTCATCATCATTATCATCTGATGATGAAATGTATCTGCTAGTTTTTTTTTTGTTTTGCGTTTAGGTGGCTTACTTATATAATTTTCCTCCTCAGTCTGTATATCTGATGTGTCTTCCACCAACTTTAATTTTTTCTTTGCCTTATCCAATTCATCTATAGAACAAGCATAAAACACCAACACAGTTAATATCAAAACAACATGCAAGTTAAAGTTAGTCACGCCATGCAACACACCCACGCCGTACAAGCTTGGTAGTCCAGCACTTATTAATCCATTAGTTCTATCTCATTACTAGTAGTTAATAGTACTGCCATTACTTATATAATTTACTATGCTTTTGTTTCTGTTTTGATATGGTATGGTGGTGAGATTACAGGCACATGAGACTGCAATGAACACAACACAATGCTATGTAGGGCACATTCTAGGTGGATGTGGGTACATACCCCCATACATACCCCTGGTGGTTCGGTGGCCACCTAACCACCAGGTTTATGTATGTTATACAATGTATAATTATAAGACAAGACCAACAAATATTTGTGAAAACAAACAAAACCAAACACCTGTGAACACACTTTCTTGGAAATGATTACTTATCTGTTGCTTGCTTGCTGTCGCCGCTGCTGCTTGTTTACACACGGCGCCATGACCTAAAATAGCAGTTCTGTCTTGTGATCTTGGGCAATCTGAATATTTTTTTCTGTGCGCATCAAAACTGCAGTCAACTTCAGCTCGGCCGTAATCCTTAGATTTTTAGGTTATGGCACCGTGTATTTTTTAGTTAGGTTTTAAAACACTAGCACCTACTAGAATTAAATTCTGGGCCAGTCTGTCTGTGCCCAGGCTTAAAGCATGGTAAAGTTAACTGCCCTCAAGCCACCAGCTGCTAAAATAGTTGTGTGTGGTAGTGTTACACTACCTACTCATAAAAAAACTTACCAGTCTGATAGAAAACTCTATCGATCTCGTATAGTTTCCATTGTTCATTTGGAGACGAACACCTCTGTAGAAGTTTATCAAATGCTTTCGCCTCCTTTACGGGAGGCCAATAGATTTCTTTTTTAGGTGTTATCCATTTATTGATGACCACAGCCACAGTGCCACCCTCACTCTCCGCGAACTGAACGACACTATACATAATTTACAATCCTTTTATGTGCTGTGATACGTACTATAACAACAGCAAGAAAAAACATGAGAATTTACACATTTGTTTGACACAGAGAATTGAGAAAGAAAAAAGCGCGGGATACCAACCAACCGTCAACGCGTTCGTTCGTTCCGTTCCGAAATAAACAAAAGCAAACAAAAATATATTTTTTTTACTTTTTAAATATTTATATTTTTAATCAGCCTTTTCTATCTTATATTGGTTCTTTCTAATGTTTGATGATAGACTAATAGCTGAATTTCTTTTCATTGAGTTACATAACAAATACAAATGTAAAAAATAATAATTTAATAAAATAATAACAAACAACATGCTATCAATGCGTTCCGTTCCTCGCAGATTGGAAGAAAGATAAACTCTGGTGATAATTTTTAAATTATTAAAATGGACTATTTACTGTCGAGTTAAAGTTTTTACAGAGTACCTATATTTTAATACAAAAAAAAACGTTCGCTAGCCGCATGATAGTTATGTTGTTAGAGCTAATTTAATCGTGCCTGCTTGAGCATGGTAGGCACCTGTTGTACTCTCCTAGAATAAAATTATGTTTCTTTTCTTGGATAATGGCATACCTAGCTCATATACCTACCTTACTTAATTAGGTTTTATTCTGATTCCCATAATAATAATAATATGCTTGAATAATAATTCCCGTTTATTCTGCTAGTCAAACGAATGAATCAGTCCATAGCATCATAAGTCGGTTCCCGTTTATTCTGTCTGGAGTCAAACGAATGGAAGTCAGTGGTGGATGTTTCTGTAGGTATCGAGGCGGCTCAAGACCGCTCGTCGTGGCATTTCTATGTATATGGGGCCTGTCCAGCAGTGGACTTCTAAACTAAAAGTGTTTGTACAAACCTACTTACAGAAAATAAATCATTTATCATTTAAACTGATAATTTATTTAATGACGATGAATATTAATTTTATCGGTTGCAATTAGGTACCTACCTTAACACGTTCGCAGTCCAGTGTACCCTATGCGGTACACGCGGAGCGATTCCGCCGAGTCCGTGTACCTATGCGGTACACGAGGCCACTATAACTATATGGGCTCTGCAGCCACGGACTTATGAAATTTGTTAGTGTATCGTTCCTGGACTTGTGACAAGGGTTCTATTAGACAAGAAAAACCAAAACATGACTTATTTTTTTTTATATAATGTTTTCACAGTACAAAATGAAACGAGTTAGTAGAAATATATAATGTTTTATTGGTGAACTGTAACTTTAGGAAAACAATCAATACATATGCCTTTTACATTTTTTTACATTGTGATGACACCCTTTTAGCTTTGGCGCGTGCATACGAAGTGAGTCTTCCTTCGTCGTGTTTTAAGTCCGTGTACCGCCCGGTGTACACGAGCAAAGTCGGGGCACGGGCCTTTATTTTAACATAATTATGCATCAGTTGTGACGTTTGCATCGACTAATGGTCAAAAGTAATGAAAATGATATTGGACTTATGGCGTTGTCGGAAACTTTTGTATTGGGACTGCGAACGTGTTAAGCAGGTATTAAGTAGTACCTACGTGTTAGAGCATTCCTTTAGATGCACTAAATAAATAGTACGTAGGTAAGTACACTACGGCCGAAATATCTTGGCGAGTCTGTACATAGACACTACGAACTTTCGCCATTGACCCTAAATGTAGGTACGTTCCTACGGCGTCTTATTAATGAACAACACAGGGCGTCACAGAATGGAACCCAAATGGACGTTGCTAGGGCGTCTTATTAGGGAACAACACAGGACGTCACAGAATAGACCGTAAATGGACGTTGCTAGGACATATAATACATGACCAACACAGGACGTCACAGAACTGACCCTAAATGCACGTTGCTACGGCGTCTTATTAATGACCAACATAGGACGTCACAGTTGACCCCAAATGGCCGTTGCTAGGGCGTCTTATTATTGACCAACACAGGAGGTCACAGAATTGACCGTAAATGGACGTTGCTAGGACGTATAATACATGACCAACACAGGACGTCACAGAATTGACCCTAAATGCACGTTGCTACGCCGTCTTACTAATGACCAACACAGGACGTCACAGTTGACCCCAAATGGACGTTGCTAGGGCGTCTTATTATTGACCAACACAGGACGTCACGGAATTGACCGTAAATGGACGTTACTAGGACGTAACATTCACGACCAACACAGGACGTCACAGAATTGACCTTATATGGACGTTGCTACGTCGTCATAATCATGACCAACATAGGACGTCACTGAATTGACGCTAAATCGACGTCACCAGGACGTTCCCTTGAGTACCAGACGTTAAAATGACGTCAGTGTGACGTACTTATTTGACGAATAAACTACGGACCCTAATATGACCTTAGGATGACGTCATTTTTTCGTCGCAGACGTCATTTTGCTACCTGGGATATACCTATGCAAAAAAAAAATATTAACGTTACGACATGTAAACTCAAGACATAATAAATAATAAAATTACACAAGGATTTCAGGGTAGCCAGGTATGTAACATTTTTAGATATTTTTGACCCAGTCATAACCACAATTAATAGATGGCGATTGTGATATAAGTTACTTTTTCACACTTAACATTTATTTTCGTAAATTGTGAGAGTATTGCTCCAAAATTTAAATTTTCAGTCCATACAGTCTTTTCATTATTTAAAAACAACATGATATTTTAAAATATCCCAGGAAGTTATTATGATGACCTTAATGGAATGAGACTTACATGCTAGTACTAGTCACCATTTTTGTATTATACTCGTATTTTATCAGTTTCAGTATTGAGCCCGGTTGAGCCCGTCAATATTAACGCCAATTAAAATCATTGAAAGCTCAATACACAAACATAATGAGTATGTTATGAAATGAAAAGTAGGATTTGAAAATATAATATATTAAAATAGTATAATAATATATGTATATTAACATAATATAGGTATAATAATAATCCTAATGGTCATTTTAGAGGTTAGCACGTTCTCGAACAAACTAAATTTCAGAATTTCACATGATGCTAGTGGTATAGACTGCATATTTTTCTCGGGCACCACCAATTTTTCTGTGTCATCTATAGACGTCGCACAAGACTGGACGGGTTAGTCTTGCATGCGTGAATGGGGCGGGCAAAAGGTTAATAGTATGTGTATTTGGGCTGGCTCAATTAATCTTATTGACTTAGGGCCGGATTTTCCGCTTACTTAACGGTGTAGAAAACATCGCTAGGAAATCAGGGGAAGCCTTTGTCTCTCCTTTTCGGCGGTTTTCTCAGAATAATGTTTATTTTTGTTCGCAATACCTGAGAGCTTGAGAATACTTGGGCCTATATTGTTTTATCGTCTTCAAGTAGGAAATGAGTTCAGGGAGGCTGTTTAGCCATTATTGCCTTTGTGAGGTAAGTTTAATTAATTTCTATCGACCACAAAAGGAGGAAGTTTGGTTATATTATATTTTTATACCGCACTAACACACTGCGATTTCACTCTCGAGTAGTTCCCAACCGCGTTTTTTCTTGGGATATTTTTTTGTATATACATATTTCCAGACCATTACTAATCTATTTACGTAACATTTCGAATTCCATCCCTTCCGTAGATCCCTTTAATAGTGTTTGATGGTAAGAGTGACAAACATCCATACATAAATGCAAACTTATTTTTTACCCGACTGCGCGTCGCAAAGGAGTGGTAATGTGTTTATCAGTCTATATATGGATGGATGTATGTATTTATGTATGATTATTTGAAGTACTATATAGACCAAACGCCGGGACCGATTTTCATGATTCATACGTCAATCGATTCCCCTTAGTCTCGCGAGTGACACTAAAAACATGAAATTATTGTAAATTCAATATGGCGGCTACCGGACGCCATATTGTCCAAATTAAAAAAAACGAAAGTCAACTAACTATGTCAAGAGGGGTATCGTTGAATAGGTATTTAAAATAAATATTAGTTTTCTTTCAACGTTTTTGATTTGGCTGACCGTTAAGGATGTGTATCGATTTAAAGTTGCGTAACAACCATTGTCATATTTATAGGTATTTAGGTAGCAGAAAACTTCGTATAATTGTAAAGGTAGTCTTGGCAGAGTCCGCCTGGAGAAGTACCACCCCTTTGCCGGTTATTCTACCGCCAAGCAGTAATGTGCAAACATTACTGTGTTCCGGTTTGAAGGACAATGTTTCCAGAGAAATTACAGGGCTTACAAATATAACATCTTAGATCTCTAGGTAACGAGCGCAGTGCAGTGCAAGGTAATGACTTGTACTCTTCATGTTCCAATAGCTGCGTGTCACTGTGGTGCTATGTGGCAGGCATGTTGCTTACCATCAGGCACATATCTTGCTCGTCACGTCACTCTTTATTTAAAAAACTAGCTGTACGTGTGAATGTGGATAGACATATATGTATACAAAAGTATCTAGTAGGTATATTGGACTACCTGTTTTCGTACGTTGGGGATATGCATTTACGCATACCCTACCGCCCGAGGGACACGGCCGGGCTATGTTGGACTCTATACCATGTATGGATATGGTGCCTCTATCTACTAAAACGTCCATGGGGTTTCAACTCTGCCGCTGATGGTGGGAACACGGACTCGTTCTCGGATTACTTCGCTTCGGTCGCCCACCTCTAACTTCCTGACTTCAAACGATTTAGTAATTAACTTCGGTCGAAAATCTATGATTATTAAGGTACATACTTACACAAAACTATAAAAAATTACATGTAGTAGAAAACTCTACGTATCATATTATCAATAGAAACGAATAAATTTGGTCAAAAAACCAAAAGATGCATATTTTGTTGGATCCATTATTATTCTACAGCCAATCTAATTGTTCAATGGATCCCGACTGTTCAGTTGTTATGTTCCTTTACTAGAATATATTTTGATTTCCGCAATAGTATTAATTAAATAACATATTATAGAATTCTAGACCACCGCAAATCTAAGTGCTTGTTTTATTCTTTTCAGTTTTTATAGTATGTAAGTAGGTACGTAGTTTGGTTCACTTTTTATGCAGTCGGGGTTTTTGAGTTTTTAAATTATATTTATTTTATCTAATAGGATTGTTTCGGATGACTACCTAGGTTAAGTATAGGCATGGAATCTATATTAATAACAAAGAGTTGAAGAGCTTATTTTTTTGAACGCGCTAATTTCAAGAACTACTGGACCGACATATACGAGATGCCTGGGTGCTATAGGCTATATAAGTAATTATTATTAATATTAATAAAGTGTACCATGGGCGAAGCCGGGGCGGGCCGCTAGTATAAAATATATGTAGTTTGTTTATAAGATGATACGTATTTTCTCATAAATCCACCTCATTAGGTACGTATCCGTACACCTATTTTATTCTTGTAGGATATGTTAGGATATTACAATAATTACTTAAATAAAAAAGTTTTTGTTCTGACCCACTACTAACGTGAGTAGTTTTACAATTCCCCAATAAAAAATATTAATAAATCCTAATTTCTATTCGTAAAAAAAAGTATTTCATACGCCAGATACTATTTCCATGCCATAGAGTACGCTTCTGGGCGTTAGTGGGATTGACTTGTTTAAAAAAATCTGTTGTCCTACGAGTACTATCATTGTGTCTTTGCAATCGGTTCAATATTTTTTATTACCATATAAAATAAAAATAAATATTTGCAATTGCCATATGTCAGCTTATGTATCACGCGATATAGCGAGATATTGTATAGCATGTGCCACCATGGTTTAAGAAAACATTAAAAATATTTTGTTTCACTCCCGACTACTGTACATGATTCTACTTTACTTTACACGCCCTTTCATTTGATACCCTTATCTATTGAGGGAGCAGTGAAATAAGAAATGTATGTAAAAAAAACTTGAGAGGTGTCAAGGGACACCCGGATGGAACGAAGTTCCTTTCGATTAATTAGTGAAGGAATTATTATTATTATTTATCACAAAAAACCTGTATACACTCAACAAAAATAATCGTCGCGACACCACACTGTTCAATGCGAAATAGAAATGAAAATATCTGGCTTGCTTTCTATAAGAGAGAGAGAGAGACAGACAGAGAAACATGCGACGCCGCACAGCTTACAATAGCAAAAAGTGTCGTGACAACTTTTCGTAAGAATTTTTTCCGTCTAGCCCCCTTTCACAACGCGCGATGAGGAACTTCGTTCCAATAATTGTGCTGGTGGCACAAAATGGCGATGTGGAAGTTGGATTTGAAATTTGCCATAGTGTATAATTAGTATTCTACTAGTCAAGCTCTTTCATTTAATACCCATATTGAGGTAGGTTGTGAAGAAATATTTATTCCGCTATTTCATGGAAGCGACCATCTTGCATCGATATTAACCAAAAATACAAGAATAAACTTCAAATAAAAAAAAAACGAATCGCAATCAGTCCATTCATTTAAGCTCTACGGTGCCACAGATAGACACACACACACACACAGACCGACAGACAGACATCGACGTCAAACTTATAACACGCCTTTTTTGGTCGGGGGTTAAAATACGAGTAGCTATCGTTTCTGCTTTTTGCCCTAGGGCTTGGGGTCTAGTTTTATTATACTGAAGAGTTCTGAGTTACGAGTTTAGCTATTACGGAATACAAGCCCTGTAGATGCGACCTACGCTTTATTTAGAGTTTTGTGTTGTGTGAAAAGGTACTTTGTAATCCATAATGGCTTTTCACGGTTTCGTCGCAGATTAGACAATGGCAGATACTTATTTTTGTCAAAAACCAGTTCCCACGAAAGTGCTATTGATTTGATTTTTTTATTTATTTTTAATAATTTAAGATAATTATAACTGAAAACACTTTAGCGTTTATGTTATGCCACCGTAAAGTTGAAAAGACTGCTAAATTATAATCTCAGAGTCAGATTATAATCTCACGTGTTATATTGTAAATTGACGGTGATTATTAGCAACGCCTCGGTCTAGACGATTGTAGACTTTCTATAATGGACTGTATTAAATAAATGTTATTCGCGGTTGGCGTCGCTAATAGTTTGGGGGATCTATCGTGATTAGTTCTTCAGGAGAGCGGAATTATTTGACAAACGATGGATGGTTAAAGCAAACTGTATTTTACAAATGGACTAAGACTACGATTACAAATGAACTTATTCTACTTTACAATTACTAGTGCGGACCGTTTCCACGTCCGTCTTCCACGGGAATTCTCGAGCGAATGCCCGGAACATCACCCATCTGGCCTGCACTGTAGTTCCTGGTCCCATGTTACAATGACCAGCGTCCACGGTTATTTCCATTAACGTTCATTCAACCGTGGACTTTAACAGTGAGGCAAGAGGGATGATATTCCGTCTTACAATATATTTATGCTGCCTACGGATTTTTCCCATGGTTCGGCCAAATGCGCACATGTGGCCGGACCTTCTAATAATGAAACAATAGGTGGTCGCCGGGTTCGTTCTATCTTGTCGGTCGGACGGACCAAAGAGAAAGCGACTCCATACAATTCAATATTGTTTCATTATTAGACAAAGCCATATCCGTAGGCGCATCCTGACCATAAAATAACTTAAACTAAAAGCCTTGTTTAACAACTAACATTATTTTGTCTGCACTTACAATTACCATTTACAATTCACAATTGTATTAACCTACGAACACGTGTTGAATATACTCTAAATACTAACACTATTTTACTATAACTATGTATGGGTAACAAATTAACACTGTAAGTATAAAACTAGAAAGTCTTTTCCATGGACTACTACTTGAACATGGGCTTAATAGGTACTGAACGCTCGCGGAACGTCTCGCTGTCGCTAACAGTCTCCCCCCGGCGAAGCCTCGGCGGAGCCATCTACGCGTAGCACGGCGAGTCTCGAAGTCGGCCTTTTGAACACTCCGTTTCTGGTCTTTACGTTCACGCTGCACACATTGCCATCAGGTTCAGGGGAAGATTAGTAAGAAGAAGTTACTGCAATATCTCTCAGTGTTCATGTTCCTCGGCAAGTTGGGGTCAACAAGTCTGACTAGGTCACCTTCCCGTAGTTGTATGTTCTGCTCGCTCCTTGTCGCGCGCAATACCGAAGTTGTCAGTTGTGCAACGCCGCTTTATTCGTCAGCAGGCGCTTGCAGCAGGCGCGCCACGGGCGCCGGTCGCCTGGTCCACGAAGCTTTGTAGTCGGGTGGTTCGCTGACGTGCCCAATAAACTCATTCGACGTCAGGGTCTCCAGGTCTTGCAGGTCCACGGTAACGTGATTCAGAGTTCTTGCACAATACTTCGCCTTGATGAGCAATGTTTGGAGTACTTCGTAGTCCCGCAGAGGTACACTCACTCTACGTATGCTGCCGCGAATCGTAGTATAAGGCTCATTATCGTCGCCGGAGGTCATTCTCCACGCGTTCGTGGTTTGCGTGTCTTTTCATCGACGGAGACGCTCGCTGCGCCAGTTCACCCACTAACTAGCTGATTCGTTCAGATCTGGATCTGGATCCTGTTTCGAGATGGAACTGGCTTCTTCCTTTTTCTTAACGACTGTGGTTCTTCGCCGATGCAGAAGCGCTGACATTTTCCCGCCATTGTCCCTCAGCCCGTTGTAGGTGATCTTATCTAAGTTTTTTTACATCTGTCAACATAAAGAAAAACAAGTGTAGTTGTTCTATTTAAGTATTTGTAGTTTGAGAACCTTTTATGTCTAGTAGGTCTTGATTATTCTTACACAACGCAGTGTGATGACAAACCTTCTCAAACTACTATTACATTAAACTTAGATTTTAAAAGACTAAGCATATCATTAGTCTGAGAAGAACCCCGGTGTGAGTTCCATCCGTTATCTGATACATACCGATATACATCAAACCCATTGTCGCGGTACCATTCGGTAGCTACACAGAAAATGTGAAGCCATCGACTAACGGCCTCCTCCACCGGACCGTAGCATCTGGGCAAATGCAGCTCTGAAATCAATCGCACATTATAAAGACATTTCATAATGCAGTTTTTTCCCGTGTGGCTATGCGACGAATTCCATCTCACAATGTTGCTCGCCGTCTTCCATTGTTGTTCCAATATTTTGTTCGGAACTTTGCAACCAAATGATGGTTGTGATCTCGTTCTTACTGGCAGTTCGTTTGAGTCCTCATTCAATACCTGGTAGTTGGTATCCGTGAACTCTCCCGATTCGTTGTTCCAAGGTTGGCTTGTTTCATAGCTGACGCTCTCAACCGTGCCATGAGAGGTGACCATGGTACGTTCTATAGGTCTACTTACTTTTGCTTTCGAGGGGAAATAGAAAATCATTTTTTATAGACATTCTCGAGACGGTCCTCATTCTCGCTGAAAATATGGAGTACTTGCTCCGACTCCTGTCTCAGCGCCGTCCGTGGCCATAATCCGTGAATAACCCAGCCGATAGTAGTTCTTGAGGCCGCCGGCTGGTTTTTCTTACCCAAGCGTAATTCCCGGGACACGATCAAGTCCCAGTTATCTGAACCTATAAGTAGCTTTGGTCTAACATGCTCATAGCAAATACTTGCCTGGTCTAAGTCTTTCAGATGATGATTCAGGCGCAGCAGTTGTTCGGGGATCGACTGAGACCGAAGTTGTAAGTTCTCCATAGTTCTCGCTCGCACGCTATGCGTCTTTTATCGGCACCCTGTAAATTAAACTTAACGAGTCGACTCGACGCGTCTCGTGTTTCCATGTTCACGCCGTTGATGCTGAGTGGCTTGTTCGGCCCTCTGCTCCGATTTGTCGAGCCACTTCGTCATCCAACAGGGACACGGTCGATCCTCGTCAAGGAGTGCAAAGATTTTCATACGACCCCGCGGTCCGCTTACTGTGACGGGACAAATCTTAAGTATTACCTCTCTCGTTAGTGTTACTTGAGGTAGCGGTGACTATTTCGACATCGTCTGCTCGATCAGCGGGCTCCGTCGTTTCAGTGTTCAACGGTTGCACTCGTTCGAGTGCAGCATGGCGTGGTGTGCGTGCCGGCATCCGTCGACACCACACTTCTTCGCCTTGCAGTTCACACGGCGATGGCGACTAGATATGCATTTGAAGCATAACCCGTCTTTTTTAACTCGTTCCCATCGCTCGTTTACGTTCATACCCTGGAACTCAGAACATTTCGTAAGAACATGATTTCCGTTACACACTATGCAACTGTATTCACCTTTTTTATTTCCGTCATCAAGTGCATAGACTCTCTTGGACATGTAGTCCTTTTTTGCTCTACTCATTGCAGGTGCTTGTTGCCTTTGAGCTACAGCCGTTGCTACTGGTGTAGTATAGCTATATCTAAGCGCACAGTCTGCTTCCTTCATCAGAAAGCGAGATAGCACGACGATCTCTGGATCTACGCTGTCGGCGTGATGTTCAGCGTAGTCACACCATCTCGATCTCAGGTGTGGACTAAGCTTTTCGAGTATGTCTCGAGATAGCATCGGGTTATACAGATAGCCCTTATTATCAATAACTCGAAGCACACTCACCGAGTTTTGCACCTTTACCGCAAAGAGGTTAAGCTCGCTCGCGGATGTACCGGGTCGTGGCAACTGGCGTAGCTCGCTGAGAGTCCTGTCTATGATGACCTCTGGCCGCCCGAAGCACTGCTCCAGCGTCTTCATTACGATGTTTGGATCGTTCACCGTATGAAGCAAGGCCGCAACGGTGTCCTTGGCTTCTCCACGCAGGCAGTTCCGAAGCCGCGCCATGTTCTCCGCGGGGGAAAAGCCGTAGAGCCGAGTTGTCTCTCGCATAGCTGCTTTGAACGAAAACCATTCGTTTGTAGAACCTGAAAATATTGGTAAATCATAAATTTGACGCGGTGGCGGTCGATTTATTACAATTTTTCTAGAGCCTCTACCATCTGATCGGTGCCTCGCGTTCTCGAGGCGCTCCCCGATGGCGTCGGTGATTTTGAACGCCGTCGGTTTTTACCACACTGATTGCGTGTCTGCTCCCGTGACTCGCAGGGAGTGTCCCTGCTTTCTAGAGCTCCACGCCGTTCATTCAAGTTTAGAATATTACAACCAGACTGGTTGCGTGTCTGGTCTCCCCGAGGTTCGTAGGGGAGCGTCCCACGTTCAAGGGCCGCACGCTGTTCACCAAGTTCTGGTTGTTCACGTTCATACCGGTAGCGTGTTCGCTCTTCCCGTTGTTCGTGGAAGGTAGCCCCGCGTTCTAGGGCCGTACGCTTATCACCGGGTGGTAAGTCACCGTATTCGTACCGGTTGGGTGTCAGCTCCCCCCGTAGTTCAGAGGGAAGGGCCCGTCGTTCCAGGGCCGCACGCCGTTCGCCGGGTGGTAACTCACCGTAATCGTACCGGTTGGGTGTCAGCTCCCCCCGTAGGTCAGGGGAAAGGGCCCGTCGTTCCAGGGCCGCACGCCGTTCGCCGGTGTCCATCCGTTCGTCACAGAGCCGGCTGCGTGTCAGCTCCCCCCGTCGTTCGTAGAGGGGACGTCGCTCTATAGCTGCACGCTGTTCACCGGGCACTGATCGCTCATCTACAGCTGCTGTATTTCCTATCCAACTTTCCATCTGGTTCGCGTTTATTACAGGCTCATTCTCCTCGGACTCTATCAGTTCTATGTCAAACGCTAGCCTTCTTCGTATCCGCTCTGCCTCCAATTCTGTTTGTTTCCTAAGTATTAATAATTTTTCTTCCGCTTCGAAACGTACCTGCCTCACTCTCGCGGCGGCGCTGCTCGTCGATCGGACGGACGCCACCGAGCGCGCCGGCGACGGCTCGCGGCTCCGCTCCGCGCTCGCTCGCGGGCCGGCCGCACGTGGTATTGCCTGAGAGTACCGTTCGCTCTCCTCCGCTGAAGGTCCTGCTAGCCTTCCGTTCACGGAGTCTTCTCCCTCCTGCTGGTGAGAAATGGTAGGTAATACCTCGTGCTGCCCTCTCGATGGTGAATTCGGAGCAGGTTCGAAGCGGATGGTTCGCCGCGCTTCCTCCGGGTCGTCTCGTAGCCCGGTGACTGGTGTGTTCATCGTGCTCTCCTGACCGGCCTGGCTACGCGTTAGAACCATTGCTTAACAAAAAGAAAAATTAGTAACACAACAATAACATAGATTTTAAAAATATCCGAAGGATTAATCACTGTGATCCGGCGCTCGAAGGACCAAACACTATTAGCAACGCCTCGGTCTAGACGATTGTAGACTTTCTATAATGGACTGTATTAAATAAATGTTATTCGCGGTTGGCGTCGCTAATAGTTTGGGGATCTATCGTGATTAGTTCTTCAGGAGAGCGGAATTATTTGACAAACGATGGATGGTTAAAGCAAACTGTATTTTACAAATGGACTAAGACTACGATTACAAATGAACTTATTCTACTTTACAATTACTAGTGCGGACCGTTTCCACGTCCGTCTTCCACGGGAATTCTCGAGCGAATGCCCGGAACATCACCCATCTGGCCTGCACTGTAGTTCCTGGTCCCATGTTACAATGACCAGCGTCCACGGTTATTTCCATTAACGTTCATTCAACCGTGGACTTTAACAGTGAGGCAAGAGGGATGATATTCCGTCTTACAATATATTTATGCTGCCTACGGATTTTTCCCATGGTTCGGCCAAATGCGCACATGTGGCCGGACCTTCTAATAATGAAACAATAGGTGGTCGCCGGGTTCGTTCTATCTTGTCGGTCGGACGGACCAAAGAGAAAGCGACTCCATACAATTCAATATTGTTTCATTATTAGACAAAGCCATATCCGTAGGCGCATCCTGACCATAAAATAACTTAAACTAAAAGCCTTGTTTAACAACTAACATTATTTTGTCTGCACTTACAATTACCATTTACAATTCACAATTGTATTAACCTACGAACACGTGTTGAATATACTCTAAATACTAACACTATTTTACTATAACTATGTATGGGTAACAAATTAACACTGTAAGTATAAAACTAGAAAGTCTTTTCCATGGACTACTACTTGAACATGGGCTTAATAGGTACTGAACGCTCGCGGAACGTCTCGCTGTCGCTAACAGTGATTGTAGATATAATTTTACGATGATATTACGATTACCTATACAAGAATTCATTGAATGAAATATAACACAACTAACAAATACACTGAATGACGATTTCGAAACGTGAAATATCATGAGTTCTCCATCTGCGTTTTACTAATCTGTGGTGGGGTTCTAAGTATCGAACTATTGTTTGTAAACTGTACTTAATTAAAATTTGTTTAAAGGTGATTATTATTTGTTTGGATTTATTCACGCGTTTCGTTTTTCAATATTTAGAGGTTTGTGCACGTGCGAATTCTCTCTAGATCTATTTTTCGAAGTACCTAGCTTTTAATAGACAGGAAATGAAAGCGGTTTATACATCCGCTCTTTACTGTGTTCCGGTGTAACAAAACTACGTGTCTACTTGACAAATCATAGATTAGGTAATAGTTTAATAGTTTCTTAATAGTAAACTTACATTCCTATCTAGTTACACCAGGACGTCATAAGTAAAGAAGAAAAATACAATTTCAGCTTCAAGGTGTTCACTGAAACCCACACTAGGTTATCCTGTGTCGTGGGTTTCAGGCTCTCCTCTAAACAGAGTAGCTTTGAGGAAGTTACAGATAAAATTTCAAGTAAGATAAGAATTAAAGATTTTAAAACTATTTGGAACAAAGAGAGAAATCCTACTAATATTATAAATGTTAAAGTTTGGATGTTTGTTGCTCAATCACGTCGGAACGGTTGAATGGATCGGCTTCAAATTTGGAGTATAATCAGGCTACAGTGGTTTAACACAAAGAGTACTTTTTATCAAGGGAAAAAAGAACGGGAACAACACGGGTAAAACCGAGTGATGAGCGTAATGCTAATTTCATCCTCATCATATTTTTGCTTAAAAAGTAACAACCATCCATTCATACTCACAAACTTTTACATATATGTAATACAAGTAGCTTCCCGCAGTGTCGCTAGCTTGTGAGATAAAAAATACCCTATGGATAATTCTAGACTATTTTATTTATAAATATGTGACAAATATAATACAGATACCTTCAGTAATAAAATAGCTCTCGCATTAAAAAAATTGTAGGCATATCGTAACTCTACTTTTTTACGTGGAGGAAATCATTTACGCTTAACCTTCCGCCTGGGGGAGATAGTCGTGTTATGCAGACTTGACACCACGGATTCACATGGTGCCCTGTCGACTAAAAGCTCCACGAGGATCCTCTTTTGACGTTTATGCTTGAGCGACACGAGGCTAGTTTTTCACGCTAGGATAGCAAGCTAGTGTTACTAGCTTGCTGGCTTGCTTTCCTGGCTTGAAAAACTAGCTTCGTGTCGCTCGGGCATTATTACAGCGGGAACGATAGCGGAAGTGTCTTAAATCTATTTTTACACAGTACACCACAAATAAATATAATCTTATTTGAAATTTGACCCAACACAGAGAGCGGAAGGCCTGACTAACCTATTTTAATTTACTAACTATACTTAAACAGAGCAGAAGAGAGCGCATGTACTTAGTGGACCCTAGGAATAATTACTCTCAGGTTATTTCCGTCCCTCCTATCTTTGAGGTCGAAAAATAATTCGGCTCAAAAGTCCGCTGAATACAGAACGTCAAATAAACTAAAATAAAAGTTTAAATTAAAGCGAGTCGTCATAAAATAAATTCGTTTTCATTTCCTGAAAAAGCACCAATTAACAGCTATAAGCTTTGAGTGGTATTACGCTGCTATGGAAAATCATGTGGATTGCCATCAGGCGTACGACTCACTCAAATCTGAAAACAACATTCAAAAGCATAGTGCCTAGAGTGTATGTTTCGAGGATGAGTAGTTTAGACTCGAACTCTGTCATATTGCTACGTACAACTCTGTGTATATGTATACCTATTCCAACCGCAAATGTATAAATTTGTCATTAGTACTTACTGACTTTGGTGAGAAGCTAGATTTGTAATGATTATATTACAAGTTAAAAAAAAGGTGCAAGGCAAAATCGAAGGAAAGAGACCAAGAGGAAGAAGCCCGTCGCGTTGGACGGACCAAATACGTACCAAACTCGAATCCACTGTCCACATCGCCGCAAATCGTCACCTATGGCGGTCGATAATCAGAGAGAAGGCGCTCAAGAGAGATCACGACCCTCAATAATTGGGGTATCGACGCCAGGAGGTATATTATAAGTTCCTTAACTTCTTTTTTATACTTACAGATAGAACATGCCTGATGGTAGGAACACGCCTGCCAATAACATCAGATTGTCACACAGCTGTTGACATATGAAGAGGCCTGCATTGCTCTGTAATTTCTCTAGAAATATTGCCCGTCAAATCGAAAAATAGTGACGTTTGTACATTTCTGCTTGGAAGTAGAATAACTGGTAAAAGTGTGGTACTTCCCCAAGCGGACTTTTAACAGTAAAAACTAGTCATCGGCGTCCTGTTGGACTATTATTTTCATTACAGACATGTGTTGAGATGTTTTAAGTTACGGCTGGTCTAGTTGGGAGAACGGCCACTGCCGATCCGGAGCCCCTGGTTCGCATACGCGCATCACTGTCTTCCCAAAGTAATCTGCATAATGCTTCTAACTTAAAAACGGTGAAAGATAACATCGTGAGCAAAAACCTCGAAATACACCTAGAATATTTCGAGGTCATGCGTCAACCCGCACTGGACCAGTGTGGTTGATTATAGCCTTAACTCTATACCTGCAAGAGGATGCGCCGAGTCCCGACAGAGGGAAAATTTAGTGGGCTGCTTAAGTTCATGCTGTTAGAATAACTGACAAAGGTACATCCCCAGGCTGACTTTTAACTGCAAAATTTGGCGTCTGACTATGATTTTTAATATCCTTACGTTCTGAGATGTTAAAACATTTAATCTATGTTTTTCCTTTGACATTTGCGTTTACCTTTCGCTTATAAACAACGCAAATAATATCACTCATTTCATCTCGTACCGTGAAGTGTGTGATATCCGAGGTCCTCATGACGGATTCCAGTAAGCTGCCTATCGTATTAAGGTATTTGAAAAACGGGTTGCCAGTGGTGGAAAAATATACGTCTACACAGGACATCTACAATTTAAGTGTGAACAAGGAATGTTCAACACAGTGTTTTCTTTTATCGATGTTTTTAATCATTTTGAATTGACATTGAATTTTCGAAGCAATACCTACATATTTCGGCGCGTCTAGAAAATAATGGGAGTGAATTTTGAATGATGTTTTGGCTAACAACAGTCTCTTCAAAGTGGAACTTTACGATACGCTCGCACAACGACACCCAAATTGTACACTAAAGTTAAAAGCGTGTTTTTTTAAGAAGTCTATGGTAGTGAGCCTGCGCTGGCTTCTAATGTACCTATGTATGGATATGCAACTTTGGACTAATGAAGAAGGAGTGCTACAATTGCGCGTCAGCTTCAACTATTTTTAATTAAAGAAGTATAATTTCTTCTTGCCTGCGTACGTAAGAGAGAGAGAGAGTAAAAAAAAGAGTTTTAATGTGTTAACCTCCATAATATTAAATTCCTCAAAATTTTAAAAATAATTTACCATTGTTTTATGTTTTATCAATTGTTCCCTCTACATAATACCCACGGTGACCACTGAATATCTACTACTATGGTGATACTCCACTACCAACTATCGTAAATAACTATTAAGCAATTGAAGTGCAGAGTTCGCCTGGGGAAACACTAAACACCACACCTTTGCCAATTATTCTACCGCCAAGTAGTAATGTTCAAACATATCTGTGCTCCTGTGTCCAGGACAGTGAATCCATTTATTTCCAAGAAATTATAGGGCATAGAAATGATACAATCCTAAACGTCTGGGTGACAGGGAATTAATTGTTCTAACAATAAGACACACGTCCTGCTCGTCCCATTTATTTACCTACTAAGTATAAAAAGTAACAGTACTAGTAAGAGTAGGGAAAATGATATCATACAATAAAAATTTGCAAATTTTGCTGTTGAAAGACACGTCAAGGAAGATAGAATATGTTTTTTATGTGCTAGGGCCATCAAAAGTGTATTTTTGGGTGAAATAAGTCAGGATGTACGTTGATTTTGACTTGACCTCTAAACACAGAAGGTAACACATGATCACATGAAGTGACCAAATTTCCGAAAAAAAAAACATCGTACGCGTTGAAAAACGTAGGTACAAACAAGTATTTTGAACACCTGGCAACTCGATTTGTAGATATTACTGTCATGATTTGCCATTTTCTTATCGACGTGTAGCGTTATCTTGGCAGTTGTTGAGTTCGTTAGAGACATGATGAAGGTATGTACATAGATTGCGACTTATTGTTGTGATGTCTATGAGTAGGTACTTACCCGACCGACGACGACTTTACCGACGACGCCATCGGTCGGTTCGTGCGGCGAGCGTGGGCTGCATCACCGAAGACCATCCGCGATTTTAACCTACAGATGGCCATCAGGGACAGAAATGCGACCGTTGTGGAGGCTCTGGGCCGGGAGGAGGCAGCTTAGGCAAATGGCAAAAGGCAATTAGGCAAACACTCGATGTCGAGTCGATTACTAGCGGAATCCCAACCGGTAGTGATCGGCTCTACAGACGAGCACTAGGAATTAGATTTTAAATGTACCCAACTCCCTCCTATTTTCCTCTTCTTCTCCTTATCCAAGATATGTGTAAAAAACGATAATTGTAATGACAAAGATCACGGACCACGGAGTCTGTGGAGTGACTAATTTAAATAAAAAAAAAAGTAGGTACTTACCTAATTTCTCGAATTTATAGTAGTTATTTTACTTAATGTCGGCGCAAGTGCTAGTTTACTATAATTTGCGATGTGCTCGGGGTACATAATTTAAAAATTATGGAAAAAACGCAATGTGTTGATTGTTGACATAACTGTACTTTGGAAAACAAACGAAAAATTAGTTGTTACACTATTTGGTCTTTTTTGCGATCTAGTTCAAAAACAATGTGGACCAAACGCGATGTAGTCATATCGAGATAGTCTCAAAGCTATTTAGTCAGATCCGCTATCTAGTCATATCGAGATTTGGTCCTAAAGCTTTTAACCCAATTAAAACACTGTCGTCTCTGATAACATAGCATTACCGCTGACGAATACAGCATAAGCTGTCCACTAATATTCCCACTGCTGGGACTACGGAGCTTCTCTCGCAAGGAGAGAGTCAAGGCCATAATCCATCATGCTTATTGGTGTATGACACATAACTCCGAAAGGTTACATACATGTACAAGTCGATTTCCTCACGATGTTTTCCTTTTTAAGTTACTAGTAGTTAGTTTCTCGAATTCATAGATGTTCTTTCACTTACTGTAGGTGCTGTAATAACACTATAGTCTTCGATAACATAGCATAAACGCTGGCGAATGTATTGAAAGCTAACAGCACCCCGCGGTTTTACCCGCGTAATTCCAGCGTAATTTCCGTTCCCGTTACTTTGACTCCGTCCAAACGTTGCGACGTGATTGAGTTACAAACAGCCAAGCTTTCGAATTAATATTATAGAATAGAATTTATAAGCGTTCTCATAACAGCCCCGCGATTAAAAGAAGCCTATGTGTTGTTCCAGACCATAGTCTATATCTCTACCAAATCTCCCAAAATCAATACCGTAGTTTTTATCAGAAAGAGTAACAGATGTTCACACATGCTTACACAATTTCGCGTTTAAATTAGGTACTAGTGGTTGTACATAATGTATAGCCCATAGCATTCAGAGATCACGTAGATACATATCCAACGGAGAAAAGATTTTTGAAATCGTTTCAGAAGTTACTAAGATTATAGCGCGTCCAGAACAAAAAAAAATAGCTTTCTTAGCTTTGTAATATTAGGAAAGGTTAGTAGAGTTAGGCCAGCGACCTCAGACGTAAAACAATCTTCTTTTACATATATTTTCAGGTGTTTTTGAGGGTAGGTACGTCGCATCGCAAAACCCGCACTTAGACAGATCGATGTAATATTGCCTTGACTCTCTTCTTGTTAAATACCTTACTTGATTCTAGGTTTTACTCTACTTTTGTGACAAGGAGGTCTAGACTGTGGAATGCGTTTGAGTGGATTTTTCCTATAGATTTCGTTTTTTTTTAGTATTCCCGATGGTTATAATCTCGGTGTCTTCAAATCGAGAGTGAATTGGGTTCGTCTAGGTAAGCACATTCCATCGCAGACCACATCGTTGTACAACATCAGACGAAATGGCGGTCAAGTGTACGCCATAGAAAATGGTTAAAAAAATTGGGTACCAAGTCTTAGGAGTGAACATAATGGAGGCTGTTTTGCCTTGGGTAACGAAATTTGGTTCGTCGCCCCTGTGCTAGCATATCTCGTCACAGAAGATTGGTGGAAGTTTTTCAGCTCCATACTTGGAATGGGTCCTAGGGGAATAACATATCCACAGTGAAATATACTTTTTTTTGCACGTGACCAGATGTGTGAAGCATGCATTGTTCTTTTTGAGGTGTGTTCATTTGACCGCGGTATGTTGTGTATGGGGCATTAGAAATGACAAGAGAGCAGGCGGCGGTAGTGCACAATAAAATTATTGGAGCAATCAACAACGGCGTGAACGGATCTTTTTGAGGGGTTGTAACCATCCCATTATTACTATATGTATATTATATGGATGTGAAAATTTTAATGTTTTGATGTATGGATTCTGGTTTGTTGGTTAATCACAACGGAACGGATAACGGGTTGAAATTATAGTAATAAAAAATATTGGTGGACATTTATCAGCCAATTGTAGGCAGATAACTACCTATAATCTGGATTAGAACATAAGTACCTATCTAATGTTCTTCTGTGTAGGTACTCGGAAATTTGAAACGGATACCAAAGTTTTAAGTAGTGTAAATAAGTATTGCTTATTGATAATAATATGAGAATATTCAGGATTGAATACTGCAGGATTTCATTCAGTTCGAAAAGAGCATCCCGAGTAGTCACGTTCAATCAATCAGGGTGGCCAGTCCGGGTGGGTAGACCAGTGTCGGATGTATGGAGTGGGTCGTTCAGAGAGGTTGGGTAGACCAGGGTCGGAAGTAAGGAGTGGGCCGTTCAGAGAAGGTGGTTAAGCCTGCAAGATCCGAAGGGGTAGATCAAGGTTGGTGATCTAGCGTAGGTAGTCTGGGGTGAGTGATGGTAATAAATTGATTTGTACTCATTAGATAGATAGATAGATAGATAGATACTCTTTATTGTACACACCAAAAACAAAACAATACAGTAAAAGAAAAAGAAATACATTAAAACTAGTGTTACAATCGGCGGCCTTATCGCTAAAAGCGATCTCTTCCAGGCAACCTTGGGATGGAAATGTTTTTAGAAGTAATAAAAAGCGGGGTGTGCTAAAAAGAATAATAAGACGATCAAATGTGTTTACATACTGTAAAACGTAAATAAATAAATAAACATACATACTAATAGAGTTTACATACTATTACATGCAATATTTGTAAAATATACTACTAAATATATAATAAATAACTGTAGGTATATAAATATCCAGAAAATAAATCAAACCATTATTATCAGAAGAAAAATTAACGAGTTGAAAAGATAAATGAATTAAATGCATATAAAACCATAGTAGATATATAGGCATATCTAATAGTAAAGAAAATAAGATATGAGATTGTGACTACAGCTTAGACAAATAATAATTTTAACATGAGCTTTAAAAGAATTGAGCGATGGCGATTTTCTAATAGCAACAGGCAATTCGTTCCACAATTTAACTGCCTGAAAGGCAAAAGATTTGCCATAATAAGTTTCGGAACGTGCTGAAGGTGGCTTCAGGGTTGTTAGATCTTGACCTTAGCGGCCGAGCGTGGCAGTCCTGCCAGAACGTGAACCATTCTTTTAGGTACTGCGGGGTACAGGAATTAAAGAGTATATTGTATAGAAGATAAAGAATGTGAGCATTACGACGCAAACGAATGGGCAACCACTTGAGTTTGACGCGAAAATGAGAAACATGATCATATTTGCGTAAACCAAATATGAATCTTATACAATAATTCTGAAGGCGCTCAAGTTTATCTAGCTGGTCTTCTCTAAGATCAAGGAAACTGACATCAGCATAATCTAGGACAGGTAGAAGTAGAGACTGTGCGAATGCAATTTTAGTGGCAGTAGGTAAAAAGTTTCGAAGGCGCCTAAGGGAACCCCCTGACGCATATAGCTTAGCACTGATTGTTTTGACATGGTTATCATTACCTATAAAGAACAGTTTCAATTTAATGTACAGTTAAGTGCTAAGATTTTAAAAGGACCATTAGTTTTGGGATACCGTAACTAGGATCCTCGGTACGTTTACTACTTGATTTGGTTTCTGCATGAAATCATGCTATTGGAAGCAGGTGTGTTGCTTACACATCATCACATGTCCTACTAGTATTGTTACTCTGTTCAAAAAAGGTATCTTCTCAAAGATATCCAAAACCACTTTAAAGTTGTAACAGCTCCATAGAGTTCTCTGTACGCACGCAGATGTGACATCCTGATATCCGAGACATGACTATAGGTACCGCGCCATACATGTAGAGGTCTGGAATTATTACTCTGGATATCTGCCGAGTACGGGCTCAGTGCCGCGTGGGCTCTCTACACTCCAACTACAACGCCAATCCAACCATTAAAGTCTAATTTTCCAATAAAACTAAATAATACGCAAAGCAGCGGTCAAAATAGCTACCACTTAACGGCTTCCGTAAGCCAGCGGCCATTTTAGTCGACGTAGAGGAGTTCTATTTTCGAATTTTGCCGCGATTTTATTCTTTCATTAATCAAAGCATGATTGGCACCGCGCGTCGTTGTACATTCTGCCTGTGACCCCAAAAAGTTAGTGTGAAGTGGTCGAACTTTTTCAATTTATTTTTGAAGAATCACAAGACACAGTGGGCTCGTTTGTGATGAGAAAAATGAAAATTTTTAAGAAAAAGCTACGTTTTTCTATACAGTGAAGTGTTTTTTTTTAATATTTGACGTTTCGTTAGATTTCAATAAAATAAATATTTTGGTCAACTGTGAAGGTATGTACTCTTCTTTTTTTCAATCTATCTGGATCGAAACCATATTTTATTCTCAGATTTTTGTTTGACAAAATGAAACTAAGATACATACTTAATTACAGCCTTTTCAGTGCATAATCCGTTTTACATAGGATTCATAGATTACAAAGAGATACCTCAGACAGGAACAAAGTCTCATTAAAAAAAAATACAGTCATAGAAACTGCCAATAGAAGTGAAAACTTATAATTCAGAATTTGATGATAGCTTACTTTGGAAACTAGGTACGCGGGTGAAACCAGAGGGCGTGGCCATGACCATGGCCACGCTGCGAAGGTGAAATGCTGACGCATTTCTAGATAGCCAATGGGAAAAGCTGGCAGATTCCTAGATGGCCAATGGCCATGGTCCCGAGTTTACCCGAAAATGTCTTATCATTCCCGACTCTAGAATTCAATTCACAGCCCACGAAGAACCTGTGTGTGGTGCGCCAGAAGAAGTTTTTCCTTTAAAAGTTGTTGGTGGTTAATGTAAATTTGGAATTTTCCCAATTTTCTACAACATAACTCGTACAAAATTTCGTTGATTATCTGTACTAACACACGTGCACGGGGCACGTTCTATAGACCATAATTGTTTACCATGGAAAAAGTTAGAAAAACGTTTTTTTACTCAAACATGTATTTTTTTTCCTTATCCTCCTTATGAACCAACGTTTTATTCCCATTCTAGGGTTCCTAGCAAAAATATTCAGAATAGGTAAGTATATCACGCCCCTTTTCTGTTAACTTCCGGTTTCTGCGTATGAGGAACGCTGTAATGAATTGAAGGCATTTATTTATTAACGTGTTTAATCGTAACATTATTTGTAAGTATAAGTATTAAGAAATTAATACTTTATATACTTATGTATCAATTTTTTTCCAAAACAGTCATTATACAATCGTCAATGTATGTTTTTCTTTTTTTATAAAGAGAACCACAACCGATGACTTCACGTAGCCTCTTAGTCTACTGTGTTTTTTAGTATTTTTGACCTTTAAATCGATTAGATAATGAACTAGCATTCTAAATTTTAGATGTTTTTATTACGAAAATTGTATCCATTCACTTCGACAACATTAAACACCACCGATCGTTTGAAAACGATATCACTTATTCCAAAAATGTTTTATCAATGCGATAGTTTCATAATCAATGACAAAATTTCCGGCAGAAACCATCTATCTATTCTCCATCAGATTAAATACCTACTGTATTAGATATATGTGACGATAACGGTCCCAATAAAAAATGTAATAAAAACTGTAGTATTTGAATGAAAGTTTTTAATTTATTGGCATGAAATCTTCTTTTGATATATATTATATTGATAGTTTAAACATTTGTTTTCTCAAAACTCTGACATTTCAATTACTTTAATGCACTGACATTACTTTATAATTCTAATGTTTAATTATGTGTTGACTTAGTGATTTCGGAGTTTTAATTATTTTTGTATGCAATTTATATATGTTGACTTCAGGGTTTCCGAGTTATAACTATTTTTTTATTTGCAATATATAAACTAAATGAACGTATAAGCTAGTATTTTTAAATGTAATTTTGCACGCCGAAAGGCAGATTATGGCGGTATTAATGTTCTACTTACATCTATTTTATGTACCCATAAACGCAAATAAAGATTATGATTATGAAATCAAATTCAAAAACATCTCAAACTCCAAATAAAAGATCATGCGCTACAATCCAAAATAACTACGCAAAATTGTAAACTGTGAAACGCGTTACCTATGTGGATGTTCTCGGATAGATTTATAGGTGTCTTCAAGTCGGGATTCAATACGTTTCTTCGTTTTAGCTCCTATATGAGAGTGAGGCCATGAGAAGAATCCAGTTCGGCTGGGCAGCATTTGGCAAACTTTGTAAAGTCTTCTCGTCACAAAATCTCAAGACAAAATTGCGTCCTACCCGTTATGACCTACGGTGCTGAAACGTAGACTCTGAGAGTCAAATTGGTCCGTAAGATCAAAGTCGCTCAGCGAGCGATGGAAAAGACTATGCTTGAGTTTCTCTGATCAATTGGACCAGGCATGAAATAATTCGTCAGAGAACTAAAGTCACCTACATAGCTCAGCGTTTTAGCAAACTGAAGTGGCAGTGGGGTAGAAGTGGAAGGTTCTGGAGTGGAGACCGCGAATGGGCAAACGTAGTGTAGGACACCCTGAGACAAGATGGAGTGACGATATTCGAAAGATAGCTGTTGGCGGTTGGAGAAGTTACACCGAGGATCGGGCTGAGTGGGGAAATATAGGAGAGGCCTATGTCCAGCAGTGGACGAATACAGACTGGTGATGATGGGTGATGATAACCTCATATACAGAAATTGGGCCAATTTTCTGGTAAAAAATAGACTGTAAGTAAATTATTAACGTTTTAAATAGTAAATACAAATTTGCTACTATTTTACCGAATTCAGGAACAGGTTCTCAATTTGGTCGTGTGTTTTTTAATCGACTTCGAAGTAGGAGGAAGATGTCAATTCGGTAATTTTTTGTATGTACTCGTATGTAACGCGGTAGCTTCGCCAATCTCTATATAGAAAAACGTTATGTTGGTTTGTAAAAGTTGTAAAAGCAAAAGTTCTGCACCGATCGAGCTGAAATCTTATAGAATACCTAATCCGCATCAAGGATTGTTTTTATCACAATGTGCCACAGCGAAGCGTGGCAGGGTACAGCTAGTTATGAATAAAGTTATTTACTTAGGACTCGAGGCCTTCTTTCGCAAGGAGAGAAGTAAGACCATAGTCTATCCTAGTAGTCCTGTGCAGGTTGATGGATGACGTTTAGCCTCGAAAGAGTCCAAGAAGTCTCGTCACTCTATATACTACAAAAGTTTTTTCACAACAAATGTTTTACCATTTTGTTTTTGAAATTTAAATTATTATTTTATTCTGTGGGAAGATAGTAGATAGTTAACAGGTAAACAGGCATAGGCTAGGCAAGCTGTTTGTACGCCATGTAGAGGAGAAGCTAATATTATAGGCAAATTATAGGTACATTAACAATGTTGCCTAGCAACCACGTCACTAATCTTTATAAGTTGTTTCGCGACCTACATGTTCCTAAAAAAACGTTATTTTGCGACGTCTAACAGGTATTCCATAGTAAATAAAGTGGATTAGATTAACAAGAAAAGCACGTGATTTATCTTTCGAGCTCGCAGTAGTTACCTATTTAACGAAACACGTGTTTCGGAGTGTGCAGTGCACGCTCCTTGTAAAACAATTTATCAGGTTTTTGACTTGCTAATGAACAAAACCGGTACAATTATAATATTTGTAGATATTTCGCGTGGACTACATGTGGCGTGCTGTTTTGCTGCAGACTTTCATAAAGTTTGATTTCGTGTGTCGGTTTGCTCGTAGCTTGAAAAAGTGACATTATTGAATAGTTTACGTTGCTAAGACCAGCAGGTCTACTACGAAGTCCGGTAAACGATATATCGGTCGGACAAAACGAAGTAGAACCGGAGTTGGGAAGTCGCGAGTTTCTTTCGAAATTACGTTTTTCGCAGAAAGGCAGTGGACGTCCTGCAGGTCTACTACGAAGTCCGATAAACGATATATCGGCCGAAGTTATGGACGTTTTATACCACGAAACACAATCGGTCGGTTGATGACACAAAAACTGTCAAATCAGCGTCGGTCCGGATGAACGAAACGCCCGATCAGATCCACCAACCGATTGTGTTTCGTGGTTTAACGTCCATAACTTCGGCTGATATATAGTTTATCGGACTTCGTAGTAGACCTGCAGCGCGGTCGCAGCCTCGAATTTTGGGGGGTTACCAGTACGCAGCCTCAGAGTTTGGGGGGTTTACCAGTAAATATACAATAAATTGAATAAAAATACTTTACTAGTAGCGCCCCACGATTTTACCCGCGTAGCTCCCGTTCCAGTTGTTTTCACGCGTCATAAACTAGTCTACGTACTATTTCATATTTTTTTTTGATTTTTAGTTTAACGTATACGATATTAAACATATCCCCTGTAAATCATAATTATCCCATATTCGAATCGTGCCTGGTTAAGACTTGAATTAAAAGATTTGACTCGGGGTCCGAGGCTTGGGAACCTCCACGTGGTGCATGCTGGACATTACGTAACACCTTGCCTCTGTGAGAGCACTTCTTTTCGCGCTCTTCGTTCTTCGAGCAGTGCTTCTTGTGGTTTGGGTAAAGGGACTGGGGGGTCTAGCGCTTAACTAGAAATGTCTTAGCTTTTTTTTTCACTCCACAGACTCCGGGTGCCATGATCTTTGTCATATCAATTGTCTTTTTTTGTTCTTTGGATAAGGAGAAGAAGAGGAAAATAGGGGGGAGTTGGGTACATTTAAAATCTAATTATAATGCTCGTCTGTAGTGCCGATCACTACCGGTTGGGATTCCGCTAGTAATCGACTCGACATCGAGTGTTTACCTATCTAATTCTAGTGTTCGTCTGTAGAGCCGATCACTACCGGTTGGGATTCCGCTAGTAATCGACTCGACATTGAGTGTTTGCCTAATTGCCTTTTGCCATTTGCCTAAGCTGCCTCCTCCCGGCCCAGAGCCTCCACAACGGCCGCATTTCTGTCCCTGATGGCCATCTGTAGCTTAATGTCTTAGCTATGATATTTCTCTCTCTGTTTTCTTTCGGCTTGAAATGATAGAGCCAGCTATAGAAAAGGCAAAGCCGATTTAGTTAGGCGAGAGAAGGGCCGGAAGACTTAGGATTTTAAGGTAGCAGTTTGCTCGGAGACCGCGACCGGAGTCCGTGACAGGCACTTGACTCTATAGAATTATATGGGCGCCAGTTCGCGCCGGGACCGCAACAGGAGACCGAGACTCGTGTCGCGAGACATGTGTCGCGGTCTCGGCGCGAACTGGCGCCCATACAATTCTATAGAGTCAAGTGCCTGTCGCGGTCTCCGGTCGCGGTCTCGTCTCGCGGTCTCAGCCCGAACTTGTACCTTTAGGAAGGAACTCGGCTGATACTCTGATCGGCCATGATAAATTCCTAAGTCTTCTAGATGAAGGTCCGCGGTAATCCCAATTACTTGATAAAGTTATGGAAATTCAATTGATATACCTAATAAAGGTATCCAACGAGTGTATCTACATATATTAGTTATCAATCAAAGCCCGTTAGTGTGTAATAATCTACTCTATATGATTATTTGAAGAGATCATAGCAAGAATCTAATAAGCAAAGGAACACAAATTTACATTATTTTTCAATCAAAACTAACGTAAACTCTTTTATTTAAGAATCATATTTTATACTACTAAATTTTCAGTAAATCTATTTTCATCCAACTATTCCAAATATCAGGTAATAAATAGTTTTAAATAAATTGGCGTATAATAAAAATAGGGGAAACACATTCGTTCCTTACAATACAAAGACATAACCGAGTTAAATGTTTTACAACAATATTATTATCTTTTATGGTAAAGACGTGACTTTGAAGGAAACATGTGAATATAAATAATTACAATAAAATAATAAGTTAAAATTATGCACGGTTAATGTTACGCTAATACAGGGCTATGTACGGAGGGATTTTAAACTGAAAGGGTAAATAATTTAATTTAAAAGTAGTCGAAAAAGATTTTTCGAAAAAAAAAAAATCTTCACCCGTCCTTTTTAAAATTAAGCTCGGACTTCTTTCTTCTTCTTCGTCGTTATCACTCTTGACAGAGTGGTCGTGGTCATCACTTTAGGTGTTAGTGGCAAGCTTCACAACACGCCGCCACTCCTCTCTGATGGCCGCCTTTCTCGTGCATTCGTGTACTGATGACGAACCAGTCACCACTGCTTTTATCTGGTCAGTCCACCTCATAGGCGATCTCCCTCGTGGTCTGGTACCCTCAACCTTTCCCTGGACCACAAGTCGCTCAATAGCTACCTCGCCTCGGCGGCATACATGCCCAAAAAAGGTGAGGATACGACATTGCACCAAGGATGACAAACGCTGCTTGATGCCGAGTTCTCGAAGTATAGACTCATTGGTAAGGAACTCAGTCCATGAGACTCCGAGCATTTTCCTCCAGCACCACATCTCTAGGGCGTCTATCTTCTTCTTCTCCGTTTCACGCAGGGTCCACGTTTCTGCGGCGTACAGAAATATGGGGAATATAAGTGCCCGAACTAGCCGGATTTTTGTGACTCTATATATGTTGCGATTCCTCCATATTTTCCTCAACCTGTCCATCGCAGACCTAGAAATTGCCATACGCCTCTTGCTAAGCTAAGCTCGGACACTAGACTGAATTTCATAAATTTTGGGTAACCAAATAAACGCACTGGTTTTATGAGACGAGGTTTTGAAGTAAACGAATTATCGATGTATGTAAATTTTATCTTTTTGATGAATTTTTAAAATTCAATATTGATTACATAGATAAAGGACCACTTCTAAAGAGTGACCAACCAAACAAGAATCATCAAAATCGATACACAATCAGTAACGCTATCGCAAACAAACATACAAAAAAAAATAGTTGCCTGTAAAGTTGATTGGTTTACCGACGATAGATTAACGTGACAAAGTCTTAACAAAACATTGATAGATGCGCAGGAAGCGTAAAATGCGCGTAACAGGACATAACGGGACACTTTTTCGTGCATGCAGCCGGCGGTGGCGTTCATCGATTTATTAGACGTTGTCATGTCAAAAGATTGGCAGTCATGTGAACTACCAATAGAACTGAGAACTTAACTCAGAATTTGATAGCTTACCATTGTGCCCATGGCAATGGCCAGTGTCCCAAGTTTACCCAAAGATTTCTTATCATTCCCGAGCGTGAAAATCTGTCTGGGGCACAGCAAAAGAAGTTTTCACTTCAAAAACATACCTATAGAACTATAGAATTGAGAACCTTCTCCCATTTTGAAGTAGCTTATAAACCGACCCGAATTATCCACGAGCAAATACCTCTCTACACCGAATTAAATTTACTCAAAAATTTACAGGTTTTTTGCGTACCCTTTGTTTACCTTTCAGACTTCACAAGGCATACTCGTATAATCTGAAATACGGCATGGATCGATTGAGTTACAGACTTAATATTTACAGCGTTTTGCATAAATCGTGTGACAAATGATAAAAGGGACGTTTTAATCTTCTATGCATATAAAAAATGAATGTTTGCCTGTATGTCCGGCACCTATATAATTGTAAACTATGCATTCAACCAGAGTGATGATTTAGGGCTAAGTTGTTGTGTATGAGTCAAAGAAGGGTTTTGAGTTAGTACGACCAATTTTCAATACTAGTGATACAATATAATTCAAAGCAAAAACGTGTTATAAATTAAAAGAGATGTTTTAAAATGTAATACTTAGCAAAACACTCTTCGAGTATAATATGCCACAAAAACAATACAGAAAAAATATTTTTCTCAGAAAATTTATATACCCGACTGAAATTTAAAAATTAAACTCGCATAGTTTACTAACTTTAATAGAATTAGTAAAAATCTAATTTTGTAAATCATTGACATATGTCTCGTTTTTTTATTTTTTATCCCCGACCAAATAGCACAATTAGAACAAAATTAAAAATTTTGATTAACCCTCGACTACCTCGGATCTCGGATTATCTGTATAACGTTCTACTAGGCAAGCCCTTTCATTTGATACCCATATTAAGGGAGATGTGGGAAAATAAATTTATTTCGCCATTTTGTGGTAGCGGCCATCTTAGATTTAAATTTGTCATAGTGCAAAGTACTCTAAAGGTCAAGCCCTTTCATTTGATACCCATATTGAGTTAGTAGTGAAAAAAATAATACAATTCGGCATTTTGTGGTGGCGGCCATCTTGGATTTGACATTTGTTATAGTGTATAGTATTCTACTATTCAAGCCCTTTCTTTTGATACCTATACTGAGGTAGGTTGTGAAGAAATATTTTGTCCGCCATTGTTGTCGATATAACACAAACCGTTTCACCGATATCTGTAAAATGTATATGAAATATTCAGGAAGTCTACCCTTTCGAACAAAAAATATCAAAATCGGTTAAACGACTCGAAAGTTCTGAGGTAACAAATATAAAAAATACAGTTGAATTGAGAACCTCCTCATTGAAGTTGGTAAAGAACAGTTCACAAATATAAAACTACTTTATTTTTGTACACAAAAAGCGATTTTATCACCAATAGCGATCTCCTCCAGGCAACCTTTCGCTTATTAGGACAATTTATGAAATTAAGTGGCAGTGGTGTGATACTTAAGTATGTATCTCATTACTCGAATATCCTACTAATATTATAAATGTAACAGTTAATATTGATGTTTCTTTCACGCAACAATAACAGAAGGGACCTACAATTATGTACATAGATACTGGGCCTAGAATTATGTACATGTATGGAATAGCACATAGGTCAATTTTTGTTTTGGGAAAAATGCAGTCTCTGTTACTTCAAACGAGTATGCTATTAAAAAGAAAATTGGCAGTCGTGCCGACAAAATAAAATAAAATCGTGAGGACTTGCAGCGCCTCACGATTTTATTTAATTTGTTCTTTTTTACTCGATTTATTGTGTACTACTGGTGAAACCCAGGAAATCTGAGGCTGCACAATTCACCACCACCACCACCGCTCCTAAGCTACGCTGCTTCATTAACATGTTGATGTAGCGAAGCCATAAGATGTTCTTTCATCACAAAGTGCACGCGCCTAAAGAAATTTTCACTTCGAAAATGGAAGATTTAGACTAGCAGTGATGACGAGCCAAGTGTGTAGTTCAGTGTTTTTATTCACAATTACAAATATGTAAAACACAAATAGTCACCACTATACCTTGAGTTATGATTATACAGATTCGTAGCGCGTGTAAGGGTCACGGTATACTGGTCTCTCTGAATCGAGACTCAGGCGACACTTCCTTCAATAGATCCATCATCTGCATTCATAACAACAGTTTACATTCTTGCTATTCAGTTCGCGACTTTATCTCTTGACGCATAGAGACGAATTAGTCCTATTTTTAGGTTTGCACGGAGATCATTGGAATATAATATTGACAGAGAGAAAGGTACACACGTGTTCTTTCCGTTCTGTTTGCACTAGACTAAGCAATGACTTCGATTTTGTGGGAATTAAGTATTAGCTCATACAGGTTATCTAGAAGATATCGCTATTTTGCGATAAGATCGCCTTTTATGTCCAAAATGTCAAATTATAACTTTATTTGCCAGACGTAGATATATTCTTTGTTTCATAATTCTCTCTACCGAACGTTATTACTACGCAAAAACCGTTTGGGAAGCCTTGCAAATTAAAAACCATCGTGATTTTAATCGGAAGGGTGATTTTTGGTTACCGGTGTCGTGGAATCCTGTCATAAATAAATGTGTGCATTACATCGTGATCGTGATGCACACATTTATTTTCATATTGTATAGTCATATTTGAATGTTGCTCTGAAACATACATACGAGAAGATAAATAGCCTGGAATGACACATAAATTAAATTATCTAACAGGATTCTTTTGCAACATTGCCATTTGCAATAATGCCTATATTCAATCAATCAATCAATAATGCCTTAATTCACAAAATTGTACGAGTATAGTTGATACTCAATTTAAAAACTTCACAAACAAAATTGGTACCGAAACATACTATTGTATTGCATCGTTCTAATAAGGGCAACTTTACCTCTGTAGATAAATTACTCCTGAGAAATGACCGTCGGAATAAGAGATGGTACGATCGAGCCGGATCTCGATTCATGAGGCGGGACCTAGCACACGTTCCAACAGTATCTCAATGTAGACCTAATGTTGGGTAGGTAAAAGCTGTCCACTAAACTTTCCCACTGCTGGGACTCGGGGGATAAACTGTTTATTATACACATCAGAAAAGTGACATACACTTGGGATGATGCCTACATCAAAAATTTACCAATATAATGAATCCGTCAGGTAGAGCAGATAAAATATATGATATGTTTTTTGTTTTATCAAATTATTGCAAAGTCGACAATGATATAGACATCCAAACTTCCAGAGTGGGGGGGTTGTGACCTCACGTCTACATAAAATAGCGTCATAGTGACGTCACTAAGCTCTAAGCACTATATTTCCGTAATTTTTTGTTTGTAAAATAAAAATACAAAAAATACACGTAGAATATTTTTGAATAATGAAACTGACGGACCAAATTGTTTTTTTAGTCACCATATGACTTATATAATATAGTGCCATAAATATCAACCTTATCACTAACAGTGATTGCTTCTAAGCAACCATTAATAGCAGGAAAAAAGCACCTAAATAAAAATAGTACCTAAGGAGAGAGTGCGAAAGTAAGAAAAAGCAGAAAAATAATTTTGTCTCAAGGTGAGAGTGAGAGTAACGGCTATTTTCGATCACATTGGCCTAGTACAGGTCGGAGGATAATGCCTGTTTTCGAAAGATTTTAGGAATATGCCAGTTTGCTCATGATGTTTTACTTCACAATTAAAACCAGTGGTGACGAACTTGTACACTGCACTTGAAAAATAGTCAGAGGTGCTGGCGAGATTTTAGCCAATAGCCTGATAGTTGTTAATTGAATATTCTGCTTTGTAAAAAGCACTGTAGTAAGAAAATATATTTCGTAAGTATAAGTTCCTAAGTATAACAATCAATATATATCGTAGCGTACGCGGAGGCTGTTTAAAGCTTCTCAATTCGATTGAATGCTTTTTTAACCCCCGACCAAAAAGAGGGGTGTTATAAGTTTGACGTCGATGTCTGTCTGTCTGTCTGCCTGTCTGTCTGTGTGTGTGTCTGTCTGTGGCACCGTAGAGCTCAAACGGATGGGCCGATTTATATGCGGTTTTTTTTATTTGAAAGTTAATATTCTTAGCTATGTTTGGTTAATATCGATTCAAAATGGCCGCCTCCACAAAATGGCGGACAAAATATTTCTTCACAACCTACCGCAATATGGGTATCAAATGAAAGGGCTTGACTAGTAGAGTACTATACGCTATAACAAATTTCAAATCCAAGATGATGCCGTCACCACAAAATGGCGCATAACATTAATTTTTTTCACTACTACCTCGATATGGGTATCAAACGAAAGGGTTTAACTAGTAGAATACTTTGCACTGTGACAAATTTGAAATCCAAGATGACAAAATGGCGAAATACATTTCTTTTTTCACAACTACCTCAATATGGGTATCAAATGAAAGGGCTTGACTAGTAGAATGTTGTACAGATAACAAAGCTAAGGTAGTCGGGGGTTAATCAAAAATTTTAATTTTGTTCTTGTTAAATACATATATTTATTTATGTTGTGCGATATCCTTCAAATTCATAGATTTCGATTTTTTCTTTGGTCAAATTTTACTGTGCATTCACTTTGATGTTTCTTTTTTCTTTGCTTTTCATTTGGTAAATTTGATCGAAATCGGTGTAGCGGTTTTTGAAATAGATACAAAAAATTGCTCAGCCAGACGACATATTCGTAATATCTGGCTATTTCAGTGGGAAAGTGTGTTTAGAATTGATTTCGGTAATATTGTGAAATTTACTCGAATATTTATTTGAGTTTGATTTAAAATTGAAGTAAGTCCAAATTGGACTTACTAAACACCCAGACACAGTACAAATATTTGAATTCATCACAAAAATATTTGCACCGGGTGGGAATCGTACCCAAAACCGTCGGCTTTGCAGGCAGAGTACACTACCGCGTTTTACAAGATTTCGGAGATACGCGGTTTTTCATTTGCTGTCACTGTCAGAGTTCGGTTTACGACAAGATCGGGTCTATTCCTCGTGGAAACGTTTTACACCGCATCGATTTATCTTTTTAAATAAGTCGTCAAAACAATAAAATATGAGTCAAATTTAAAATCAATAAATTGAATTCTGACTTACGCGAATTCGACGGTATGACCAAAATATTAACGTATAAGCATTGCCATACAGCGTGGTGATACCACCAGCATGCTGGACACGCTTCCAGTTAGCTTAATGTCAACTTAAAGTTATTGCTTGGTCTTATGGCTTGGTCATCTTGAATATCGTTATGCTTTCACCGGTTTATAAACAATTCAGATGTGCTTAGTATTAGTAATTAGATACGAGTATTTACTATTTAGTGTAGGTATTTCTCATGACAATTTAGTATTGTCAATGAAGGAAGGCTCAGTTCTCTGAAAGTTGTCGTTCTCAGCCTGAGGGTCTCTGTTTATACCTCTACTGATTTCAAAATTTAAATACGGACTACCTGGAAAGTAAACCTTATGAAACAAAAAAAAAAAGAAATAAACAGGTTCCGTGGCGTCTTTAATCGATGAGAATACACAAATAAAAGATTCCGACGAATTGTGCAACTTCTCCTTTTTGTAATCGGTTAAAAAGGGGCATATTTTGCCAAACTCACCGAAAACTTTTTCGTGAAGCCAGCCAAATAAAAATAGAAACAAAAAGTCACCTGTTTCATAAATGTTTGCGAAGCCAAAGTAGCTTATTGTTCGAAAAAGAGTGTTGTAATTTATTTTGTTGTTTTGAATGAAGCCTTTTAAATACTAACTTTTAAATTAATTAACTGGTAATTCATGTGTGATAATATAGTAAGTCCAGTCACGTTTCGCTAAACAAAGAACGGTCGCATTACTTCAATGTGATGACGTGTTCAGCAAAAAAACAACCTAAAAATTAGATGAACATTTAAATATCTACGAGTAGCATAGGTAATATGTTTTTATTAATTCTCTCTAGTCTATAGTCCGTAGAATATTTGCCCATAGAAGTGGTTTAAATTACAAATTGGGATAAAGTATCTAAACTGAACCTTATAAATCCATGATAAATATGATTATTTACCCCCTAATGTTTTTGTAACCTTTATTGTGCATGTATCAAATTGGACTGTTATTATCTAATATAAGTTTGTTACTACAAAATTTAAGAGACTGCAATCAGCAGGAACCGTGCCGTAAATTTAGTCCCTCCTGCCACTTTGAATAACAATACTAATAAAATAGAAGTTTTGATCGTGTGTTGCGTAGATCAGTTGCGTTGAGTGCTTAATTTAAAAAATGACATCAAATCGTAAAGTTTAACACATAGATTTAATACTTAAAAACAATAATAAATGTTTCAACTGGAAAGCTGTCTTTTTAATATCGCATTGTCGAGTCTCCATTTTTTTTTATGCAGCTTTGTCAGTTAGGCCTCTTATAACCTGTAGTGCCTACTGGCTACTAGCTTTGGGCTAGCATAATATATAAAGACTAAACACATGAAAAAATCAGTACCTGGATGACCGAGCGTTTCTTGACTATTCTTTGATAAATCGTGTTTTCGTATAATTTGGAAATTATGTTTTTTTCGCAACGGTAGGATTTTGAGAAAATGTGTTCTTGTATCTTTTACTTTTGTACCTACTCAACCATTTTTTCAAATAGATACTTCTGCTAATTCCTCTTGCTAAGATGGCTATAGAAATAAAAGATAAAGATATAGATAATTTATTAACGTAACACAAGGAAAGTATACACAATTTATGTAAATGTAAAGTTGAAACACAATTAATCGGTAACTCAGTGTACACATGTGAGGATTATTAAGGAACCATAAACCAAGCACAAGGCTTGTGTCTTAGGGCTCGATCCCGCGAGTGCCAAGTTATTAAAATACGTTTTCCTGTATGTCAAGTAGATGAATAGTGTCTTTGATAAAATCGAATGTTAGAAGCGGTGAAAATGCAAAACGTATATTTATGCTGAAGACTACAGAGTTGTGCACCGACCAATAAACACAAAACGCAAAATATTGAAGGTGATCATGATGGTGAGTTATGATTATCTCTATTTATAAAAATGTTATGTTGGTTTGTGTACGCTTCAAAAACTCAAAAAGTTCTGCACCGATCGAGCTGAAATTTTACAATGATATATAATCCGAATCAAGGATTGTTTTTATCTAATTTTTGCATTACAATATGCCACAGCGAAACGTGGCAGGGTACAGCTAGTTCTTTATAAATTTAATAAGATAGGTATGTAATAAAATATATAACTATAAATATATAATAATATAATACCTCCAACGCAAGAAGTATTCTAGATAATCTGATGATATTTACAATTTTACGGCAACATACACAAGACTTGCTCATTTAAATTAGATCAGCGCGGTTTTACTGTAGTTGATGTACTGTGTATCCTGTAGCATTAGACCAATTGTCCAGATTGGAACACAATACCAGTGTTCCGTTCCTTGCGTAGGTTACGAGCTCGGATTCTCTTCTCCTACAAGTTACACAGGTGTGATGTGCTTCTGACCTCTAAAACTAATAAACAAAACGATAGCACAAATAAAAACAAGGAAAACAATAATACAATGTTAAATAATAAAAATACACCTAACACGAAATTATTCTAAAGATTGAAAAATTGATTAAGTACAGTTTTTTGTTTTTGAAATTGAGGAAAATTGGTTTGTGTTAATGTTACGTGGTTTAAAAAAAGGTTCAATGCACTCATATTTTTGATTTTAAAGTATTGCAAGTTTTTTGTACTGAATTTTATTTCGACTATCGCGTATTTACTCGTAGTGTATAATAAGTTGGCGATGTGAATTTGCGAAGAAGTTTACTACCGTATGCTAAATATTTACTCAAACTTTGCGTGAACTAAAATGTCAAATGTTTTGAGTAAAGTCAAATCGATTTAGAAACTTTGACGTTTGTGATATCAAAATAATTGTGAAAGACTAAACCTGTTGTTTAATACGGAGTTTAGTAATTGTGAAAGACTGACTTAATAGTGGATTTTGTTCTTGGATGTTGTAAGTAAAACATATTTTATGTTATTTTTTAGATCAGTGTTTCAGAATGACAGACACGAGTAAAATATGCTTAAATAATAAAGCTCCTTCATTGAGGCGGAAGCGGACACGGGGGCGAGATTAGAGATTATGACTCTGGGCTCGCATCCCGTCTCCTCTGGAAGGCCTGGTTAAACCTTTAGGGCCGTCCGGCACCCCATCTAGGAATAGGCCTTTGAAGAGGTTACGCTCCGCTGATTTCCGGCACGTTACTAGAGCTATAATTCTAATGCCCCCCGTGAGACAGGTCCGTTAGGGCGGTGGCAAGGGTCAGGGTCGGGAATGCGAAAAGTGACCCCGCCACCAGGGGTCAGGACCCCTGGCCATGCAGTAGAAATTTGTAGGGTTTCAGTCAGTAGGGGCACCATGTCCGTCGTCGTCATGGTATCGAGACCGACATACCTCACCATGTCCCAGCATGGAGATACGTAAATATATTTCCCCCACATAAAAAAAAGTATCAGTACATGGACAAGAATAAAAAAAAAACAAAGCGAGGACATCTAAACTAGATGACCACGGTCCCGAGTACACCCGAAGATTTCTTTCATTTATGAGCGTAACGCTTACACTTCAACTAGTCCAGCACGGCGGCACGTGTTTATTTCCTGACCTTAATTAACTTTAAATGTTTTCAGAAAAATAAATGTCGTTTCAACGGGGAATTACCGATATTTCGAAGCGCACCTTGTTTTAATAAAAAAACCCGCAGATAATGTTTAATAACGGGTCATCTACCTTGGTTTACCTGTGCTTGCGAAACAGGTCTTGCCATAACGCGGGGAATTCCTAAGAGCAGACGAACAAACGTGCTTTTAGGCTCAAATCACACCTAAGGAGAAGAGACGCGCAGCGCAGAGTCAAGCAGTTTTTCCTTGATAATTTTCCTGCATCCTTTTAAGGACATGTTAAATACGAATACATTAAATATAAAGTCATCATTTGTTCTACAGTTTTGAAAAATTCGTATATTTTTTCTCATATAAAATATAGGTACCTTTTAGAAAACTATATTTGTCTGGTTTAAAAAGACAAAAATCTAATAATGTGCCGACGTGAATAGAGCTAAACAGTGCTAGAATAAAAACAGTAAAAACTAAACAAAAAAATGGGATGTGTATTGAGTTTTAACAAAAGTTATAAAATAAATTGTTTGTTTAAATATTTAGAACATATCATTGTATTGAGTTTTAACAAAAGTTATACAATAAATTGTTTGTTTAAATATTTAGAACATATCATTAAACGAATGCTGCAGTTCTGATTACCAGTAACTATTTATTGCAATAATGGCGCGCTACCACTGCGTAGGAGTCGTATCAGAGCTCGAGTAATCGCGGGCGGGCACGTGACTTTTCAAATTTCTCAAGGAATACTTACTATGTGTTATGTCAACGGCCATAAGGTATTAAATCACATTAAAATAAAACTACTCGTCACTGCGCTGTGCGCCGCTGCCCCTCTTGTGTAATTTGAGCCTTATAGACTTGTTACGGCGATCAAACTGACGCCGGGAACTTTATTCCTGGCATTTTTTACTAATATTATAAACAGAGAACGTCGATTTAACCAGAGTTATGTACTTATTTATTGTGTATTAAATCAATAATTAAAGCTGGCTATTGATGGTTGCTTGGAATAAATCGTGTTAAGTAATAAATGAATAAAGTTTTTGCACTCATAATTTATTTTCTCTGATTCAGTTCAATTCAAAAAACATGAAACCGAATTGAGAACCTCCTTTTTCTTGAAGTTGCATAAAATTAAAAATGAATTACTTACATAATATGAACAGAAAATATGGTGGCCTAATGATATGAACGTGCCATTCACAGTGGTCGTAAGTTTGACTTCCGTCCACGATCTTGAGATTTTTTCTAAGACCAGATGTAGAAGTTTGTAGTCACCAGCTAGCTTTAAAGGTGAAGGAAACAGGCATGTTGCAAGAATTTGAGGAAGATTCATGCGGCATACCGGGTTCGCACTCGGCCGTCGTAGTGGTATTACAGAAAAGGTGCCGAGTCTCAGTAATGGAATCAATTTTTTTGACGTGACAACGTCTTATAAATTGGTTTGCCGGGTGACACTTCAAGAAACTGCGTTACGCTCCGCTCACGTTATGCGCTCACAACGAGAGCGAGTGAGAGGCACGCGTCCCTTCCACTCGGGCATGGTTAGTCCGCCTAAGAGCGAGAGAGACAGACATAAAAAGTGAAAGGCACGCGTCCCTTCCGTAAAATTATTTTACCACTCAAAGTCGTTGTCACGTAAAACTTTCGCCCGTATACCGACTTTACAGGCAACCAATTTTTTAGTTTGTTATAAAGGTGCTTATGGAGGCCTTGGATCGCATTTACAGCCTACCAAACTTTGGGTTAGTACAAAACACGTAGTATCTTACTCTTAAAAAAAACACACACATTATTCCTCTTTACAATGTTATACTTATATTTAGCCTAAACTCATTGTAACACGCTTTGGTGAAAATGTTAAGGCAATTACGTTAAAGAGTACAAAATCAGTTGTCACAGTGATTCTCCACGTACCCCATTACTTAAAATTGTGCGTGACATTTCTATTAAGGCCAAGTTTGTTCTTTGTACTAACAGAGCAACTTCCGATGTTATGATATATCTTTATGGTATAGGCATGGCGACTAAAAAAGCGAATTAGTAAAAAAAAAAATACAGGTACTTTTTCTTTTGTTTCACAAACAATAAATGACAATGAACCAGTGCTCAGATGTTTCGTGTGATGTCACGTTATGGTACGAATTTTACGAACAAGTGACGTCACAACTCCGGAAGCTTGTTGATTTGTAACTTTATCGAGTTTTAATAATTAGACATTTTTCCACAATCTAAGCGACGGACTAATGGGGCGTTTTCAAGACGTAAAAATACCTGTCAAATACAGTTCCCACTTTTTCCGTAGGTGGCGCCACTGTTTTATTTGTTAGAGAAATTTCACAAAAACCAACCACTTGACAATATATTTAGAACTATCTTGGACAAGTCTTTTTGCGTCTGGAAAACGCCTCATTATAAAGAAATATTTTTGATCCAGTCGTCATACCAACTGCTCAAGTCAAACAATAAACCTTCCTTTGAGCCTTATTACCTTCTCATTTACATGTTTAAAGCTTCCCCTTAAATACTTAAATAAATGAGGTATCCTTTTTAAAAGTCAAATTATGCCGGGTCCCCGTCCATTACTCGGCTTACAGCCCATGTAACTTAATTTCAAGTTTAGTCCATGGTGGAATAAGTTTTGCTGTCAAGGTGAGTGCAGTGATAGCCCAATTTTCCTTATTATGTTTCTAATTTAACTTCCAATTTGAAATACCTAACATAGATGATTTTTTTTTAAATATTTCCGATTCATTCATCGCTAATCGTGCCCAAAATGCTGGCGTTTATTTGGCCCAGCGTGTAAGCATTGCCATTCAGCGTGGTAGTGTCACCAGTAGGCTGATGCAACATGCATGCTTTTATCAGATTGTAGGCTTGATCATCTTGATTATTTTTATTGATCTACTAGTGGCCCGTTCCGGCTTCGCTCGGATATTGGGATATTGTCATATAAAGACAAATAATAGGAAGAAAAACTATCCGATCTTTCTAGTTGGATCAAATTGCACACGGTGTGCAAGTTTTATTGAAATCGGTTCAGTAGTTTAGTAGCCCATCGCGGACAAACAACTTGACGCGTAATTTATGTATGTTAAATGGATAGTTCAGGTGTACTTACTGCAAGTAAGTAGTTAGTAGTACCTATGTGGTATAGTGTAGTTCTACTGTAACGTTTAGTTTTGTTAAACAAGCACAAAATTAAAATTTTGATTAACCCCCGACTACCTCGGATTTGTAATTTGTACAACATTCTACTAGTCAAGCCCTTTCATTTGATACCCATATTGAGGGAGTTGTGAAAAAAGAAATGTATTTCGCCATTTTGTGGAAGCGGCCATCTTGGATTTGAAATTTGTCATAGTGTAATGTATTTTAGTAGTCATGCCCTTTCGTTTGATACCCATATTGAGGTAGGTTGTGAAGAAATATTTGTCCGCCATTTTGTGGCGGCGGCCATCTTAAATCGATATTAACCAAACATAGCTAAGAACATCCGCACGGATATTAACTTTCAAATAAAAAAACCGAATTGAAATCGACCCATCCGTTTGAGCTCTACGTTGCTACAGACAGACACACAGACAGACAGACAGACATCGACGTCAAACTTATAACACCCCTTTTTTGGTCGGGGGTTAAAAAGGTCACATACACTTAATTGAATCCACAAAATAAAAATCCCTCAGGTGAAGCAATGCACATATGTATATATCTGTTTTATATGCATACATGTTTTAAAGCTTCGGCTATAAACGGCGACCTTATCTCTGATAGTTAAGTCTTCCAGGCAACTGTAGAAATTAAAATGTAGAAAGTTAAGGAAATAATAGGAATAACAATTTAAGGAAATATTCAACAGGTTTGTATCTTTTCGCGTTGCAAACGGTGAAAGAATGCAAACCTCGGAGCGGTTACATCCATAACATTTTGTAGTGTTATTTTGTAGTGGTAGGATTCCTAGCAGAGTCCGTCTGGGGAAGTAGCACACCTTTGCCAGTTATTCTACCGCCAAGGAGTGATGTGAAAACATTACTGTGTTCCGGTTGGAAGGGCAATGTTTCCAGAGAAATTACAGGGCTTAGAGATATAACACCTTAGATATCTGGGTGATGAGCGCAGTGCAGTACTAGGTAATGATTTGGACTCTTCATGTTCCAATAGCTGCGTGTCACTGTACTGTTATGTGGCAGGCATGTTGCTTACCATCAAGCACATATACAACTCGCCTCATCATAGTTTATTTTAAAAAAAATTGGTGTTGAAACATTGGGCCCGTCGGTGCCAGCCTTTCTACCGCCTAACTAAATCAGATTTAGATGTGCTATTGCTGTCTCTATCTATTCAAGCCAAAATCTTCGAGCAGTGTGTCATGCCCGTATTCACATACGGGATGGAAACCACGTCACTCACTAAAAGATCTGCCGAGAAGTTCCGAGTCGCGCAGAGAGAATGGAAAGAGCAATGCTTGGTATTACACTCAAGGACCGGAAACGAAATGAGTGGATACGTAGCAAAACCAAGCTGAGGGACGTGATGACCATAGTCGCGAAGAATAAATGGACCTGGGCAGGGCACATTGCCAGAATGGATGCTAACCGATGGACGAAACGAGTCCTTGGTGGAGACCCAGGGCTGACACGAGAGGAAGACGGAGGCCACCACAACGCTGGGTGGACGACATCTGACGACACGGAGGTCAAGACTGGATGAGTCGGGCACAAGACCGCCAAGAGTGGAGAAAAGGAGAAGAGGCCTACGTTCAAAACTGGACTACCATGAGGCCATAATGATGATGATGATGATCTATTCAAGCAAAAAGAAAACAGATAGCGACATCGACAAGAAGACAGTTTTCGTCAGGCGGTAGCCCCCGGGAGCATATCTCAGTTTTGAAAACCATTTCGAGCACTTGGTGTGGCTTGGTCGACGCGACGTGTGACCAAAATGCTTGTGTAGCTCGCAAACTGTTTGTAAAATATTCAAGTAATAGTAACATTTAAATCCAGGTATTTTTCCGGGATAAACAGTAGCCGTAGCAATGTGTTATTACAGAATATTATTAAATATGTACTAAATTTCTTTCACATTTCTTGGAGAGTATGAAACAAACATCGAAACTTTTGCACTCATTACATTTATTAGTAGCATATAAATATGTTTTAAAGAACATTGCCCTTTAAACCAGATATTGGGATATTTTCAATTGCTCCGTAACCTGGCTGTCTCATTTACGAGTAAGTAGTGCGTTGGGTCTATAAAATTATAAAATTTGGTTTCTCAAATTTTATGAAATTCGTTGAGTGTGTGTTTCAATTTTAAATTAAATCGGTTGTTAGGTGTTTCAGAAAGATATTAATAATTGAAGATCTGCTTAATAGCAACCTACTTATCTACTTAAACAATATTTTTTTTAGCTTTTTGGGAACATTGCTCTTTCAGCCAGATAAAAGTGATATTTTCAATTAGGTTGAAACTACGTACTCCGTAAAGTTATTTGGCATTATTAATTTTGTAATAAGTAATTCATTGTAGGCGTTTATTTTTAACCCCCAACCAAAAAAGGGGTGTTATAAGTTTGACGTCGATGTCTGTTTGTGTGTGTGTCTGTCTGTGGCACCGTAGAGCTCAAACGGATGGGCTGATTTCCATGCGGTTTTTTTATTTGAATGTTAATTACCGTGCGGATGTTCTTGGCTATGTTTGGCAAATATCGATTCAAAATGGCCGCTTCAACAAAATGGCCGATAAAATATTTCTTCTCAACCTACCTCAATAGGTATGGGTATCAAATGAAAGGGCTTGACTAGTAGAATGTTGTACAAATTACAAATCCGAGGTAGTCGGGGGTTAATCAAAATTTTTAATTTTGTTCTTGTTCAAATTGTCATTGATTGTTTGGTTTTCGAAAAAAAGAAGTGTCTTGCGTCAATGATTGTTCTCAATTATGACAATGCGTTAGTTTGTTGGATAAATTTGATCGGTATATACTTTATTATTATTATATTAGCCTATATTGTCGCAACGCTGAGCAAAGGCCTCTCTACCTCTATTTCCTTCTTCTCTCTTCTCTTGTTTAAAGTATAATTTAACTACTTTTATTACTTATTATTATTACTAGCCTAGATTGGGTATGGTCTCATGGCCCGGTGCCTTGGCCCGGTGCCGGGCCAAATGGGAAAAAAAGTTTCAACTAGCCCAGTGATATATTTACCGGGCCAGATGATACAAATCAAGTGCCATCGTCCCCGGTAACGGTAGCAATGAGGATTGTCCCACCGCAGGGCAAAAGCCTCTCTTCCCTCCTTCCAGAAAGCCAAATTTTACTACTGGCAATAATTTACTTTAATCGACATACACATATTTTGACCTATTTACCTCATAAATCTGCTATTAAAAAGTCTCTATGTACTAAAAAATTTCTAATTTGTTTGGCTTTATTACAAAAAAATCTTTGGTAATTCCAGTTTTATGATACGGCGCTAAGGGTATTGTACGGAGAATGACGTCATACGTTTCAATGAACGAGCCAGACGGTCTGTCTCGTATTCTGTTTAATTTAAAAGATTGCTACTTCCTAATCCACCTACACACAAACAATCGAGGCTTAACTATACAGACAGACATAAACACTTTATTTTTAAGTCTTAAACATCGCCACACAATATGCATGTGATTCTCTTTTTTATAAAATTTTATTAAGATTTAATTAATTAGATATTACAAGGCTACTCAATAACTGAAACATAGGTGAAACAATTACTTTGTTATCTTAAAAACTTCCCGTGATATTTTCTATGCGTCGCGCGTAAAGTTTGTATAGTAGCTATATTAAATATTGCGTTTAGGAAACTGGTTTCATAACAAAAGTAACTTGAAATTGAATGTGTTATCCAATGGTAAACATTTTCTAATAATTTCGTACGTTTAAAATGGACTTGCCCATCCAGCTTTGAATGATCATAAAGTTAAACTAAAAAATATCAAAATTAAAACAGGTACTTACATATTTTATTCTTTTAAATACTGTCATTATATCAAATAATTTAATATAATTGCAGGACCTGTCGTCACGCCTATTGTTAGTTTATCGGGTTTTGTATCGGTTATACTTCGCAAAATGTGCAACTGATCTACATGATCTAATATAATATCACCTTGCCATTTTTTCTGTCGGATTGCTTGACAAATTGACATCGCTTCATGGTTGGCATTTCCAAAGACATCAAAATGCATGTTCGTTCGAAGATGTTTGACTCTACTTTTGTGATAATGTCTAGGTTTCGTGATAATTAGTAAAATAATGTTCTAAGTTAAACGGTTTTATTGTATACCGATTTTGCAGATAAGTGTAAGTACCTACTATAGGCTAAAAATAATTTTGACTGAAATCAAATCGTGGGACACTACAAAACGAATATTGTAATCGATATTGTTGATATTTGAAGTGACCCACGATTTTATTTTAGTCAAAATTATTTTTTAAGGTTTTACTAGGTGCATTTATCTGCAAAATGACCATAACTCTTTACAATATAAACAATTTTCGTACAAAAAATTAAACCGACTTCAAAACCACAAATAGGCACTCAAAAGCGAAAATAAACTAAAATCATTATTATAAGCGCTACTCACTCATCTATTTGAAGTCGGTGCCAGCTAAATCTAACAGGTATAGGATAGATACTACTTACCTGTGCCTACATAGCATCAATCTACTAACTTTTGACCTGACTGGCACCGACTTCAATTAGATGAGTGAGTAGCGCTTATAATAATGATTTTAGTTTATTTTTCGCTTTTGAGTGCCTATTTGTGGTTTTGAAGTCGGTTTAATTTTTTGTACGAAAATTGTTTATTTTACTCTTTAGTGTACAAGAACAAAATTAACTACCCGATTAACCCCGACTACCTTGGATTTGTTATCTGTACAACATTCTACTAGTCAAGCCCTTTCATTTGATACCCATATAAAGGGGTTGTGAAAAAGAAATGTATTTCGGCATTTTGTGGAAGCGGCCATCTTGGATTTTAATTTTTTTCATAGTGAAAAGTATTCTACTAGTCAAGCTCTTTCGTTTGATACCCAAATTGAGGTAGTAATGAAAATATAATATAATTCGCCATTTTGTCGTGGTGGCCATTTTGGATTTGAAATTTGTTATAGTACATAGTACTCCACTAGTCAAGCCCTTTCATTTGATACCCAAATTGAGGTAGGTTGTGAAAATATTTTGTCCGCCATTTTGTGGAGGCGGCCATCTTGAATCGACATTAACCAGACATAGCTAAGAACATCTGCTATGGTATTAACCTTGAAATAAAAGAAACCGCATCGAAATCGGCCCATCTGTTTGAGTTCTACTACGGTGCCACAGCAGATAGACAGACACACAGACAGACATCGACGTCACTTATTACACCCCTTTTTTTGGTCGGGGTTAAAACAAGTTTTATTAAAGCATTTACACAATTTTGTATTGACAGGGTCGAGATTCATAACTTTTGTGAAATCTACAACGTCATCCAGATACGCAATTTTTCAGTTTTTGGTTCATATTTCAAAAACTACTTGACCGATTTCAAAAAAAATGATATGGGACCATTCGGGAAGCATACCCATTCGAACACAAAAAGAAATTTTAAAATCGGTTCAGAGGTTCTCGAGAAATCAGGTAACATACATAAAAAAAAAAAAAAAAACATAGGGGTCGAATTGATAACCTCCTCCTTTTTTTGGAAGTCGGTTAAAAACCGTTTGACTTAGAACATTTTAAAACTCTTTTTATTTGTTTCATCAAATAATTAAAAATTGCCAAAGATATAAATCATGAAACTTCCGGAATGGAGGGTTGTGACGTCACGTCTATATAAAATCGTATATAGAAGTGACTCTAAACTTCTAACCACTATATTTTCGTTATATTTTGTTCGTGAAACAAAAAAAAAGTTCGTGTACATTTTTACTCTTGCTTCACCATAGTAATTATGCCGTAGTTACTAAATACTAAGTAGGTACTTGTAGTGTAGGATACGCTAGCATTTGTACTCAGCGCGCTTCGTCACATGGATATCGCAATAATAGTATATTCTTAGAGTGCCCTTGCCCTTCAACTGATGTAATTCAGTGTATTTCCTTCATGTACGTCTCGTTTGATAACAAAGTGAATAATGGTGAACATTTTCATTGGCATACTTAGTACCTACTTAAAATAATGGGTCATACTTTTTTTACAAGAAATAAAATAGGATTTATTAAACAAAGTTATTGATAATTTGAATGTGTTATTCGTAAGTGTTTAGATTCCTACTTTTAAGCGCGATTTAAGTTGGTAGGCGATAGGAACATTGCTGTGATTGACAAACTTAGTACGCCAATTACAAATAAATAATAATCAAAATGTAAGTTTTTTTCTTTTCAAAAAAAATTGTTTGAAATTTTTGTTTTTATGGCAATCGAACGTGAAAGGAAATTAAAAAAACGCTCCCGCCTAAATTTTTGGAACGAAGTTCCTTATCGCGCGTTGTGAAAGGGGCTAGACGGAAAAAATCTTACGAAAAGTTGTCACGACACTTTTGCTATTGTAAGCTGTGCGGCGTCGCATGTTTCTCTGTCTGTCTCTCTCTCTTATAGAAAGCAAGCCAGATATTTTCATTTCTATTTCGCATTGAACAGTATGGTGTCGCGACGATTATTTTTGTTGAGTGTATACAGGTTTTTTGTAAATAATAAAAAATAATAATAATAATAATTCCTTCACTAATTAATCGAAAGGAACTTCGTTCCATCCGGGTGTCCCTTGACACCTCTCAAGTTTTTTTTTTTAATTTGAAAATGCACCCAAAGTATTTAGAAAAAATCTGTTTGAAATATACACCTGTATATTTTAAACATCTTAATTAAAATGATTTATTGCCAATGACATGTGAGAAACTATATTAAACAATCAGTAGGACGTTTTTTTTGGTTGAAATCATTAAAATGCTCCTTCGCCTCTGTGAATTTTACGTAAAAATCTGGTGAAGTGATATTTATGGAGTTCCGATAACGATGTTGTTTCGGTTGCTTGTCGAATATTTCTTAACGCCAATTGGCGCCAGTCGTTGCACCAAAACATACTTTTTTTTTTTATTTATTTGCGATTACTGTCACTTAAAAAACTTTCATTTAAGATGTTTCCATCTACCTATAGGTACCAATATTGCATGTGTATGATTGTAAGTAACACACCTGCCCCAAGTACAACGCAGCTAATTGAATATGAAGAGTCAAAGTCATTGCCAAACACTGCACTGTATTAATCACTCAGAGATAACTTAATGATTTATCCTTTTCTCTGTGATTCCTCCTAGCATTGCCTTTTATACCCGAATACTTTAATGTGTGCAAAGTACTGCTTGGTAGTAGAATAACTGGAAAACATGTGGTACTTCCCTAGGCGGACTCTGACTTCTACCACTACAAATAATAAAACGAACGAGAGTACGAAAAAATACAGTTCATGATTTGAAAAGATCACATTATGCCTGACAACAATGCGCCACGATTTTACACGGGTTGTTTTAATCTTATAATTTTCCGCGGAAAAATACTCTATGTAAGTACTAAGTACCTACTGACCACATATAATAAAATAAATGATCTAACTCTAACACATTTCAGTCGGGTTCGTTGAGTCGTTCCGACGTGATCGAGCAACAAACATCCAAACTTTCCCGTTCCCATTACTTTCCTGGAATGAAAAGTAGCCTATGTGTTATTACAGGCTATAATCTACCTGTGTTTCAAATTATAACCTGATCCGTTAAGACGTACCTGATTGAGCATCACCCGTCTAAACATCTTTAGCATGTATTATACTAGCGGTAGTAGGAAGTAAGATTAGTAGCGTGTTATAGACTATTCCATATTATTGACAGTCCCAGGGGCCTCTTTGATATTATTTCATAGGTATATCAATCGTAGGTAAACAGGTGTCACGTAGGCCCTTCACAAACGACGATTTTTCCGCAAGTTCACAGCTTGTTACATGATTTCAATAACTTTAAGATAAGATAAACCACACGAAGAGACTGGCTTTGTTTTGAGTGCTGGAGATATTTCCATCTCTTTTATGATAAGATACGAACGAGTTCTTAATTTCAAGTGTTTGTTAATTAAATTGAATAGTTCTGGCGCCAAAATATCGTCACCTTTCACAGAGCAAGGCCGTTCGACGCTCGAGTCCTGCGAGGGCCATGCAGACGAGAAACATTATGTGGAGTGAAAAAACAAGTTAAAAAACAAAATATTTAAAAAACAAAATATTGCGGTCTATTTCCACTAGGGATAGACCTAAATGGAACTCATTCCATTTTTCCAAAATGTTCGATCGATTCTTAATAATAATTATTAAAATAATGATTGTCTGAAAGATCAAACCATATCTTACGTGAAAACGTCATTTTAATATAATTATGTTATGCGTCACATACCGAAAGTTTGGACCGATTGTACCTCTTTATCGCTTGTACCGCTCTCTCGCTTGCACGTTTGGCTCTGTCGGAACGCGACACTTTTTTGTGCGGCAGCCGACGTTCATCGATTCATAAGACGTTAATATGCCAATGCAAATAAAAAAATCAAAATAGTACAAGACTTATGTTACTATTTTACCGTGAGATTATTACTTTTAAAAGCATTTTATTCTTTATACATTTAGACATATAACACATTTTTACGTAACTACTTAGATGTTATAGTAAGATAAGAAAAGAAAAACGTCAATAATTTCTTACTGTATCGATACATTATAATAATAGTATTAACTTATTCAAATAAGTTAATACTGAGTTTATGCAAAAACTGAATTTTATTTATCACCATTGTTTAAAGTTTTATTTTATTCAACTCAAGGTTATATAATTTAAAATAAAAGATCCAATTGCCGTTTTGCATACATTTCCACAATATTAAAAAACTGTTAAGTTTGTAAAGTTGTATTTTAATTTCATTATATAACAAGATCTCATGATGATTGCTTTAATAAAAAAAAGTACTAGAATGTAGGTAGTATGCAGAGTGGAAAATATGTACTAACTAAACTTAAAAAATAGCAACTAATGAATAATAAGTAAGTATAAAAAGTCTAATGATCCGGTGTTTACGAGCAAGTACGGCGTTACTTTCAGATTTACATAGTAACGTGACTACCGTTTCGCTTGATGGTAAACAACGGTGCGGTCTAAGCTCGAGCGCGCTTACCTAAAATATACGATACACTCTAAAGTTGAAGATATCAAAACTGTATTCATCACGAAATACCCACTCAGGCAACGCACTCTACAGTTTAGAGAAATCTTGTTACGATAAAGTAGGTAACTCTTCGTTCAAGCCTTTGAAACAATGACCATGAAACATTGCAATATACGGCAGTAACCCCTAACTACCGTATACAGTGAGAATATGTGTTTTTACCTCTCTTGTACAAAAAACTAACCTTTATCTCCATCCATGACGTATAAGATAAAAAACTGACATATAATAAAGCATCACGTGTGCAATACCCGTCTTCGATAGAGCATGCAGAGATGCTACACCGGTAACCGTATGGTCATTTACCACCTATCTACCAACAACAACGCGCGAATCCCGCGATTCCATTTTTAAAATTGACATTCGAACTGACAGATGTGTTTATTTTTTTTTAAATTATGAAAGTGTGAGTGCTTGAGTGTTTCAAGGATTAGTTACTATCGTGGAATGTGAGTACATTTTAATTGGATTTTATTACTCGGGAATTTTAATGGTTTAATTTTGTAATAAAATAAATGGAGTTTTTTGTGCGTTTCTCTGGATCTTATTTTAAGTTAATGCCAAGAATATTATTTTACTTTTTCATTTTTGCAGTGTTGATTATTTTCATTCTGTTAAGATGAGTCTGCAGGCTTTAGATAGTAGCATTGAGTATTACGACGAATTGTACACGGTTTGTTATTATAATGATTGTAATCTGTTTTGTACGCTTAATTAAAATATATGTATATTTTTAGAAGTTTAAAAAATGCACGGTGCAAATAGAAAATGAAGTACTAGAACTAAAATTTTTCTTTCATTATATTTTACAAACTTTCAGCTTTTACTAGCATTAACTGAAATAAAAGGTTTGATTGTTCTAAAAAAAGACTAGGAATTATATTATCTACCAATCCAAATTTCCCCAGCGGGTTGCATTATGACCGTGCCTCTCTTTTTATGTGGGAAGACTCCTGAGTCCCAGCTGTGGGATCATAGACTAAGTTGCTTATTTATACTCATTTTTTAATTTTAAACAGACTAAAAAAACACGATGTTTCTCAATTCGAACGTATATTTTTTATTACTAACGTTATTCGCGGTAAATTTGCTTTTTTAAAATAAAGCAGCCATATTTAAATAGGTACAAAAATTTGCATAAGTTTTTATACAATCAAAATAAGCTTTTAAAACACAACAAAGATAAAAATAAGAAAATTCAATATATCATTTGGAGATCATTAATTAACGTTTTTTGAGCAAGCAAGACCCTAACAAATTAATTAAATTAAAAGTGGACCTACTAACATAAATTAAGGCTCACCAACACAACATAAAATAATGAAATAAAAGTATTGTGAAGGACATAACTCAAACAGAGTTTTTAGGAGTACATTTGTACTGAGCTAGTAAGTAAAGTGGTCCATTTAAAATGATGCGAAGCGTCCTGTAGATTGTGTTTCGTTAATTATTGGATGAATGAATGAAAACTCTTTATTGTTCACACCTTAAAATTAGTACAGAAAATTAATATACACTGACGGCCTTATCGCTGAAAGCGATTTCTTCCAGGCAACAAAAAACTAGGAGAACTTAAATCGTGGTGCGCAACAAAGACTATTACTACGAGATAAACGTACATTCTAATAATAATACATTATACAAATACTTAAGCTATACAAAATCAAAATACACGAATAAATAAAACTAATCATAAACATACGTACTACTAATTGATAAGAAGATAAAATACATATTCTTAAAAGACAAATAACTAACCGGTAACAGATGAATATGAATCAACAGTAAAGAATAACAATCTAAAATTTTGAAGTGATCAACGCAAGTAAAGAAATTTTTAATACATTAATAAAATCACAGTTATATCAAACAAAAATAGAAAATCACACAATTATAATCGTTCTCTCCTACTTTTACTGAGTTGGTTTTTGATTCGTCGTGTCTTCGTTAAATTGTAAATAACGCCTGTTTATTAAAGGTTCTACTAAAAGTAGGTCTATTTGTTAAAGGTATTATACACTATTAGTGTGATAATCTAACGTTGTTAATTTATAAACAGACAATATAATTTTATGGAGACAGATACAGTCTGTCTTCTTGATGTCTTTAAATCGAACACGCTCTAAAAGTTAAAATACGTATCTAGCCCGCATTGTTGCTTATAGTTTTGAACTCAAAAAACAAAACTTTTTGGCCGTATGTCTTTTTTGACATTTCGGAAAAATCCTACTAAGTAACTCGGAACAAAATAAAAAAATAATCGTAAAAATATATTTACATAAATATATATTTTGGTGAGTTAAATAATGTAACAGAATATAATATTACGAGTGTTTCTAAAATTTCAAAACACAACTTTAATATTTAAAGGATATAACATCTAGCGGTTGTATGCAAACCAAAAAGTTCACATAATACAAACCCATTCAAGTTAAAAAAGGTAAAGAGGGGCCGAGTAACGCGACTCCGCAGTATCGCATAAAATGTGGCTTAGTGCACTTTTTGACGATGAACTGTTTAATTTTGACGCTTTATTTTTTTGTTGGGTATACTAATTCTTGTTTGTCCTCCTTAACACCTCCGTATGGCAAAGGTGTCATACTTCCTTTTCTAAGCAATAAGCAATATAAATTTAAAAAAGCACACATTTCGCAACTATGCCACTCTCACTTTCAAAGTTCGATAACATCTAATTTGCATATAAACTTGATTAATTTACTTTATATGACGAGCATTTCTGGCAATAAATTAGCTTAAAGATTATTTTCATACTAATTGGACCTTCAGTTATGCCTCAGTTCAAAACTTACTATCATATCTCAGTCTCTTTTAATGCTAATTTTTTTTCGTATTGTCTCTATTTCGTATTATCTGATATTTGTACGATTATATTTGCAAAAAACAGCCATGTTTGGTTAAAAATAAATTAATACAATCCTAAATTCAAGATATTGAAAGTTAGGATATTTGCTCCATATTGATTGATTCAAATTTAGAACACAGAATATAGTCCGTTTTTTTAACGTTGGCATGACACAACATTGACATTGACAACATTGACATTGACAACATTGACATTTCATCGCGAGAAAATCATCAGAATGAGAACTACTCGGGTAAAACCGCCGTTCGTTGCTAGTACATAGATATTGGTGAATATACCTCACGCATGCCTCACGCAATACCAACTGGCCATAAATTATGCAAAATAGAGTAGTAGAGTAGTTTTATCCTCGAAAAAGTTTGATCATGTTGTGTTTATTTGCTTGAAATAATATAATTATATATTTTGCTCATTATTTACCTAGTCTATTAAACAATTTAGAATAAACGAACTATGATGGTATGTTGGAGATGTAACCTTCACTCTTTAGAACCACTCTACTAGTAAAGTCATATGTTACATTTTAGAAATATTTGACGGTTGTATATTTGTGTTTTAATTCCGATTTAGATAAATCAAAATAAAAGTTTGTATGTTTGGATTTGAATAAAACATGATATTAATTAAGAAATATATTAACTTGAATAATTATAATCAATAATATTTTATACCCATAGACTTGAGATTTTATATGGTAAATTACGGTAAATTGTTTTTTATAGACTTGAGATTTTAAAGGTTAAATTAAAGTAAGTTTTTTTTTATCGCGACATCTAAATGCCAAAGAAATAAAAACCACTGTTTTCCTCTTATTTGAAAACCCTGATTGGGAATTCCACAGATATATTTTAATGGTCGTCAATTAGTGTTCTAATATCATAAATTTTAAAACAGAAGATAATAAAGAAATGTCCATAAAAATTGCCGCCATTATCAAGTGCAAGCGGCAATACCTATTAGTCTAAGATCCCGCTATACAACGACCTTCACCGAGCTGTTTATTGGATGAAAAGTGTTTTATATGTAATTTAATATGTCAACAAATATATTGCAAATATGTTGCCTAAGAAATTTCAGTCCAGAATATGATTAATTAACAATACATTTTTATTTGATTAATATTTCACTTAAATTGATTAAATTTTAGAAAAAAATATATAACATAACTTATTATTTTGGCTTTACTCAGTGCTTACGAAATCTCATGGAAATATTTTCAAACAATAAAAGTTTCAAACAAATTTTCATCCCTTATTTCACCCCTTTGAAGGTTGTGTTTTGAAAAATACTGTAATACATAACTAATTATTTTGATCATGCTCAATTTGTGCGAAATTATGCGAATATGTTTAAGGAATAAAATGTTTTATAGAAACTTCCATCCCGTTTTTACACCCTTAAGGGTTGAATTTCGTAATGATATTTCGTAAGCATTGAGTAAAGCTAAAATAATAAGTTATGTTATATAGTTTTTCTAAAATTTAATCAATTTAAGTGAAATTTAAAAAAAAAAAAAAAAAATTATTGTTAATTAATCATATTCTGGACTGAAATTTTTAGGCAACCCATTTGCAATATATTTGTTGACATATTAATTTACATATAAAACACTTTTCATCCAATAGACAGCTCGGTGAAGGTCGTTGTATAGCGGGATCTCCTACTATATTATTTTTTGCGGGAAATAAGTTTGCGATGGACTGCCAATTGGCTTGAAAACGCTGATGCGATTTAAGCATAAGATAAATAAATCACTCTTGATTTAATAGTATCTATCTTCAAACGCTCACTCCGGCAACACATTCCACAGTTTAGCTAGTGTGTATTCTATATCGGGGCGTAAGACTGTTGCAAAATTTATTAGTACACAAGACATTGTAACTAACATCATGTGACTAAATAAGTACACTACTTCACTTTTATTTAGCAGTTCTCAAGTTTCACAGTATTATCGGTAGTGGCACCACTCGTCATCGTAACGAGTGGTTGGTTACCACTTGAACTGACCTCTCTCACGCGATGTAAATTAGATAGACATTTATTTGTCCAAAGGGTTCAATTAAGTGGACTGTGACACTCTAATCATGGAACATAATTTATATTTATATTGTTTTTTTTAGCTTTTATAGGTTTAGACTTGACCACCAACTCGCTTGATGTTAAGTGACAATGCAGTCTATTACGAAGCGTGCTTATCTAGATGAAACCGATTCACTCTCGATTTGAATACACTAAGATATTAACCACCGGGAAACCCCACTGAGGCAACGCCTTCCACAACCTAGACATTCTTATCACAAAAGTAGAGTTAAGCTTCTTCATTCAAGTATTTAGAACATCAATCATGAGACGATGTCGCTTTTTCAATAGTAAAAGTGCTTTGAGCCTTTAGGCAGGTCCCGTTATCTTTGAAAAAAGTAGGTTATGTGCTATTTCAGACTATGATCTGTGTTCAAAATGTCAACCCGATCCGTTTAGCCGATTCAACGTGATTGAGTAACAAACATAGCAACTTTCCCACTTACAGTATTAATACGATAAAATGTAAAAAAAAACTAGTCTATACAGTGACAGGACGAGCAAGATATGCGTGTGGTTGAAGCCAACACGGATACCATTTACAGAGAGATAACATACATTACTACATTACTTATTATATATTACCTTACTTATTATATACTACCTTACTTATTATATACTTATTTTTGTAACTACTATTTTCTCAAAAATTAGCGAAATTACAAGGCATAGATATAAAACGTCTTATATCTCTGGGTGACGAGCGCAGTGCAGTGCTAGGTAATGATTTGGACTCTTCTTACTCCAATAGCTGTGTGTCACTGTGCTGTTATCGGACATGTTGCTTACCGCCAGGCCAATGTCCTGTTCGTCTCGTCACTGTATATTATAAAAAAAGAAGTGTTTCAACCGTGTAATCAAAAATTATGTTAATTATGTAGGTTTGAGATGGAAGACCAGTGTGAATCGCACGTGATTTTCTTAAATACCTACTGTTTAAAGAAGTAAATACTTTTAAGGCAGACGCAAATTGACGAAATGTCATATTTTTTATTCTACTAATATTATTATTGCGAAAATTGTTTAGATGTTGGACGTTTGAATAACTTCGGAACGTTTTAACGGATCGGGATGATATTTGGAATTAGTAGAGGTATTTGGTAGATTATTGTCTGGTATAACAAGTAGCCTACTTTTCATCACAGGAATATTACGACAAAGGACTATAAGCAGTTAAAATCGCGGGCGGCGCTAGTATCTATTAAAAAACCTAAGCTATACATTTCAGCATTTTGCTTCTAAAATGGCGAAATTTTAAAAAACTGGGAGCAATAACGACATTGTTTTTAAACGCTTATAAATCCACGTTTCTTTTTTGGCCAATGAAGTAGTAATCAAAAAGTTTAAGATCAAATAAAACTGGATTGTTGTTTCACAATCAAATCGAAACGTCTGACCTGATGATACCAATAAATGAAAACTCTTCATTTAAGGTTCGCCTTAAAAAGTATATTATAACAGTTTTGTTACTAGTTGGGTTTTTGCAGCTATTAAAATAACGAGTCAGACACGCTCTGTACCGGATACATCTGTTAGAGTTAATAAAAACGAAAAGTAGTTTTTTATTGAATGTATATCGTCATGGACTTTGAAAGTTGATTAAATACTTTAATCACGTGAAGTCTCTTTTTTTAACCGACTTCAAAAAAGGAGGTTTCTCAATTCGACCGTATATATGTTTTTTTTAAACAAAAAACTCGTTTATGACATTCTACACGACGCGACGCTATACTTACGCTGCTTACGCTATTAGACCTATGTAGGATGATAGAAGGGTATAAAATAATAAGATTCAGCACTATTTCTAAGCGGCATTTGTAAGCTGTCCAACTGAGTGCAAGTTGAACATGGGGGGTTGCAATCCTCGATCATTTCTCCTTGTCGCATGATTTTTGTAAGGCGTTGCGGAATAATGGATTAGAGGAGGTATTCCAGCAGTGTATGCAAATGCTGAAACACCTAATACATGTTAAGTATCACTTTTAGGTGCGAGTAATATAGTGTATGTATTAATAACCATAGATCACAGTGAATAACTTATACAGGTGGACATGTAATGACATTTAGTGGACTGCTTATGATATGCTGATGTAGCTTTGATAAGTAAAGTTTTGGTACATTGAGTTGAGACTCAGAATCTTAGATAAAGTATAAGTAAATTCTTTGGTTGGAATCCTAAGGAGAGCTCAGAGAACTGGATTTTAACTTAGGAGTTTTACTTTACTGATCGCATAAACTAGTAATGCTTTCAGTTTAACATCATAGCCCCAATTAAGAATATTTTCTTCATTCATTCTTGTCTTTTGTAACTTCTGTAGTTGTTATAAGTAAATAAAGAGTGACAAGACGAGCAGGACATGTGCCTGATGGTAAGCAACATGCCTGCCACGTAACGGCACAATTAAACGCAGCTATTGGAACATGAAGAGTCCAAATCATCACCTAGCAATGCTGTGCGCTCGTCTCTAAGCCCTGTAATTTATCTGGAAACATTGCCCTCCAAACCAGAACATAATAATGTTTGGCGGCAGAATAAGTGGCAAAGGTGTGGTACTTCCCCAGGTGGACTCTGCCAAGAGTCCACTACATATATGTTGATTATTTATAATTCTTAATTATTTTTTCCAAAATATTTAGTTTTTAGAGATTTTGCGTACCCTAAATGGGTAAATTTCAATTCAGTTGTTACTTCATTACGATTAGTACCATCTTTCGTACACAATTAAGCAATAAACAACTCAGATCCAAATCATATTTACTTACTTTTATGTTTTTATCATCTGTTCTTTATTACGTTTTAAGATCTTTATCAAAAGAGGTTAAATATCAAAATTCAACACATGAGATAAATGAGATAGTCCATACGCAGTAATGCGAGGCAGCGTTGCCCAACCACAGCCTTGACCAGGTCGTCTTGTAAACCGAACTAATGTGCATTTTAGCTGGTCATGCTGCTTACTAGACATTGCTTAGCCTTGTTATTTAGACGTCGACTTACGCTTTAGTGAATTACTTACGTTCTACTTGGCTATTTCTGTAGGTACATTATATTTTTGAACTAACTAATACTATTTAATTTTGAAACTGAGCGATGAGAAGTCGACTGCATGGTCTCTTAACAACAGGAGAGATGGTCGTCATATTACCTATAGAAATCCATCCACACAAATAAATAAAATGTAAGTGTCTGTCTGTAATATTACAATAACTGCTTTTCTTACTACATGTATTTGAATATTATACCTACCTAGACAGTACATATATAATACAATTATTTTTTAATAGTATATGGTTATTAATTTTTTTTTAATAAAGAGTGACGAGACGATCAGGACATGTGCTTGATGGTAAGCAACATGCCTGACACATAACAGCACAGTGACACGCAGCTATTAGAACATGAAGAGTCCAAATCATTACCTAGCACTGCACTGCGCTCGTCACACAGAGATCTAAGATCTTATATCTCTAAGCCCTGTAATTTCTCTGGAAACATTGCCCTTCAAACCGGAACACAGTAATGTTTGCACATTACTGCTTGGCGGTAGAATAACTGGCAAAGGTGTGGTACTTCCCCAGGCGGACTCTGCCAAGAGTCCTACCACTACAAAAAACTATTCTATAAAAAGGTATACCTTTCATAGAACAATAGCTAAGGGACATTAACGCATTAACGTCATTTTTAAATGTTCTGTTATTAACATGAGGCTTCAAAAACAAAGTAGGGTGCCATATTACCGTCTTCTCATCTACTAAAGTAACCTATTTTACAATATTTGTCTTCTATTTGTTTGTCTGTCTATTTGTTTGTTCCGGCTAATATCCGAAACGGCGGGACCGCTTAAGCCGAGGCTTTCACTGCTACATAGACGATGTTCAAATGTATAACTTAGACTCAAGTTACTCTTACTTGAGGAAAATAAACCGATTTCCTTGAAATAAACAAAACACTCTTAAGCCGCGTAAAACGGCGGGTACAGCTATATCTATAAAGGAAGTATATAAAAAAGGAAGTTTTTTTTCAAAAATGCTTTGGAGATAGAAACATACACTTTAATGTTTATATTACCTGCGTTCCGCGGTTTAGCCCACACAGTTGCCCTAAAAGGCGTGACGACAGGTCCTGCAATTACATTAAATTATTTGATATAGTATTTAGGTAGAATAAAATATATACCAACTTTAATTTTGATATTTTTTAGTTTAACTTACTTTTATGTTCATTCAAAGCTGGATGGGCAAGTCCATTTTAAAAGTACGAAATTATCAGAAAATGTATTTACCATTGGATAACCCATTCAATTTTAAGTGACTTGTGTTATGAAATCAGTTTCCTAAACGCAATGTTTAATATAGCTACCATACATCATACAAACTTTACGCGCGACGCATAGAAAATACGGCACAGTGACGTCACGCTTCTGTATGAAGCATTTTGGGAAAGTCCAAAATTGTGATTTTAAAATCGTGATGTCACGGGAAGTTTTAAGGTAACAACGTAATTCTTTCACCTGTGTTTCATTTATTGAGTAGCCTTTTGACGGCACATTAAATAAAAATGATGCATATTGTGTTCAAAATTTAAACCGTTTGGCGTTCCAACGTGATACACAATCAAACATACATACTTACGCATATATATTAGTTAGAATACATGTTTAACATATATGCAAATGCTGAAACACCTAATACATGTTAAGTATCACTTTTAGGTGCGAGTAATATAGTGTATGCATTAATAACCATAGATCACAGTGAATAACTTATACAGGCGGACATTTATAAGTTATTCACTGTGACTTAGATTGTCCAAGGTCTAAATGTATCACAGCGCATACTAAATTCCAGTACGTTACCGGATCTGGGAAAACACAGATAAACCAGGATATGACCTAATCTGGGCCAATCTCCGTGAGCCAAATCTTTTTGGTACCCTCTAGTTTTTGCGGCTGATCAATTTGGCTCTTAGAGCATTTTAAGAAGAATGATTTGTCTGAGATTTGGTGTGATAAAAGTTTTTTTTTGTAATGTAGAGTGACAAGATGGTACGAGTGAGCAACATGCCTGCCCATAACAGAACAGTGATACGCAGCTATTGGATCATGAAGAGTCAAAATCATTACTTAGCACCGCACTACCCGGAGATATAAGATGTTTTATCTCTTAGCACAGTAATTTCTCTGGCATCATTGCCCTTTAAACCGGAACAGCAATGCCTGGACAGTACTGCTTGTCGGCAGAATATCTGGCAAAGGTGTGGTGCTTTCCCATGTGGACTCTGCAAAGAGCCCTTTGTCAATTTGTCTGAGATTTAGCGCGGTAGACTATTTCTAAAGAGATTTGTTTGAAGTAAATACTTCTATACCTTAAGTAGTTGGACTCTTTTTGGGTGAACTAAAATCATGGAATTCGGTTCATTATCACCTCACGGCTCACATAATGTATTTTAATTACGTTTAACCACTGCTTAGCTTTCGTTTTTTCCATCGCATTCCACCGTTTCGTACGTTTCCATTCACTGCATGCTGTTTACCGTATATCGTCACTCCATCTAGCCAGACGGCGACCGATCTACGTAAGCCGATAACCCTGTACGAAACCTCGTAAATAATCACATCATAACTGACCTCAATTAATATTATTGTTATTAGCTTTCCTTCATTATAATACCAATGTATATTCCATTCATAAATTTATAGCTCGGCTACGTTACGGGAAAATTGCATAAGCATGAGATTGTTCGAGTTTTCCTCATAAAAAAGGTAGTTTTTGTTTGAGACGAGCGATTCTTATTATTCTTAAGTACCTTATTTATTATTTCTTTAAACATCATTAGGAATATTCAATTATTGGTAAAACCAATGACGAACGCTTTTAAATTGTTTAGATAGGGGATTCTAAGTATGATTTAATATCTGTACTTCCCCTTGAATAGCTCCAAAAGTTTTACCTACATCCGTATATATATAGAAAAAACTTTTGTTGTTTTTATAGATGTGGCACGGTAAAATGGTTACTTTTGTAGTGATCGGTTTCTTTGCAGAATCCACGGGGTAGTATCACGTCATGGCCAGTTATTCTAATTGCAAACATTACTGTATCATGGTTTGAAGGGCAATGTTTCCAGATAAATTACAGGGCATTGTGATATTTTTTTTATAAAGAGTGTCGAGACGAGCAGGACATTTGGCTGATGGTAAGCAACATCCTTGTCACATAACTTCACAGTGACACGCAGCTATTGGAATATGAAGAGTCCAAATCAATACCTAGCACAGCGCTCGTCACCCAGAAATCTAAGATGTTATATCTCAAAGCCCTGTAATTTCACTGGAAACGTTGCCCTTGAAACAGGAACAGACTAATGTTTATATTGCTTGGCGGTAGAATAACTGGTAAAGGTGTGGTACTTCCCCAGGAGGACTCTGCTAAGAGTCGTAAGGCTCTTATTCTTCAGACAATTCATTCTTCTTCAAATGCTCTAAGAGCCAAATTGAGCAGCCGCAAAAACTAGTGGGTATATACCAGAAAGATTTAGCTCACGGAGATTGACCTAGATTAGGTCCTGGTTTATCTGTATTTTCCCAGATCCGGTAAGATACTGGAGTTTATTATGCGCCGTGATACATCTAGACCTTGGACCATCTACCAAATATCAATAAATCATCTCTGAGTGACACAGTACAGTACAAGATACTACATATTTGGACTTTTCCTGTTCCAATAGCTACGTGTGCTATGCTGTAATGGACAGGCGTGTTGCTTACGAGGCCCGTGACTTACCAGTCCTGTCACTCTATACCATGAAAAAAGTTTGAAGTACTTATGCAAGTAAAACTTCTTTAATTTTAAAAAGGTCCGCCCAACTTCGCCTGTGATAGAATATAGTCTATATCTCGAAAAGATCACGTACTTATCCAACGATCTGAGACAATCTGAGACTTTTTGAAATTAGACCAGTCGTTCCTGAGAATAACGTGTTCAAACATATAAGCTCTTCAGCTTTATAATCTTAGTATAAGTTGATAACGCTAAAGCCAACTAACGCTCCTTCTACGCCAGCTTGAACTTGGCTGGGTAGTACAGACCATTTGAATTGATTTGGTCTACTGTTTAAAAAAACGCACAACTTATTTTGATTATGTCGATTTTACTTCCTCAGAAGAGGCAGTTGCCAGTTAACTTCATTTCACCATGTCGATTTCTGGTAGTCGGAGTGGGCGCGCATCGTAAAATAAAATAATCACTCTCATCAGGTTTTCGAAGCGCGCCAAAGTTAGTACATACGAGTATAAAGCCGTCCAGAAAAATGAAAGTGAACTTTAGTATTCTGTTAATATATCGAAAACTGACAGACTGATTTTAATACATTTTATATTGGACTATTTCTGAACTATGGTGTACCAATTAAAAACTTAACTATCAAAATTGATTCCCAATTGGCGCCACTATCGTAACATACAAGCAACACAATAAAATATAGAACCTTATTGAGAACCTCCTACTTTATCGAAGCTGGTTGAATATGTTAAAAAGAAATAATAGGCATCAATTGTTTTACAGTCAAACTGTTCTTTTTTGTTTCATACCATTTCTGTTGGACGTTGAAATAAAGTTTCAAAGTCTAAACGAAAACCAGTGTATCCAAGTTTTCCGGCACGCTGCCTCGCAGTGAAAAGATCAATCATTCTAATTACCTTAGTACCGCTGGCCGTGGCTGCAGTAACGAAGATGCAACTCGGAAAAAATATGCAAAAAATACAGAACCGTTGGCGGGCAAATAGCGGTTCAACTGAGCTGTGGTAATAATTAATGAATTATGAAGAAATTCTTAAGCATGAGAATAAACAATTGTATGTTTTAAAGATAAGGCCAGGTAATCTAATGGTATTTCAGTTTTGTAGTAATACTGTTTGCATAATAATAATAATTTTGCATTTACTTTGCATAATAACAAGAATTAATAATCAAATATTAATTCTTGGCAGAGTCCGCCTGGGGAAGTACCACACCTTTGCTAGTTATTTTACCGCCAAGCAGCAATGTGCAAACATTACTGTGTTCCGGCTTGAAGGGCAATGCTTCCAGAGAAATTACAGGGCTTAGAGATATAACATCTTAGATCTCTGTTTGACGAGCGCAGTGCAGTGCTAGGTAATGATTTGGACTCTTCTTGTTCCAATAGCTGCATGTCACTGTGCTGTTATGTGGCAGGCATGTTGCTTACCATCAGGCACATGTTCAGCTCGTCTCGTCACTTTTTAATGATAAATTTAATGAATAATGGATAAATTTATGATAAATAAAGTAGTTCCCGTTCCTGTTATTTTGCCGGGATAAATATATGTTTTTCGAGACTATAAATCTACCTGTATTTCAAATATCAGCCCGATCCGTTCATACGTTACGACGTGATTGAGCAACAAACGTCCAAACATTGAAATGTATTAGTAGAAATAGTAGGATTTTTTAATGACATATAAAATGTAGAATATTGTAAATTCGTCGTTACATTATTATTTTTAAATGTCTTTCCTCAAGCTTGCTACGCATCTTCAAGGTGTAGAATATATTACATAGATTTCTGACCCTGAAACTTTGATTTTGTTTTATGATACAAGAAATGTATTTAATGTTGATTAATGATTCTCAAGACATCAGCAAATTATACCTGTATTGTATTGATTTATTTTCCTTATTGACCCGGAATTGTTACTGCAATTGGAACTATCATCATTACGTAGAGTTAAATCATTAAATATGTTGTATACTGGATTTTATACTTTTTATTGCCGATTCGTTGCGACTTCACTTTAACTTTAACTTGATTGCTGGATTTTATTGCGAGAGTGCTTTCTTCATTTTTTTATCAATTCAAAATTGGCGAAAATTTCGATGTACATAGAACCTCCTTTTTCTTAGAAGTTGGTTAAAAAGGACGGAAATATGTTACAGGAAATCAGTAAAGCGTTCTCTATGTGATTTAACCCTATCAGCGCGCGCGGATAGTACCATGTCATACTGCCGGTACGTGTGTGTGTGTGTGTGTGTGTAATAAAAAACAAACGAAATATAGAAACAAAACGCATCAGTTTTGTAGTCTATATATTTTATTATATATAAAAAATAATGTTTGTCTGTATGTTCTTCATAGAATCTGAAACGGATAAGTTTGCATTGATCTTCAGCAAAGTTGTAGTGCATGAAGCAAATAAGGTTTCTGTGTTGGTACGATTGGGGTTTTTTTCTTTGTAGTTTAAGTGCAATAAATAGTTTATCTATCTATTTATCTCTCTTCGATCAATTTTCGACAGGTGGCGTAGCAACGCGCGCAGGGTTCAGCTAGTTATAAATAAAAATAACATAACATTGATTTTTTATACGAAAACTAACGTAAGGCTTTAAAACTTGAAAAAGGCGGCCGGTTGCGGCTGACACTTATGTCAGATTGAACTAACTGACTTTAGAAAACGTGAGTTACCTAAAAATTAATTTTAAATGTTAAAGGAAATGTTGAAGTTCATTGGCCTGAAATCTTACATATCATTTTCAGATGAATCCAAAAAGTATTCTAAATTCGACAATAATTAATTCGAAGGACCCCTCTTTCGGGGGGTTCAATGGCCTGTACATATCGATTTCAGATAAATTAAAAAAGGGTTCTAAATTCAACTGTACAGAGAAGACGGTGGTAAGGATAGGCTTCCGTGATAGCCTGATAATTATGTTATGTCAAAAAAAAACACATTTTCAATGGTTGTCGCTTGTCTTGTTTTTTAGAGAAAAGTATTTAGTACGTAATTTTTTTAAGTAAGCATAGTAACCGTCAGACCGGAAACTTAGCCGAAGGTTCAAATGACCTCCAGGGAAAGGATGGGTCGATTATGCGTGAAGTTTAATGATTCATTGTCTATCTGAAAATAGCCTTCGATTGAGTGTGGATCAAACGATTGTCAATGTCAATGACGATTACCTCATTTCGACAGGTTGCGTCGTTATCTTGAATCTTACCACCTGTGTCGTGATAGATAGCTAATAACACAGTTCAGGTGCTCAGTGCGTGGATTATTAGACTACACTAGACTTGTCAAAAAGCATAGAATATATAATATAGTAGCCCTAGATCTAACACACACATTCACGCGTGTAAACGAACGACATCTACGTAGTCGTGTGAAGAATATGTAGGTAATTCGACAGCAGCGTTTGTATGGAGTTTTGCTTGAGTGTTCGGGTGTGCAAAAAGGGTCCCGAATACTGATAACAAGAATATAATATCACCTTGCCTAATGGTATTCTTAAAATATTATAAAAGTTTGTAAGTATGAATGAATGTTTGTTATTCTATCACGTAAAAACTACTGAACGGAGCGGGCTGAAATTTGGAACATAGATAGTTTATAGTCTGGAAGAACCCATAAGCTACTTTTTATCCGAAAAAAAAACCGGGAACGACGGGAACGGGAACTACGCGGGGTGCTGCTAGTCAACAATAAACCCGACCAAAATTTTACCGACCCGATTTTATAAAAAGGTAAAAACACTATTATCCGGGGGGTCTACCGGCTAACTAATTAGTTAGGCGGTAGAAGGGCCGGTTAGCGGCGCGAGCCCGCCGGTTGGCCCGACTTTTACTTACTTTGTTGAATTCAATCATTCAAAGATTTAGTGCCTAGCTAGCAGCCCTGCGTAACCCGTTTAATTCCCGTTCCCGTAATTTTCCCGTGATAAAAAGTATCCTATGTGCTATTCCAGACTATAACGTAATTATGTTCCAAATTTCAATCCATTCCGTTCAGGCGTTCCGATGTGATTAAGCAAGTAACGCCCAAACATGGAAACATTCAAAATTTCGGATTTATAATGTCACTAGCAGCACCCCGTGGGGTTTCCCGAGTAATTCCCGTTCCTGTTATTTTCCCGGCGTAAATGTAAAAATAGCCTATGTGTTCTTCCAGGCTATAATTTAACTTTGTTAGCTGTTTCGTCGTGTTTTTTTTTTTATATTTAAATTATCCACTCCACAGACTCCGGGGTCCGTGATCTTTGTCATTACAATTATCCTTTTTTTTTACATTTCTTGGATAAGGAGAAGAGGAAAATAGAAGGGATTTGGGTACATTTAAAATCTAATTCTAGTGCTCGTCTGTAGAGCCGATCACTACCGGTTGGGATTCCGCTAGTAATCTACTCGACATCGAGTGTTTGCCTAATTGCCTTTTGCCATTTGCCTAAGCTGCCTCCTTCCGGCCCAGAGCCTCCACAACGGTCGCATTTCTGTCCCTGATGGCCATCTGTAGGTTGAAATCGCGGATGGTCTTCGGTGATGCAGCCCACGCTCGCCGCACGAACCGACCGATGGCGTCGTCGGTGTTGTCAGCGTAGTATGTGAAGGTCCCCGTGTGCCGTGAGATTGCAACTACCGCATGGGGCACGCCTTCGTGCAGTTTCATGTTTGCCTTGGTTTTGATTACGATTACCGACTCGTATGTTAGTCCCTGAGCTTCATGGATGGTAAGGATGCGTGACCCGGTGCCTGACCCATAACCCTGGTTTGTCAGGGTCTCCTTTTCCTCTTGAGTGTGAACTAAGAAGAGGGTGTTTGGTTGGGTGTTGGGTATTTGCGCTCCCTTATATCTTCTCTGCTCTAGGGACTTTATACGGGACGCTGAGGAGTACATACCGGAGTATATTTCCCTCAGTGCATATGCGACGTCCATTGGGTTTCGATGTGTGCAGAGCAACTCCTGGCTGATCTTTGTTACCAGGTTCGGGCGATGATACCTCATTTCGAAGAGATTTTCCCTGTCGATATAAGGTAACTGATTGACGTCTCCAATGAGGACAATTTCACCAACACCAGACAGCCTTGAAGCCATCACAATGACTCCAAATGGTTCATGAGAGCTTCGTCCACCATGAAGCGGCTGAAACTTTCTCTACCGAAACCATTTACCAGAGCAGAAGCCATGGTTCGCACTCTGGTTTTGACCAGGTTTCCGATTCGGTGCGATAGCTTTTCTCTTAGATCTTTTGCTGCCTCAGTTGTTGTAGTAATGATAGCGTCCTTGTCCACGTCGAAGTGTCTAATCACCCATGTTGTTTTTCCACATCCTGGAACTCCGTTGACCCACTGTATTCTCGGTACCTCCCAATTTTCCCAATCTGCTTTGACGTTTACGTTCCCTTCGATGGTCTTGGCCATCTCTAGGATCTTATCGTCCAGCATAATCTTGGTGCATCGGGCAGTAACTACAATTGGGTCGTTTGGTGGTGTCGCATAAACAGGCACTCCCGCGCTCTGTCTCTCTCTCGTTCAGTGTCACGAAGCCATTTTCAGCACTGTAAGCTGCCATATACTGTCCTGTCATGGTTCCCTTGATGACCCGGGAAGTGACATTATTGTAAATGGCTGCTTCGGCCTCCTCGAGTTTCGCCTTTAAAAGGCTTTCATTTCCTAGCCTATAGGACTGCATGATGTTTTCGCAGGTCTTGAGTTTGACTTGTCGTGTCGCGCTCAGTGTGGCTATGAATTCGATGAAGGCGTTACGTGCATGGCTCCGCGGCTCCGAAGCCGTGACATAGCGGGGCAGTTCAACCTGTCCCATGTCGGCTCTCGTTTGGGCTGTTTGTTGCTGTGAAGCTGCTTTGGGGGTCTTTGACGTCGAGGGGGGTGATGAATGGGATGTGATTCGGAGTACGCTCCTTGCTGCTGCGTTGAAAGCAGTCGCGAACGCCGTGTTGGTGCCTCGGATGCCAGTTAGATTGGCTGAGGCTTTTTCCGCGGCTGCCCTCTGCTGTACTCTTTCGGAGCCGGTTTGGATGGTCGAACTAGGAACAGGATGTCCCCAGCTGTCAGTTGCATTTGTTTGGTCGTGCGAAGGGGTTCTGAGGAAGCTCAGATTTTCCCCCCTGTCTTCGTATACGACAACCTCATGATGTTTAGAGGCCTCAATGCAACCCAGTCGGTCTGCGACTCTCGCTCTTGAATATTCGATTGCCATCGCATCCACGCTTATCACCCGGGGTGTTTCACCTGCATTTCTGCTCAGATGTGCGAGCAGCGCACTTGCCTGTGTGAAAGGCGTCCGACCTTCCGAGTACTCTATTAGTGCAATCGTTTTGTTTTTCGATCGCACCAACCGAAATCGGTGGCCGTCTACCTCGCACACCGGCATGGCGTCGTAGGTTTTCCGCTTCATCGTGACTTTTGCGGTACTCCCATTGAGCAGGTAAGACAATCCAGGCGACAAACGGGCTCGTTTCCGTTCCCAAGCGAAGCAAAAGCTTATTCCGAATCTTTCTTTGTTGCTGTCCATGAAGAGAGCCACTCCGCGGATACGGATCCCTGCTTCTCCTCGGTCTGCGTTCTCCAGTAGTTGTTTGACGGAGATGCTCTTTGAGGAGTTATGTTGGGCGGGAACCGCATGCCGCGCGGCGTCCACAGACAGCGGGGCAGGGTGTGGTGGTGATGGGGGGCGCGTATTTGATTTAGTGGAGTTTCTCATGGCCGCTATGCGGAATGAGCTCTCCATGAAGGACAGGAGCCGTGTTCTGTTATCTGGATCTACTAAGATGATGTGGAGATCCGAGACAACCAGTCTTCTGTCAATCATAGATTCGAACTCATGTCTTGCGACCATGAATCGGGGACAATCGACTAGCACGTGCCAGACCGTTTCGGGTTGGTCGGGATCACACTCGCATGCCGGACTGCTCTTGAGCTTAAATCTGTACAGGTAATCTGCTATTCCACCGTGTCCCGTCAAAGCTTGTACCTGAAAGGGAGTCAGTTTCGTGGTTCTCATCACCCGATATGCGTTTGCTATATCAGGGAGGAACGTCTGGGTGACTTTTCCGGTGTCCGAGGTCTCATATCGATCCTGCCATTTCTTGACCGATTGTCGTCGTGATTGTCGATTTCGTCGTGATTGAGCAACAAACATCCAAACACCCAGATATCCAAACATTGTCATTTTTTAACGAGCAGAGCCTTTATTAACAAAACTAAAATACAATGAGAACTACACAACGCTACATACCTAACTACGAGTAACTGCTTAAACTACGCACATCTAGTGGCTTAGTTGGTAGTAGCTCTGCCTGCGAAGCCGAGGGTCGTGGGTTCGATCCCCACCCAGTGCAAATATTTGTGTGATGAATTCAAATGTTTGCACTGTGTCTGGGTGTTTCTATGTATAATAAGTATGTATTTAAAACTATATAAGTAATATTATATCAGCTATCTGGCTGCCATCACACAAGCTTTGCTTAGTTTGGGGTCAGATGGTGTTGTGTGTGAATTGTTCACCAATATTTATTTATTATATTTATTTATTATTTATCTGAATTATCCATAAACCATTGAAGGTCTACAGATAATCAAGATCTTCAAGCCAACTACCAGAAGCGTGCCCAGCATGGTGTCGGCATTGCCACGCTGAATGGCAAAACTTATGCGTTGGGCTAAATAAACGCCACCACTTTGACATGTATAATATCAGTATATGCCAGACGGATTCCAGAAATCACACAGTTCAGAAAAAAAAAAAACAAATCTACGTAAATTAATGCGATACACAACCTCATTCACGTCGGGTTAATTACATCATATACCTACATAGCGTAAAATAATGTCTAGTCCCCGATATTTCTATGCAGTTTTATGTACACGAATCAACAAACAATTGCCGTATGGTGAATATTTCGTAGTTAAATGATAATGATGTAGTGGACAATAGACCATAGATTTGCGAGTGACAGCTTAAGCCAATTTTTGACAAAAGCCATTTTTGCATGGCTAAGGTGATTTTTCATGAACCTGTATTAAATGAATCGCGAAATGTATTACTGAGCGTAAAATTCGAGAACGGTTCACTAATTCGTTTTTCACGCTTTGGTTAAATCCACAGGTTGCTTCGAATTAACTGATGATGACAAAAGAAAATGTTTTGAAGCGAAAATGTACTTTATAGGCATTAGGCTAGTAGGTAGTTTTTTGAAATGAGAAAAAACAATTGAACTCGCGACGCTGTTGCTGTAGCCAGGAACGCTGTATATGTATAGCTATTTATATACGTAGGTACATATTTGTACATATTTAAATTTTCACTTTTGTTGGCAGTCCCGCTGTCTTTTTTCCATGCTCCACTTAAAGTAAGAAAGAAAAATTAACTAAAAATAGTCTACACTACACACAAGTAAATCCACATGTAGCATTGTGGCTACAGTCAATAGACTTAACCCATTATCATTCGTATTGACATTTGTAAAACCACGTTAATTCCACTCAATGTCACGTAGCTTGCATCTAAAATTCATGTATGATTCACTTTCTAATGGTAGTAGCGTACAAACAAACAAAACTAGCGAACGTCATTGATACTGTTCACGTAATGATACCTCTTTGTTGTTATGGTGGTTGAATGACGAGCGTTATTCTGGAAGGCCGGATCGATTAAAATTAAATAAATAGGGATGTTAACACTAATCACACATTAATGTTTAATGTTAATTGTATGATAGTTTGCATTAATACAATATCGAAAATCACATTATTATAATTTAATATTGCGTAATAAATTTATTATAAATGATTTTAAATGCCATATTTTTAATCTGTTGTCACGTGACTGGAAACACCAATATGAATCATTACGTCACTTGTCGCAAAACAAACTGTCGAAACTGATTAAACTGTTTACTTTTCTGCATTTTTATTAAAGTTTGCGATCTTAGCGACGACGATTTTGATTGTTTGTATTCAAATGATGATTAAAAAACACATAAACTGGACATACAGTCATGAATCGAGACCAATGTTTTGCGACTAGTGACGTCATATCAGTCGTTAGTGTTTGTTTTAGCGGCAAAATTCAAAATTAGTCTAATATTGTATATTGACTCATCGAAAATACTAATATTTTAAATAAAATGTTGTTTTTAAGGTAAACAAGGGTAAATCTTCAAAATAAAAGCAATTCCGAAAAATTGTTAACATCCCTATTGGGTAGAAACAAATTTTTAAGTTATTAAAAAAATAGGGATGTTGACACTAATCACGCCTTAATGTTTAATGTTAATTTTATGATAGTTTGCATTAATTGAATATCGAAAATCACATCAATATAATTTAATATTACGTAGTAAATTTATTATACATGATTTTAAATGCTATATTTTTAATCTGTTGTCACGTGACTGGAAACACCAAAATGAATTATTACGTCACTAGTCGCAAAACAAACTGTCGAAACTGATTAAACTGTTACTTTTCTGCATTTTTATTATAGTTTGCGATGTTAGCGACGACGATTTTGATTGTTTGTATTCAAGTAATGATAAGAAAACACATAAACTGGACATACAGTGATGAATCGCGACCAATATTTTGCGCCTAGTGACGTCATGTCAGTCGTTAGTGTTTTAGCGGCAAAATTCAAAATTAGTATAACATTGTATATATAATATATTAAATGTTATTTTTTACGGTAAACAAGGGTCAAAATTGTTAACATCCCTATTAATTATTTAAGGAGAACTATGTAAATGAGGATACGAAAGTCAAATGGAGTGAGTATTTAGATGACAATTAATTTCTCTGTAGAGTATTTAATACATAAGAAAAAACGTACATGTTAAATCGACCCCACATGATGGAAGAGTAAACAGATGATGGCACGATATGTAAATTAACATAAGTATTACTGTGTAAAATATCAATAGCTCACTAAGAGAACAATGATCTCTTTAAAATTCATTAGTTGAGCAGAAAAACGGTTTACGTTTTAGATAAAAGTTTATTTTTACAGTATCTATACAAATAAAAATTATTCTTGTTTATGTTAGTATAGTTATAAATACTTACATAGGTACATAACATCAGCTTAAAAAAAATGCTGCGAACAAAATAAACACGTTTCATGTTATTGAAATACCTCTAAAGATAAAGAACTTATTTAAACAAAACAAAAATATACAGTGAATGCCAGCTAAAATAAAGTTTTAAATTCTGTTACTCTTTGGGATAGTCTCGAATAAATTACACATTGAAAAATGTATTGTTGAATATTCACATTCCAAAATCTAACATACGGATTTCCGAACAGGAGTATAAACTCCTGCTAAAGGATATTGTTATCTAAGATTGTTCTGTCCAGCTCCCTTCAAGCGCTATTTGGAACGTACTTCGATAGTGTTTCGACATCGACCTCCGATCGAGTGCGCGGTCAGAATAAGGCCAGAGGTCATTCAACGGAATAGTTACGTCACAACGATGCACTATGTCATGCAAATGTCATGTGATTTGTCATTTTTGACATTGAATTTGTTTAGATTTTTTTACAACATGCGATTTTTTTGGCATTGACGATAGATAATTAATTAGAATTTTGCAATTTTGTTTTTATTATTAAGCAGTTTATATTTATTTTTTCCGGTAATCAGGGTCGTGTCTCTTGACAAAAGCTAATTGAATGTTATCTTCAACGCGGAAAAGCATTATGAATTTAAATTGCAGCTATTTTCGCGTTTTGAATTTTGAAGGCAAATATGCCTGTTAAAGTTAGTTCTCAGGTTGGCCAAAGATTTTTTTCATAGTATAGAAGTAGAGTGACGGGAAGTGCAGAACATGTGCCTGGTGGTAAGCAACACATCTATTCATGACAGCACAGTATCACGCAGCCATTGGAATATCAAGAGTCCAAATCATTATTATCTAGCACTGTATTTATTACCTTCGCTGTCCACACATAAAAGGTGAATTATCTCTATGTTCTGTGATTTCACTGGAAACATTGCCCTTCAACCCGAAACATAGTGATGTTTGCGCATTACTACTTTGTGGTAACAACTGGCAAAGGTGGGACACTTCCCCAGGCGGGCTCTGTAAAGAGTGCACTACAATGTAGCCGCTACACTAGTGTAGTGTAGCTACAAGTATTAGTGGGGGTGCCTATGTTTCATTTTGTAAGAGAAATGATAGTTATAGTTTTACTAGCGGTCAATCCCGGCTTCGCCCACACATAATTACATAGCCTAGCACTTGAAGATCACGAAAATTGCCAACGGTGAAAGATTTTTTGAAATCGATCCAATTGCTCCTGAGGTTAGCTCAGTTCAACAAACACCCTCTTCAGCTTTATAATATTAGTATCTAGAAGTGTAGATTGGAGTCCAGAAGTAGCCCGAGCGAGTAGCTAATATTACATAACCCCCTACTACCAGCGCCAATTTCAGTATGGCGAATATTCCAAACAGTGTTTAACCTATTTGCAAGTATATTAAGTATCACTTTGCATAGCTCAAGTTTCTCAATGAACGCAAGTTATTGCATATTGCGAGAAATAGCGAGCTCGTTGTATATACAGTGTACAGTCATGCACGTAAACTGTTATGAACTTATAGACCACTGGCAGCGCTTCCTTATTTTGTTCGTAAAACAACAAACGTATATTATTTGACTGGCCTTGTGGCTTAGTGGGTAGTGACTCTGCCTGCAAAGCCGAGGGTCTTAGGTTCGATTCCCACCCAGTGCAAATATTTGTGTGATGAAATTAAAATGTTTGCGCTGTGTCTGGGTCTTTCTATTTATCTATACTCAGCTATCTGGCCGCCATAGTACAAGCATTGCTTAGTTTAGGGTCAGATGGTGTTGTGTGTGAAATATCCACCAATATTTATTTATTTATTTACTCGTATTATAGCCATTCATCCTACAAACATAAGCAGCCTACATCATCTACCCAGGACAGTCCTGGGAAGGTGAAGTGGTGGATTAAGGCCAGGCACATATCCTGCTCGACTCTTCACTCTAAACTATATAAAAAAACAAAACTACTAGTATTAGTAATAGTGAAAACTAACGTGGTTATTACACATTTTAAAATAGTATACGGGTAACACACGTATATTATACAACTTGAGTGCGCGCCGCGCCGCAGCTCGCAGTGCCAAACGAACTGGGGTCACGCGCGCGCAGTCTCCTTGACAAAGACCGCCGGACGCGGCTGAAACTTAAATCGGACTGGACTGACTATAATATATCATACGTGAGTTATCCGTGTATTCGTTTAAAATAATACAATGCTTAGCCAGTTTCAGTGTTTGTAACTTAATAAAATCTAGAAAGTCCCTACTAAGAGTCGAGATAGCCAAAACATCCCTAACGTTATAAAAAAGTAACTTAATGATAATTAGAGTTAGTCAGTGAGTTCTGTGGCAGAGTGTATAGTAAGTTCGAGTTTTAACGAGATCTCGTTACCTTGTTCTGTTATTATTTCGTAATGAGTTTATCTTTGTGTGGACTTGGAGATGACTGCTCAAGTTCAGGTGATGTGTTTAAGGAATGAGTTATAAGCGATTTTGAAGTCTAGAGTTGTGATAGATTTAAAATACCGTTGCTGTTTTTTTAAAACTATTACCTCTCTATAGGTTTACACTTGGCCGCCATCTCGCCTGATGTTAAGCGACGATGGCGTTTACTGTGAAGTGTGCTTACCTAGAAGATAACGATATAATCTCGACTTTGAAGACACCAAGATTGCAACCATCCGTAGAAATTCACTCAACCGCTTACTTGCTAATACGATTCGCTATATGAAGAAGGTCTAATGTGTGTTATGTAGTATTATTTGTATATACTTACTTGCTCATTAAGACGCAAATATGAGTAAGTAAGTAAGTAATAGCATATCGATAATCGACAAAGCGATTACGCCGTATCGTAAGACTAAGTTCAATGTGGACTGGGCAGGACACGTCTGCCGAACGACAGAAGAATATCCACGAACAAAATCCACCACTGCCAAAGGCTAAACAGCTGCAAGGCCGGTCCATAATAAGGTGGCAAGATGAACTATACTAAGTCTACAAAGTCTATTGAGGTGTTATAGCTGTCGGGAGACAAGCAGAAAGACGATAAGGATTTTTTTGTTCGAAATTATGACTCCACAGCATACCTATATGAAAATGAAGACAAGATTGATATAAACTTTATTGACTCACCAAAAGAATAGGATACAATTAACAACAAACCTTAAAAACTAGTGCGACTAGTAGTGAAGAAAGGAAGTAACATAGTTACGTGTATAATATTACAAACTGTCCTGATACAGATTATAGGCAATGGCCATTTTGATCGGGTCAGCTTTTGAAGTAAAGTGCTATAAAAGCTCTTGCATTAAACAATGACGAAAGTATAGATTTTGATTTTTTTGCTATGGACGAAAGCTACTTCTAGCAACAGATTAAGTATGTCTATTTTTATCTAAGAAACTGTAATAAGAGAGAACAGCTATTTTCTTGAGGGAGTTGGACGTTTGTAACAACAGTGATTATGTATGCACTGTTTTTATCTGAGAAACTGTAAAAGAGAGAACAGGTATTTTCTAAGTAAGTGAGTTACACATTTGATCTAGTATTACTAGGTAGGTAACGTAAAGACAAACGTTAGAACAGGGAGGTCTACCGCCTAATCAAAACTTAATTCCTTTTCGCTTACAATGATAAAGACAGCAACAGCAAAGCCATAGCCGATTCAGGTAGGCGGTAGAGGGGTAGTAACAAAAACAGCTCCCAATGGCAGAAGTGCTAGAAACCCTTCTAGCGACAGCCAGCAGTGATAACATTTAGTTACCAGACCTGTTTATGCCAAGTTGAGACCAATAAATAAAAAAATATACACATATTTACTCTATCGTACTTCTCGTAACTCGAAGAAGCGGCACCGTTTCATGGTGGATATTCCAAAGACACGGACAAAGAGGTTTGACTCTACGTTTGTGATAACAACGTCTAGGCTGCGGAATGAGTTGCTTGAGTGGGTTTTTCCCGATAGTTATAATCTTGGTGTCTTCAAATCGAGAGTGAATCAGGGTTTTCTAGGTAAACATGCTCCATCGTAGACCGCATCGTCGCTTAGCATCAGGTGAGATGGTGGTCAAGTGTAAACCTATAAAAGTAAAAAAAAAATAAGTTGAGAGCCGTCTGCTTGTTTTAAATCGGTTAAAATTTACTGATATAGAGGCAAAAATGAGCGCCTGTTGAAAATTAACAAGCATATCGTCAACAGGATAGTGCTATTCACTATTTTGTGAATGCAATTCGCATAGTATTATTATAATGAGTAAGTATGCTTCGTGTAGACAAAACTAGCGTTGCGTACCGTTGTCTACACGAAGCTGCTAGTACCTACTACCTTGCTATCCTAGCTTGAAAAACTAGCCTCATGTCACTCGGGCATTATGAAATTACTTAAGAAAATTTATTAATCTCAATTGAATTACAATAAATTATCTTACTGATATTACAAGCTTTTTTTTTATAACTATAATAGGTAAATAAATAAATATTGGTGGACAATTCACACACAACACCACCTGACCCCAAACTAAGCAAAGCTTGTGTGATGGCAGCCAGATAGCTTATACTTAAATAGTTTTAAATACATACTTATTATACATAGAAACACCCAGACAGGTTCGCACTTGACCACCATCTCGCCTGATGTTAAGCGATGATGAGATCTACGATGGAGCGTGCTTACCTAGAAAAAACCGATTCACTCTCGATTTGAAGACACCAAGATTGTAACCATCTGGGAAAACCCACTCAGGCAACGCATTCCACAACCTAGACGTTCTTATCACAAACGTGGAGTCAACTTAAAGCTTAACATATAACATGCATGTAATTAACTTTAATTCTGCTGCAGAGCACAGAAAACAGTGAGTTCCATTCCAGTACAAAACATCTGTCGTTGTATCGCAACACAATAACGTTATATAGCATTTCATATCATTTTTTTGGTTTGACTACTACTATAACTCTTTTTCTGCAATGCGGGGTGTATTTCATTGACTTTTTTTAATTTTGTATTTATGGTTTGGGTTTGAAATATATAATTGCCTATAAAAGTATTAGGTATCTAAATTATAGTTCAAAAGTGAATCTGACTCTTTTTTTTTCGTGTGACAATTTCTCTACGACCTTCAGGTCAATTGTAATTGTCGGGTATACTGTATAAGATTCAGTGGTGTAGACTTTACGCATCCAGTAATGAAGTGGCAATGCGTCGTTCGATACAGCACTGCTAGTACAAAATAATATTTATCAATATAAACCTAAAGATGTGCCCTGAGCACCTTGAATTTGGGAATAAACTGCGTCTTTGTGTGTAGAGTGGTTTACACACAACCAATCTTCTTTACCCCTACTGTGCTGTGGAGAACTGCAAGATAACTCGCCGCTAGCGATATAAATATGAGTAGAAACTCATATTTTGGTTGTTGACAACGAATAGTGATAGATTAAAACGTCCGACGTTCATCGCTTCCTGCAACCGACTAGAACTGAAAGACTGAGCTCACTCTTCCCAACGATGACATAATTCCGTGCGCCTGAAATTTGGGAGGGCACATCTAGTGGTCTATATCGAAGATAATAATAGTGATTGTCGCTTCGCTCATGCTTTGTAGCTGTTCCAACGTGTCGTTTGACTAAGCACTTGCTTAATTAGTGTTTTTGTCACTTGTGTCATCTCATCTCAGCACTTTGTCACATCATTTAATGTGCTGCCTTGATTATCACAGTGAAAGTTATTTAGGAAGATAGTAAGTTATTATAATTAACTTATTAATGGCGTCCCATATTTTCTTTGCCGTCCTAAAAAATAGGTTAGTAAAAACGGAATCATTGAATTAATTACTATCAGGGTCCAACGGTTACCCGAGTAGAGCCCGCCCCCATAATTTTCTCACGAAACAAAGTAGCCCATTTACTGATCCAAACTATTATCTGTTTTCCTAATTTCCATTCCGTTCAGACGTTCTGAAGTGATTGAGCAACAAACATCCGGACATCCAAAGTTTCATATTTATAGCATTAGTAAGATTCTGACGTGGATTTTGAAGGTGGAGGGAGATTAGTATTTGGACTCTTCATGCTCAAATAGATGTGTGACAGTGTGATGTTGCAAGCCTGTTGCAAATAACGTCCGTCTTCGCTCATAGGTCCTAATCTCCTAATATTGGTTGGCTGGCCTGGTGGGTTAATTGGTAGTAAGTTTGCCTGCAAAGCCGTGGATCGCGGGTTCGATCCCCACCCAGTTGCAAATATTTGTGTGATGAAAACAAATATTTGTACTGTGTCTGGGTGTTTTCTATGTTAACTAATATGTATTTAAAATATATATAAGAATTATATCAGCAATCTGGCTCCCATAGTAATAAGCTTTGTTTATTTTGGGGCTAGATGGTGCTGTGTGTGAAATATCCACACATATAATTGTAGATAAAGAAAAATATAAACATAAAAAAAACGTAAAGTAGCAAGTATCGGCCTTAATAATTAATAATCTTTCTTTTTGTTACAGATCTCTCCAAAATGTATCTAAAAAGAAAAATTAACTTCACGTGGATAGCGCTTGCTGTAATATTAAGTGAGTACATTGGAATACACATTTGTTGAATTGGAATTGATAACTGATTGTCACGTATGTTATAGGCAATATCTTTAAAAATAAAGCCTTTATACTCCCAAACACTTTCCGATGGCCGTTTTGCTTAACAGACACTTTAAAACTCCTAAAATAATAGAGATTTAAAGCGTCTGTTTTTTTCGGAAATATTCTGATTCTCCGACAATTTTCAGGGTAAATTTGATTATTTGATTATGTAAGGCATTAGTTTTATACAGTTGCAATACCTCTTCTAATCCATTATTCCGCAATGCCGTACTAAAATTATGTGACAAGGAAAAATGATCGAGAGTTGCAACCTCCCATCCGCAACTGCACTCAGTTGGACAATAGTGCTGAATCTTATTACTTTATACCCTTCTATCATCCTAGATAGGTCTCCTGGTGCTTCATTTGGCCTACAAATTTTGTTCACGAGCCTGTAGTATATAAGGCATGTCTTACGTTGTCTTTCTAGTCCCATCACTCCATATCTCAAAAAACATCTGATTTTACAAAGCTCATCAGTTTAAAAATAAATTGGTAATATTATCCAAATTTGGTTTTATCATTATAGAATTATTAATAGGATTCTCAACAGCCTTAATTTTGTTAATTTGCGTAAGTTTACGAAATTAAACCTTTACCTTTATTCGAATTTTGTTCTTAAAATAACTTCAAAAAGATATATTCCGATTAGCTGTCCACGATCGGTTGAGTTCCTGAAAATAGTCGTACCTGATGTCATCATCATAAATAACAATATATACATTTTTTTAAATAAAGAGTGATGAGACGCGCAGGATGTGGCTGAAGGTAAGCAACATGCCTGACACATAACAGCACAGTGACATGCAGCTATTGGAACATGAAGCGTCCAAATTCTTACCTAGCACTGCACTGCGCTCGTCCCCCAGAGATCTAAGACGTTTTATCTCTAAGCCCTGTAATTTCTCTGGAAATATTCCCCTTCAAACCGGATCACAGTAATTGTTGCACATTACTGCTTGTCGGTAGAATAACTGGTAAAGGTGTGGTTTTTCCCCCCTTACTTCCCCAGGTGGACTCTGCAAAGAGTCCTACCACTACAAACTATTTACATATACATAAAAACACACAGACACAAAACAAATATTTGTATTCATCACACAAATATTTTCATTGGATGGGAATTGAACCCAAATCCTACAGCTTCGCAAGGCAGACTTACTACCAACTAAGCCACTAGGCTAGTCAAAAGCCAAAAATCAGTTTCATCATCGTCATCATTATCGTCAGCCTATCTTAGTCCATTGTTGGACACCGGGCTCTCACAAGGTACGGTACCTACTGTGCCCACTTCGAAACCTGGCCTTGATAACAGCTAATAGACCATGAACAAAGATATTGGCCAATAGCTCTTCAAAAACGTGACGTCATGACATGATAATTAAAAACAATACCGGATTTTTTGCAGTGAACGGACTATACGCAGAGTCTGTTGGGGAATTACCACACCAAGTAGTAGCAATCAATACAATTCAAACAAATTCGTCATAGCAGTAAACAAGGAATACACAAAACCACTTGAATACAATGTAGGACTATTTATTCCAAGGGTGCTGCTTATCACCCATAGCATTTAATATAGTTACAAATATTTTAGTAGACAAATTAATATCCCATGAAAAGAAATGGGGCTACCGGTTTAAAATCAACAATAAGTACACTGAGTCAATCTTGGCCTTTGCGGACCTTGCAATACTTACACGCAATCCCAAACAGTGTCAGGAATTGTTGAACGAAGTCGGTGAGTTCTGTACATGGACGGAGGGAATGAGGACAAAACCAACTAAATGTCATTGTCTTTGTCTGGGTAGACGAAATACCAAATATACTTCTTACTATCCGGGACTCTCCATAAGCGGCCAAGGAGTTGCCACAATTGCAGAGGCAGTGCCTTTCAAATTTCTTGGTAGAAAGATAGATCACAAAGGACGTACACCATCATTAGAGGTAGTTGTTGAAAATTTCATGAACAACCTCAATAAGGTAGACCAGCAGCCTATCAGCAATATCAAAAAAGCATGGATATATAACAACTACCTCACATCACGTCTCACTTGGCCTTTCCTAGTATATGTCATCGGTAAAACTCTCCTGGCAAATCTAGATGCCAATGTCATAAAGATATTGAAGTCATGGTTCGGATTGGCACACCCGGCTGATCCCTCTACTCTTTTTAGGGATCACAATAGTTTTGGGCTGAAACTAAAGAAACCGTCTGAACTTTACAAACACCTAAGAGTTACAAAAACGCATGTTTTGGGAAAGTCACAAGACGAATGAATTACATATCTCCCAAAAGACAAAACTGCTTCAGACCTGGAATCTAGACTTCAATTCCATAAACAATTTATGGCAGGTGCACAAGTAAGTACTGCTGGGTTGGGTGCGAGAAAGAAAAGGGGAAGACCGAGACATGGTAAAAACCTTTCTGCAACAAGACGAAAATGACGGTTACAAAGTGCATGCTATGAATTTAGAAATGCAAAGTGAGTGGTTAACCATAGGTGAGTTCTGTATCCCATTAGCTCTAAAGTGGCGCACCTTGATCTATGACTGGTCTCCTGCCTTGTTAAAATTTTATCTAAATGCATTCCAAATGACCCTCCCTGACCAGAGTAACTTGGTAAGGTGGGGAAAAGCCTCTGAAAAATGTTGCTATACTTGTGGAGAGGCGATATGTACAGCAAGGCACATATTGGTGGGATGCAAGGTGCTCCTTAATGGGGGTCATTACTCGCGGCGCCATGACAGAGTACTTGAAATCATACGTGAAGCCATGAGCCTTTCAGTAGCTAGAGCCCAAAAGGGATTAACGACAAACAAAAGACAAATTAACTTTGTAAAAGAAGGCTCGACTTCAAACTCCAGGCACAAGCCTTACTCAATCCTGGGTACAGCACCTGATTGGACTATTTTAATGGACACGTATGAAAGGCACTACAAGATCCCAGAGGATGTGGGTGTTTCGTAATCCAGACCGGACATTTTCCTTTTTTCTAGAGCTACGAAACGCATAGTCCTTGTAGAACTTACCGTACCGTGGGAAACTAATATACCTAAAGACCACGCAATGAAACAAAATAAGTATTACGACCTCCTAAACGAATTAACAAAAAAACGGCTATGTAGTTAGCTTATACGCTGTAGAAGTAGGAGCGAGAGGTATACCAGCAAAATTTCTCTATAACCTGCCGAAAGACCTTGGCTTATCCATAAGTGCAGTAAGTTCTATACTAGAACGAGTATCTAAAGCTGCACTAGTAGGCTCATATCAGATTTGGCTGGGCAGGGAGAGAAAAACGAGTAGTGAAGGTGAGTGTTGATGTACGTCAGAAAGGGCCCCTTAAACCTACGCCCGAGTCACAAGTCTCGGGGTCTACTCGGGTTTTCTCTCTCTGCCACACGATGGACCCGGCACCCGCACGGTGAATCCATGGAATGCTAAGAAAATCGTCTCATAATAATAGAATAAATAATAATAGATTAATAAATTATGATATGGGCTTATGATATGCCCTCCCCGTTTTATGGAGTGGACTATTCACCCAGTCCCTGACGGCTACCACCAGCGAGTTGTTGGAGCGGTGCAGTGCGGCGCGCGCGGCGGCCGCGCGGCTCCGCAGCAGCGCCGGCGCCGGGCCCGCGGCCCGCCGTGAACATGCCTGGCGCTGCTTCACCGCGGCAGTATTTTTTTTTAACTTTTATAGGTTTACACTTGACCGCCATCTCCCTTGATGTTAAGCGTCGATGCGGTCTACGAAGGAGCGTGTTTACCTAGAAGAAACCGATTCACTTTCGATTTTGATTCGACACAAGGAGGTATTAGATCATGCAGATCAGTGGAACACTCTCCGAAGTGTATCCGATAAAAAACTGAAAAGCTAGCAATTTTGCGGCGATGTTCAAGACTTTGAAGTCTTTTTCACGCTAGAATGTCTTTGCCTATGAGCCTTTTGGCACGCCTCTCGATCGATTCCAGAGCCTCAAGCTGATACTTAGCCGATCCATTCCAAAGGTGCGAGCAGTACTCCATACAAGAGTAATGTTAGCACATTACTGCTTGGTGGTTGAATAACTGGCAAAGGTGTGGTACTTCCCCAATCGGAGTCTGCCAAGAGTTCTACCACTACAACGAGTATTTGCAACGTTAACCATGAAACGTTGACGCTTTATCCAGCTACAAGCAGTCCTATACATAATTAAATTTCCCCGAAAAAACAAAAACCGGCAATTTAGAAATTAATTCAGGCACTCGACTAAATTTCATTAGAAGCTTTTAGACTGCAGGCCCGTTAATAAAATTTATGGGTCAAATGAACCACCAGGTTAGGTAAATGAACATAATTCTTCTGGTGGTTCATTTGACCCATGCAATACATTTTGTTCACGGACCTGTAGTCTATATCACTAGATAACTACGCCTGCCGTTCAGATAAATGTAAGCAACATTTTAGTGTTTTGTTCATATTTGAATAAATCATGTTCCTCAACTAAAATAAACACTTTTAAATATAAGTCTATGTATGTGTAATTATACAATTGTTTAAGTAAATAAGGAAAGTCATTGAGCATATACAACACGTGAGTTAAAAATGCAATGTTAGTTGATGCTACAGCAAAAACTAGTTTCTTCTGTAGCAATAGATAAGGAGCTAAGGTCAATAAAACTAACGATAGGAGGTTAAGGTCTTGACTACTTGCACGCAATAGTATTGTTTTGCATTTATCTTTTGCATATTTTTACAAAAGATGCATTAATTGTATTCAAACATATAAATAAAATTAAAGAGTCCTTTCGTAATTTCAAAATAAGAAAGTTTAAACGGTGTTAACATTTTTTAAATGTCTCTTAAAATAAAATAAAACAATATTTTTGTTACGTCTATTTCTGAAATGCTTCTTTGCTTCTTCTATGTTCTAAAAGATGATTCTAATGGGGCCATTACCTACTGGCAGATTTTTTAAGAAAAAAAAAATGCGTGAAATATATACTTGCAGATTTTTGAAGAAAAAAACATTGCGTGAAATCTATATATTTAAAAATGTTATGTTGGTTTGTGTACGCTTCAGAAACTAAAAAAATCTGCACCGATCGAGCTGAAATTTTACAATGATATATAATCCGCATCAAGGGTTGTTTTTATCAAATTTTTACATCACAATGTGCCACAGCGAAGTGTGGCAGGGTACAGCTAGTATATATATATTTATATAAAATTTGCAGTCATAGGGGCTGTCGATAGAAATAAAAAAACACAAAACTTTGAATTTTTGGATTAAATAGCACTAATCTTGCATAATACATCACCTGTATAGCTACAGATACATTTATGTGAAACATGTCGGTCAGTACTTGCAAGATATAACATATTCAAAAAGCGTTTAACTTTTTAACGTTAGCGCACGTAAAAGGGTCAAACGCTTAGGGCAAAAAGCGAAGCGCAAGACGCAAAAAATGCTGCTCCGTCATCGCTTAGATACTGTGCAGTCATGCCGTTCCATCAACATCGGTGACGAAACTCACAAGATTTTCTCTTACCAAAAAAGTACTAAACAAGGCTAAAAAGGTGTTACATCAATAAATATTTTAGTAGTAGTGCTAGGACTGTTGACAAGGTCCGCCTAGGGCAGTACCACACCCTTGCTAGTTATTGTACCGCCAAGCAGTAATGTACAAACATATCTGTATTCCCGTTTGAAGGACAATGTTTTCAGATAAATGATTGTTCTTATAATTGGCTTAGAAATATAATATCGTAGATCTCTGGGTGACGAGCGCAGTGCAGTGCTACGTAATGGTTTGGACTCTGCATGTAACTGCGTGCCGCTGTGCCGTTATATGGCAGGCATGTTCCTAACCATCAGACACATGCCCTGCTCGTCTCGTCACTCTATACCACAAAAATAACATTGAATACTCGTATTTTAGTTAAGCCGCCGGTTATATCGTGGCGACAGCTAGTTTAATAATGAAACATGTACAAAATATGTAATGGGTAAGAAAGAAGTGTAATACTAGCAGTACTCGCGGTTTTACCTGCGTAGTTTCCGTTCCCCGTTATTGATGATGAGGATAAAATGAAGCCTATATGTTCTTTCAGACTATAACTCTTGATGTCAACTCGATACGTTCATGTTATGACGTAATTGAGCAACTAGCGGCCGAACATTGACATTTATAATATTAATAATAGGATTATCTGTTATTGAACTACTTTTACTCGGATACCAACTTTAAAATCGCAATTAAATTAATAAAAGTATCTGTTTCGTTCATATTCCTGATTTCATAGTTCATTTTTTGGACAAAATAGCAGGTTTGTTTGCAATACACATTTACCCTTACTCTTCAAGGTAAGAGTAAATAGTGCGCCTGATGTTCTCAGTCGTAATATTTTGAGGAGAGAGTTAAATCTATAATCCACCAAGCGGGTCAACTTTTGGTTAGAAGATAAAACATCGTATCCTCGATTTTGTTTTAAATTTGCCAGTTTATTCGCGAAGTTTTAAAGCCAATGGTGATCACAAACTTGTGCATCTACACTTGAAGTAAATATACAAAGATGTAAGAGGAAATTGAACCTAAGCCACCACAATAATTGTGAAGAAACATTTTAGCTTTTAGACCAGTATGGCTACAAAGTTACAGTTTTAAGGTGCCATAGTTAATGTTTTTTGTTATTAGGAATAGAACGCGATGGTTTTACTTTTATACAACTGCTTTAGATTACTTTTTAGTGAAAAAGGGTGTGTGATATGGAAAAAAACATTTGTTTGGTTAATTAGACATTTTATCCTGCTTCTGAGTCCTTTAATCGTATGGTTTGCGTACATTGTATTACGCAAAATATTGTTTTGTCATTGGTTTTCAATAGAACTCATACTGAAGGTAATATTGCTCATGCTACAAAACAATAATAACTCTATTACAATGAAAAAACAATTTATTCGAATATATTATACAGCTTTATTTAATTTTATTTGAATAAAAGAAATATCTATTTTGGATGGCCGCGATCCGGATCTCCGGATCCGGATCCGGCCGGATCTTAGATTTGATGTTTTTTTGTGAAATTTTCAAATAATACCATAAACATATTTAAGGTTAGTATATTTTTCAAAATCTGCAAGGATTTAAAAAAACTATGGATATTTTCAAATTGAAATCTCCAAAAAAACGAAACCGAATTTTCTTGTAAAATAATGTTCAAGGTATATTTAGGCCTTTTTAGAGCAAAATGTCTGTTCGCATGAGACACATGTGTACTTTTAGTGTGTACAAAATATTATTTTTACATATTATCAAGTAAATATATGCCCCAAAATCTGCCCGACTAAAAGTTCTATAGGCGCATTAATTGAAGTCAGCAAAAAAAGCGAAACCGGATTTTCTTGTAAAAGAATGGTCATGGTATCAAAGTTTTTTGTACGCATGAAGTCATTTTCTCATTAAAAAGTTAGATCTCGTGATTTGCGTCCGTTTGATGTTTTTAGTTCATTATAATGTTGAGTTGAAGTTTTTGGAGAGATCCTTTATCTGAGTAATCAATATAAATTTGTAATTAGAATAAGCATGATCGTATTCAATGAAAGAGTATCATCACCATCAACCTATCTTAGTCCACTGCTGGTCATAGGCTTCTCCCATAGCTCGCCACTCAGCCCTATCCTCAGTTATACGTCTCCATCCACTGCCTGCTGTCTTCTGTATATCGTCACTCCATCTAGTTTCAGGGTGTTCTACACTACGTTAGCCGATTCGTGGTCTCCACTCAAGAACACGTCTACTCCAACGGTTATCGGTTCTGCGACAGATATGACCGGCCCATTGCCACTTCAGTTTGCTAATGCGTTGAGCTATGTCGGTTACCTTGGTTCTCTGACGGATCACTTCGTTCCGAATACGATCCCTCAGAGAAACTTCAAGCATAGCTGCTCGCTGCGCGACTTTAAATTTGTGGACTTTAAATGAAAGAGTATAAAATGTTTTATTACACATATTTTTTTATGTAAATAAATGTAGATACTCATTTCCACTCCTTCTCCTTCCTGCATTAATTTCTTCAATTTGAACCTACTATCCTTGAAATCGTTTTCGGTGCTTTCACGGTTTTGATGATGTAATGTTATGTGACCACTCGAGTATAATCTTCGAAACAAAAAAAAAGATCAAGATCGGGTTACAATTGTCGGAGTTATTTAGTACCATATTTGAAAAAAAAAGTTCAACCACATTGAGCACAGCATTTTGAAATTGGTTAAAATACCAGTATTAAATGTATAATTAGGCAACACAAAACTTATCTTACCCTTGTAATACTGAAATTATACAAAAACATATTTTGCGAAACTTTAATTGAAAATCTGTTCTAATTTCAAACTTGCGCACTTCTCAACCTAAACGTTAAGAGAACCTTGAAGCGAAATAATTCAATTAAAATACATGAACAACTCCCCATGTTGTAGTTATGAAATGTTCTCGATGAGACAAAGTTCTTGAAGTAAATTATGAAGTTTCGACTAATTGCTTATTGTCAATATAATTATTCAACGAAAATATTATAAAAAGTCGCAGACCCCGTAAGCTTTGTGCAACCAAATAAACCACAAACGGAATGGAACATTAGCGCCATAGCCGACAAAAATACGAACTGTCCTTAACCAGGTTAATCCTGAAAATTCCCCATTAAGTTAAAAGTGTGGTGCTCTAGCGGCTGGAAGAATAATATTATAAAGAGGATAATAAGCCCTCCTTATAAAAACAAAGGCCATGGGTCAATCATAGTTAGTATCGTCGCTTGACATCACGCATGATAACGATCAAGTGCACACCAATTAATATCAATATAATAATTCGTTTCACTATCCTGATGACGTAGAGTCGAGCATCTCCAACACCTCTGTGTAATTCAGATGTACCTACTAGTTTGTCTTCAATAATGAAGACAACTTTGAGGTGCAGAAGCTGGCACGTCGAAAAAAAACATTTCGAGGGCTATTACCAAACCCGCATCTTTCCTTCGCGGTGTATTATGGTCTTGATTCTCTCTTTACGAGAGAAAAGAGAAGTGTTTGAGAACAAAATGTGGGATGTTCAATTAGCTTTAAGTGAGCTCCATTTCAAAACGAATGCCCATCAAAAAACTAATACAATCTTGATTAACTAAGATAAAAAATATCAAAATTCTTCCTCCTGGTCCTGTCGTCTCACGTTTCTCTCTTGGGACGGCTCATTTCTCAGTGTAGTGGTGCTTAATAGATGTCGATCCAATAAACAGGACAGGTTTTCCGATTTCAAAAGGTGAAAAGAAATCAATCATATCGTATTTACAATTCAAATGTTTTGTAATGACACTCAGGAGGCGTGATCGCGGAGCTCCTATCAAGGAGATAAGACTTTTCAACTTACTAGATTCCAAATTTAAGTAAACAAGAATTGAAATGATGTATTTTTTTATCTGTAATAGGTTCGCACTTGACTGCCATTTCGCCTGTTGTTAAGCGATGATGCGATCTACGATGGAGCGTGCTTACCTAGAAGAATCCGATTCACTCTCGATTTGAAGACACCAAAATCGTAACTATCGGGGAAAACCCACTCAGGCAACGCATTAGACGTTCTGTGTAGATGGTGTTGTGTGTGAATTGTCCACTAATATTTTTTTTTATCACAAACGTCGAGTCAAATCTCTTCGTTCGTGTTTTAGGAACATCAACCATGAAACGATGTCGCTTTTTTGAGATACGAGAAGTCCGATAAAAGAAAGGGCAAGGTGGTATTAGATCATGCAGATCAGTTGCACACTCTCCGAAGTGTATCCGATAAAACCCGATAAACTAGCAATTTTGCGGCGATGAAAGTCTTTTACGCACACGAGTGTCATTGCCTACGAGCCTTTTGATGATGTTTTGATGTTTGGGTAAAAAATATACCAATCTAATTAATTAGTTTTTCAGGTAGATTATGGGTTATGGGACAGGTTTTTTGTTTTATTAAATTGCTAATAATCGATACAGATATAGATCATCACGCTTCCGAAGTGGGCGGTTGTAACGTTGTGACGTCACGTCTTCATAAAAATGGTTCAATGAAATGACGTCACTTAAAATTTTTATGCACTACATCTTCATTATTTTTATTTGTGAAAAAAAAAACAAAAGCGTAAATACGTATACCATATTTTTTAAAATTTTGTTGACTTGATTTTGGGTTCGATTTCTAATGAGGATAATATTGGTGTGAAGAATACATACGAGCATTTTTTGTTGTGTTTATCTTTTGTACTTTAATATATATTTTGAATATAAATGTGACACATCAGCTACCCGGCTTTCATGGTAGCTTTGCTTAGTTTGGGGCTGGGTAATGCTGTGTGAATAATTTCGACCAATATTTATTAATTTTCAAGTGATCTAAATGATTTTAAATTCTCGTCCAACATTTCGGAGCGTTACAACAGACGTGGTTACGAATGAAATGGCCATTAAACAGCTATAGATACGCTAATTATTATTCATGAGTATTTTACTGTAATATTTCTGTTTGCTTAAACTGCAATAAAAAGTTTGCTATATCGAAAGAACAATACGACTGAATTTATTTTATAAAATGGAATTAAACAACATTTTCATAGAATAGGATTTATTTAGCCGACTCCGACGGTACAAGCTTATTACAATTAGAAATAGAGTGAGTAGTAGGACTCTTTGCAGAGGCTCCATGGGGAAGTACACCTTTACCAGTTATTCTACCGCCAAGCAGTAAAGTGCAAACATTACTGTGTTTTGGTTTGAAGAACAATGTTTCAGATTGCAGAGCATAGAGATCTTCTCATCAAGAGAATCATCTTGTATCTAGGTGGTAGTACAGTTCTTGGTCAATATTTTTAACTCTACATGTTCCAATAGTTGCGTGACACTGTGTTGTTAGGGGTAGGCGTGTTGCTTACCATCAGGCACGTGTCCTGCTCGCATCACTAGATGATATAAAAAAGGTATTTATTCTTAACGGCTGTTCATCAATATTTGAAACTCGTAGAATGATTTTCGTGTCTCGAAAAACTGAAGCTGTGGAATTCATGCACCAAACAAAAAACCTAGAACGTTCGAAACAAAAGCCTATCGATCTCACAATCTTCCATCAGCCTAGATGCTATCTTTCCATTGATCTCTTCTCTGTGGGTTACTTCACAAACAAAGTTGGTCTTACTGACTTTAGAATCACGGCTCATAGTTGCTTATGCCACATCGTCTTCATACTTCCTCCGACGAATTCAAATTATTATTCATGTCAATTGGATCGAGAAACTTGAACGAGGAACATTTCGAAGAATCAGAAAAGAAATTGTGTTTTGATTTTTTATTAGGAAGGGAATTTGAATGTAATTATGATTCACTTAGGCCCCGTTCGGATGATCGGGAGCGAGAATTTTCTTTTGAATTTTTTATCTTTTATCTCGGTTATCTTAGTTTCTCTGCTTTATATTTGGAAATGCTCTTAGTGTATTTGTCATACCTAATTGTCGCCAGATTACAACGCTTGTTTAATTATGTTGTGGCATCGACCCCAGTATTTTATTAGGCACGGTTATATCCGTCTAACGTGATAATTAAATTCGACTATTTTGTATAAGTTACAAACTAAAAACTTCTAATAATTTAATATTCCATTTTTGCCACACAAATGATTATTTTTGTCATTTATACATTCTATGCTCACTTATAATAGAATGCAATAACATTCTAATGAAATTAAAAACAGATTCCACAACATTAAAACGTATTTTTGTCTCTTTTCAGATATCAATGGAATCAACACACAGCAACATATTTCTGAAACAACAACAGAGATTTACACAACAGAACAAGATTTCACAACAGAAGAAATTGCTACAGAACAGAATAGAAACTTCACACAAACAAACATTCGACAAACTAGAAGTCAAAACTTAACATTAGAAAATGTAAACATAGACCAAGATGAAGAAAAACCCACCATAACAAACCTAAATAAGAATAAGCCTTTAGTAAGCGCTTCCAAAGTTATAGAAGCAGCTGTTAATAACACAGGAAATATATTAAACTTTTCCAATAAAAAAGTTCACCCAGTCAAAGAACTTAAAGATGAAGATATAAAAAACTTAATAAATAGGAGTAAGAAGAATAACATAAGAGCTCATGTGAAATACGATGAAGTGACCGGAGAATTGATAGGTGGGGATCATCCTTGTCATAGAGAATGCAGAGAGGGCGAAGAACCAATGATTTGCTATTATCACTTTATCCTAGAGTGGTACCAAACGATGAGTAAGGCATGTTACGATTGCCCGTATAACGAAGAAGATTGTACCAGACTAGACTGCATACCCGCCGATGGAATGAATAGGGCCCTTAATGTGATTAATAGAAAAATGCCCGGTCCGGCGGTCGAGGTTAGTACCCTATTGTGATTTAAAATGTTTTGCCCCGTATGTTTAGCAGATCTTCAATACAATGTTGAAGACATTACTCTTACTCTGTTATAATCTATGACAGAGCTTTTGATGGAGGCCATTGGAGAGACAGAAGAGATACCTGTAAATCCATGACAGAATAAACCTTTTTTTTTTACCAGCAGTGTCCCGCGAATTTAATCACGTAATTTCCGCTACCGTATTTTTTTGACAATATTTTTTTTTTCATAGTACAATAACGTTAACTTAGGATATTTATATAGGATAAAAATATCCTATGTGCTATTTCAGTCTACGATCTAATTGTGTTCCAAATTTCAAATCGACCCATCAGCCGTTTCAACGTTTTTAAGCAACAAACATCTAATCATCCCATTCGCGTTACTAACATTAGTAGAGTACTGATTGTAACAAGTTTTCAGAAGAACCAGTGTAGTTTTATTTTCGTATTGTTAATAGAGAACTTGTTTTTATTTTAGGTATGCCAACACGACCGCGTCATCGTGGATGTGGAGAATGAGCTGATGACGGAAGGCACCACCGTGCATTGGCACGGGCAGCATCAGAGAGGAACCCCCTACATGGACGGAACACCCTACGTCACCCAGTGTCCGATATTACCGGAATCCACTTTCAGGTAGATATATAGTATAGTATGAGCCGCAATTGAGAACTTTTTGATGAGTAGCATTTGCCACTAGCTGTACCCAGGATTTCATCCGCATAGTTTCCGATACCATTATTCATTCATTCCTGCATTATTATTATATCTATACAAAGCGCTGCAGAAAGGTGCAACAACATTTATGGTAGTTCATCCATAAGAAGTTTGACGTGTAAATTGTACATTTATCAATAAAGAAATTTGACTTTGAATTTGAATCATATATGTATGTGAAAATTAGACATGAAAACTCATTTTTTAAGAACTTAACGTTGTTTTTTTTTGACATACCCCTCACGGCCAGTTTTCGGCACGAGAACGACAGCGTTTGCCAGCTGTACATGCGGTAGGGTTGAAGCTCGTCGATTTTACGTCAAATTTTGACTCGTATTATCTCGTAATCTAACGTGCTGAGGGCAAAGAGACCTTGGGTGATGAAGTCTACATCAGTGTTAGAATGGACTGTTATATATTGTTGGGGGTAAATCGACCACGTTATATAGGTAAATAACTTATTTTATTCCTTCAGAATTTTTGGCATAAAGGACTAACAAAAAGATATACAACTAGAAGATAACAAACTTTCGCATATTTAATATTAGTAAGATTTTAAATACAATAACTGATTTTGTACTCGTATTTTCTCGTGCTATCATTACGTAAGTGCATTCAAATCTATAGATAATGGTGTTATTTTAAAAAGTTTTGCTCATCATATCTTTTGTTACTCAAATAATGTTATTACGAGTAGTTTTATGGAAAGAGATTACAATGAAATATAATCATAATATATTTTCGTAAGCTTTTGTATTTAAATAAAAATAAATGCTAAAAGGAAATTTGCATACTTAAAAATATGAATCCGTAATTGGTTCATAACAATAGTATTATGATGGATGCATGCAAATTGGTATTATGTTATGCTATATTGTATTATGTTGGTACATAAAGTTTATGTTACAAAAATAATTTTGTTTCACAAAGATGTATTCACTAGTATATGTTCGTGACTGCGTCCATTTTTTTTGTTTCTGCGTACTAATGTTAAGCGACGTTGAGGAGAAGTATTTTTTAAAAATTTTCGGCAATATCATCCTTTTGCACATGACTATAATAAAGAAATAGACTTAAAAAGTTTTAATTTGATCTGTTCATTTCAATTCAATAACTTTTTCTTCAATTTGGTTCAAGAGTTCTCTTTTCATCATCATCATCAGCCTATCTTAGTCAACTGCTGGACATAGGCCTCTCCCAAGTCCTCTTTTAAGCGTCATGAAATATAAGATACACAATATAAAAAAAACAGGTTTGAGGTATTATATGTATCTATATGTGCATTACGAGTATAATGTAAATTTTTAACATAAAAATCGTTCATCCTACTTCATTTAAATTTTTTCAGTTCTTACGACGTAAATGAGCAGCAAACATCAAACTTTTGCTTTTATAATATTAATAGCATATTTTATGTATATTACCTATATATTACCTACGAGTAGGTAATTATTTAATCAGCGATCTGGCTCTCATAGTACAAGCTTTGCTTAGATGGTGTTGAAGGAAAAAGGTTTTTTTTTTCTTTATAGTATCGAGTGAAGAGATGAGCAGGATACGTACCTGATGGTAAGCAACATACCTGCCCATAACAGCACAGTGACATGCAGCTATTGGAACATAAAGAGTCCAAATAATTACCTTGCCCTGCATTGCGCTCGGTACCCAGATTTTATCTTTATGCTTTGTAATTTTACTGGAAACATTGAAGGGACCGGAACACAGTAATGTTCGCACATTTCTACTTGGCGGTAGAATAATAAATTAAATAAATAAATATGGGTGGACATTTCACACAGAACACCATATGACCCCAAATTAAGCAAAGCTTGTACTATGGAAGCCAGATAGCTGATATAATACTTCATCATCATCCACAGCCTTCTCTATCCCACTGCTGGGTATAGGCCTCTCTTTTCCCGTGTCATCTTTCTCGGTCCTATGCCAATTGAGTCCAGGTGCGACCCGACTTATATATTTTTAAATACATACTTATTATACATAGAATAACTGGCAAATCAAGTAAAAAGTAAAAGTATTATATCAGCTATCTGGCCGCCATATTACAAGCTTTGCTTAGTTTGGGGTCGGATGGTGTTGTGTGTGAATTTGTCCACCAATATTTATTTATTTATTATTTATTAAATGCGTGGTACTTCCCTATGTTCATCAATTTATGAAGCACTGTAATAGTGTTGTGTTTCTTGTTGATCTGCAGGTACCAGTTCAATGCGAGTCACGCTGGGACCCACTTCTGGCACTCTCACTCGGGTATGCAGCGCGCCGACGGCGCCGCTGGTGCCTTCATCATCAGGAAACCCAAGTCTCAAGACGCTCACGGAAGGCTCTACGATTACGATAGGTAACAAACCTAGATAGATAGATATTATAATAATTTTGTAATACACTACGATCAATGTACATCTTTGTTACCATAGGAAGGAACTAGCCACCAAGATACGGGTTCTTAACACCCTGTTTGGTGGATAGAGTAACATGACAACATAAATGTACTATTTTTGGATGAATAAATGATTTGATAGATAGATAGAAAAGAGTTTCTATCTATCTATCTATAGTCCACCACATAAAAACTTGAAAAACAAAGAGACTTTGATTAGTACTAGTGAATCAAGTGGCGACTTTATCTCTAAAAGCGATCTCTTCCAGGCAACCGAAAGCCGAAACTAGCTAGTTAGCTTTCCATACCCAATTTTTGCTCTGTTTAACTACAAAATGTGAATGAATAGGTACTTTCTAGGTTAACTTACATCAACATCGACCACACCGTCGCTTACCATCAGGCAAGTTGGTGGTCAAACACGGACATAATATACGCGGTAAAAAAATTTGGCAGTGATAGGGACTACTGATAAAAGTGAAAACTAATATGAAAAATGATGAAATGTAGACGATTGAGTAGAGTTAGTACGCACTAAGAACATATGCTTACCCGCTTGCTTGCTAACTTGCTTAGACGGCCAATTTTGAGATATGGGGTCCAGAAGATACATTACTTACTTCACGTATTTTCTGATAACTGATTTTCACGTATGTTACAGGCAATATCTTTATAAATAAGGCCCCAATACTCCCAGACACTTTCCGTCAGCCATTAAAACTCCTTTATTTCCGGAATTTTAAAGCGTCTGTTATGCAAAACGGCCGACGGAAAGTGTCTACGAGTATGGGGTCTTATTTATAAAGATATCGCCTATAACATACGTGACGTAACATACGTGGCCGTCTTAGCAAGTTAGCGGGTAAGCATGTGTTCTTATTACGTACTAACTCTTCTCAATGGTCCACATTTCATCCATCAGAAAATACGTGACGTCTGGCGGTCCTGGGATTCCGGGATCCTACTCTAAATCTGAACCGTTGCTAATATACAGATCATAATGCTGTGAGTCGTTCAGTCATAGCTCAACTATACAGCAAGCAAATCGGTCGCGGTGCACAACTCTATTCAATTCTTAATGAATGCCGTGTTCTGTTACTTAGGATAGTAAAACTTCTTTCAAATGTCCGTTTAGTTCACAGCTCTTGGTAAAACAGTTGAGTTTAATAAACGTGACATGTCCGTCACACACAGTAGTTAACAAAGTTCAAACAATTTTTCACGACATTTCTCGCGCATCTCTCAGATATATAGATAGATAGAGAAACTCTTTATTCCACTTAAATAATAAAACAAAATACAGAAACACCTTAAAACAAAGTTACAATGGGCTTATCGCTAAGAGCGATCAGTAAAGAGAGACGAGACGCGCAGGATGTTCCTGATGGTAAGCAACATGCCTGCCGCATAACAGCACAGTGACATGCAGCTATTGGAACATGAAGAGTCAAAATCATTATCTAGCACTGCCCGCGCTCATCACCCAGAGATCTCAGATGTTATATCTCTAAGCTCTGTAATCTCTCTTTTCCCTGTAAGTTCGTTAGTTTTGAATGTTTCAGTAAAATACCGTATCGAACACGCCTCTAGTATTCCGATTCGCATAAACACGAGTTTGTCCACACACCACACGAGTAATTTAATTCTACCATCGGATTCGAATCGATTCTGAAGTGCGCTTCGATTTAACTAAACTTTGCTCGGTTTCAAACTGGAACTGAACGGCATTTTGTTTATTTTCACGTTTCGTTTTATTTTTACGCCAAAGATGTTTTAATTAAATACAGAGATTAACGCCTTATTGCGCTTAACTTGAAAACGAGCCAACAAAATATTGAACATATTTCAGAACTATAAAAATAAAGTCGCAATAGCAAGTGCAAATAGCAGTAACAATAGCGGTATTACCACTGCGATCTTTTCCTAATAACAGTTAAGTATCTATAAAAGGAGAAATAAAATATAGACAGACGGAGAAATAGTAATAATACTTTTGGTAATACTTTGAAAATTAATTTTAATTGCTAATAGCACAGATGAGAAAATATTTACTACGTCGAAAAGACAAAATATAAATACTTAAATATTAATGATATGAACCTTTAGTACCATCGGGTACTAAAGAGGGTTCTTCAAAGATCGTTTCTCTAGACTAGTAGGTTTTAATGCCCTCGCCACGAGAAATTAAGGTGTTTCTGGGTTTTAAAATATTGAAAATAAACAACAATTTCGTATTCTTTGCAGATCGGACCACGTGATGATAGTAACAGACTGGATCCACGAGCTGTCCACCTCCATGTTCACGGATCACCACCATTCGAAAGGAGACAACAAACCGCCGACACTCCTCATCAACGGAGTCGGTCGTTTCAAAATATTCAATGAGACTGACAAGCCTAAATTCATGAGAGCAGCTAGATTTAACGTTGAACAGGTATGCCCATATTTTGAGTCATTGTGTATATGCAATAGGGTCTCTGTTTGAGACAATCTTTCGGTTAAATAGTGACAAGAAAAAAAGTGGACTGAGTGGATGTGTTATGGAAAGGGCTGTGTTTGAGGTTTCGCTGAGCGGATTGCACCTGAAAGAATTTTAATTCTGTCAGATAATTAAACTCACTGACATAGCTCATAGCATTATAGCTTGATAGAAATTAGCAAACTGATGTGGTGATAAACCGTTTATTCCGGTCGTAGACAGGACTCGTTTGAGCACGAGGGTTCTGGAGCGGAGACCGCAAATCAGTAAACGCACTTCAGGACGCCCTGAGACTAAATTGAGTGACGTTATAGCTGATGGAATGCTTAGTAGTTTATTATGAGAGAGGCGTATGTCCAGTTGTTGGTCCTAATATCCCTAATGATCCAAAAATCTGATTACTGTACAATACAATGCTTCGTGCGAAACTAAGTGGCGGCCATTTTGACGTGTCATTAAGAAGATGGTAACTGAAGAGATAATTACATAGGTTGAACGACCAATTGATGAATAAAACGAACATTGTCTTCATTGTTCAGGTCATAAACTTAGACCGAACCTGATTGCTCGATGAGTCATTTCAGCGGTGTCTTCAAGCTTCAAATTAATTTCAAATCTTATCAAAATTCTCAAAATGGTAGTATCTTCAAGTTGGGTATCGTCACGTTTCACGTAAGAGTGGACTAATGATGATATATTTTATTTAACGGTATACTCTACTATGATTGCAATTTTGTTCCCAGGGCTACCGATACCGGTTCCGAGTGATAAATGCGGAATTCCTTAACTGTCCCATCGAGCTGTCTGTTGACGGCCACAACATCACTGTCATTGCTTCCGATGGCTATGAACTCGAACCTATTGTTGGTAAGTACACTTATTAGTTTTTTTTTAGTTATAAGTTACGGTTGGTCTAGTCGGGAGAACGGCGACTGCCGATCCGGAAGCGCCGGGTTCAAATCTCACGCGCACCAATGTCTTTTCGAACTCATGTATGTAATGCCGCTAGCTTAAAACAGTGAAGGAAAAAAAACATTTCCAGGAAACCGGCATGTACCTAGAGTCTTTCGAGATCATGTGTCATCCACCAACACGCATTGAGCCAGCGTGGTGGATTATGGCCTTAACTCACTCCTTGCGTGAGAAGGTCCCGAGTCCCAGTGGAAACATTTAGTGGGCTGTTTATGCTATGCAGTGCTATACTTATAGTTACACCACACCCCGGACACTCCACTAAAAGTCCATACAAACGGCGCTGTCGACTTACCTATTCTTCACACAACTACGCAAATGTCGTTCGTACACACGCGTGAATGTGTGCGTTTAGTCTAGGGTTACTGAATTGTTTTATTGAATAGCGTGAGTTCACCTACCAGTGTAAGGTGTCGTAAAATCTTCAGCTTCCCTGTCTTTCCTTAATCTTTATTTTGTGTTGTATTTTTGAATGCAAATAAAAAAAAATTCGAAGGTAGAATATTCAAAACAAAGTATAAGATATAGGCACCATGAAATAATAGATATTTAGTTACACTTACCCAAAGATAATACTTTAAACTGATAATATATTAATTAATCATACCACATATCGCTTAGCTATTTCATTCTAGGCTAGTTGCAGCTCCCAGAACATTAGATTAGGTTAAAAAAATAGGCAAAGGTGTCACGTGTTCATAAGTTGTATTTTAAAAAACATTATCACAGTTCATTAAATCAGAGTATCATAATAAGGAATTAGGTGTTCGATACCAGCCCTTCATTGAGTGCTCCTAGCGTACTCGAAACGGCCTGAGGGGCGAGGAAGCTTGAAATTGGCGGGGGGTGGGGAGTGTCCGTTCTATCTATATTATCTATTCTATGGTTACACCTTATAGTAGTTACGGTTTGTTTAGTCTGGAGACCTGGAGGCAACTCCCGACCCGGAGCCCTTGGGTCGAATCTCACGCGCACCACTGTATTATCGAAGTCATGTGCGTTATGTCACTTAACTTAAAAACGATGCGTCAAGTGAAAAGTTGTTAGTTTCGAATTAAAAATAATTTTATTTCATTTTATTCTCATACATATCTATCACACATTAGAAACTTTTAAAACTACAAATATGTGCAGTAAAACTCGCAAACCAATAAAAACCTATTTGATTCAGAAAACTGTGAAATTGATACTTTGGCCTAGTGGCTATTATTTACGCGTTTCCCAATCAAACTGTTTCAAATTTAAAAACCCGAACACTGTGCAGTGAAATGGCATCCAATTTCAATTTAACTGCATTTCAAAACGTAAATGTTAGAACACCGATCCGGGAATCATTCCAGTCAAAGTGCAATAGCACTCACGTTTGCATTGGAAAATTGGATTCTACAAACAAATGAGCAATTTGAGTGATAAAAATGTCAACTTTTAAGAATAATAAAGTAAGGCTTCAAATTCTTGAACATCCCCGCAATGTTTCTAGCTTGTCGATTTTTATACTGTGACTTTAAATGGTGTAAACATTTAACGGGCAATTTATGTAAACCACAATTTTAGTAAAAAGTTACGGCTGGTCTAGTCGGGAGAACGACGACGAGCGACTGCCGATCCGTAGCTCCGGGTACGAATCCCATGCGTACCACTGTCTTTTCGTAGTCATGTGCGTAATGACTACAAAAAGACAGTGAATCTTAAAACTTAAAAAAATCGGTGAAGGAAACCATTGTGACGAAACTGAAAAGTACCTAGTATCTTTCGAGTTCATGTATCATCGATGAAGACGCACTTGTCCAGGGTGGGGGATTATAGTCTTGAGTCTTGAGTCTCAGCGAGAAAAGGCCCCAAGTTCCAGCTGTGGGAATATTTAGTCGGCTGCCTGTGCTAAACCACACTCACTGCTCCATCCTGGCAACGTCTACGTTGCTATGTGACGTATCGTGAGGTGTCACTCTGATTTCTTCATTGACTTTGACCTTCTTTCCAGCCACATCTCTGGTGACGTACGCGGGGGAACGCTATGATTTCATTCTAGAAGCAAACAACGAAATAGACAACTACTGGATCCGGTACCGAGGTCTCATGGACTGCGGAGAAGAGTAAGTTACCTATTTATTGCCATAGACTAATATGTGATTGATCTAATGGCCCCAATCTGTTGTTCTCGTGAAATTTATGTATTTTTTCATAAAATGAAAAAGAAGTTGTACAAGTATCTACCCAACCTGCACTGGGCCAACTTGATTAGCGGATTATTGCCTTGACTCTCTCCAGCGGAGATGGCACCTGGTCACTGCAGTGTGAACGTTTAGTGGGATGCATGTGCTATGCTATGATATAATTATCCGTCCTTTATGATTTATTAGCTCGTGTCTATTTTACGTCCTAACCGTTGTGATAAAGTTTAAAATCTGTTAATTAACATTAAGAGTTTAATAAATATTCTAAAAAAATTATCTGTTAGAATACGTGAATGTTTTTTTCCGAAAAATCAATAATTTTATTAAAAATACAAGCGGCCAAATTTTGATATGCAACCTGGTTAAATAGTTATAAATTATCCTAGTCATAAATATCCGTGAAAATTGTTTTTTTTAAGCAAATCCGCGATTTGTGCTCTAACTCTGTAACTGGATCTCGTACAATTAAAAAAAAAGTTTCCCATCGTGTTAGCAAAAGCGACTTCGTAGCGGTTTATCTATCGGTTATACGATGATATAGTTTGGTGATATTTAAGTAGAATAGATCTGATTGATTATTAATGTTCTTCTAGATATACAAAAGCCAGGCAAGTGGGAGTGCTGCACTATGAAGGAGCGATGGAGTCAGAGCCTGCAGGGGATCCGACATGGGAAGAACTGCATAACGAAGGATTGGTAAGTTACTCAACAAATTCCAGTACCTTTTGTAATAGTTACTTAAATAGTGTGAGCAAAAAGTTTCCATATACTACGGACAGAGTTAGAACAAACGCTTTGAACCAAAAGCATGGGTTTGATCGTTTTTGTCTTCTCGCTCTTGTGGAAGTACTTTAGTACTTTTTTCGCGGCTCATCACTCTGTTGCCATAGCTAATATACACGTCATCTGCTTACGAATGGTACAAAAGAACCGTGCAGAAACCTGATCTTGAAAAATTTGATCTTTTTACATATTTTCTATCTAAAAGTGTGAGCAATAAAGAGTTTTCGTTGATTTAATACCGTGAATAAAAGTAGGAAACCCCAAAACGCAGCAAGTTAAAAAAATACTTTTAAATTTCAGCAATTGAACGCCCTGAACAAAGGTGAAGAAGAAGACGAAACAATCAGTGTGGCTGAAATGAGATCCCTGGAGGGCCCTGATGACAGTCTGAAAGAGATTGCTGACTACCAGTTCTACGTAGCATATGATTTCTATGCGAAAAACAATTCGCACTTCCATCGAACGCCTTACTATGGGTATTACCAAGGTGAGAATTATTGATGATGACTAATTCTTGGAAGAAAAGTGCACGTATTTTGTAATTTTGGTTGTTTAGATATGAAGATAAATCAGTTGTCTAGAAAATATGTATACAGATAGATAGACCTTTATATTTTACAGAAAGCTGATTTTTCTGAATATAATAGCTGGATCTCTAATTATTTTTCTTGGCATCATCCAAAGGAATGCTGTCAAAAAATTGTTGCAGATAACTGACTATTATACTTAACACCCCCAATCCAACGAGAAACTTTGTTTAGTATCACACCTTTTGTCAGTATAATACCACCAAACAGTAAAGTACAAATATTATTGTGTTTGGGTTAACATAAATGCTTCGTTTCGATATGCGAAACAATTCTAATATCAAATAGTGCGCTATCATGGTTTATATTCATGACCAAATTTCTAATTATCATTATACTGGTTGAATAATTTTTCTCTCGTTATTATATACGGGATCTTATTATGGGGTTCGGCTGCGGACAGAAACTCTGTTTTCATATTGCAAAAAAGAGCAATCCGTGGTCTATATAATTTATCACCTAGAGAATCAGTACGGGAGATGTTCAAAACTATTAACATATTAACAGTCCCTTCATTGTATATTTATGAATGTATAATATATGTAAGAAAAAATCGAAGTCGTCTGCAGAAATTAACTGATCTGAATCCAAAAGCGCACCATAAACACAAAATTGTATTTCCTAAGTGCAGACTTCAGAAAACAAATAACTCTTTCAAATGTAATGGTATTCGCTTCTATAATGCAATCCCTGTACAAGTGGAAGGCCTCAATGAAACCAAGTTTAAAAATGAAATAAAAGCTACCTATTGAGCAAGGCATATTATAATATAGACGACTTTGTTAAAGATAGTAACGTATGGAAGAGAAATGTCGAAAATTAGAATCTTGTAATAAGGTAAAATAATAGATTTTTAAGACTTTTGATGTTACATTGTTTGTACTAATGTAGTATCTGTATACTGTGTGTATTGATTATTTGTTATATTGTCTTCGACAAAGCCTTTTTACAGCTGCATGTAATTGACTAGGCCCCTTTACAGCTGCTTCATTCTTTTTGACGTTGTTATTTTATCATATTATGTACACAGATTCTTTGCCTTTTTGTAAATGACGTTACCAAGTGTTCTTATGAATTTATGGTATGAATAAATGAATTGAATTGAATTGAATTGAATTGGAATTTATAGACTTGATTAATACATTTTTAATATTTACTTTATCTGATCTATGTTTATATTATTTCAGTACCGCACAAGCTAAATCGCCTATACACGCCGCAATTGAACCATATCAGTATGAAGATGCCATCCAGCCCTCTTCTCATCACACGACCTTCCGCTGAAGGCTTCTGTAACGCTTCCTCCATAGACGAAGACTGTAAAGAAGGTTACTGCGAATGTTCACACGTCTTATCTGTCAGACTGAATTCTATTGTAGAAGTCATTATAGTAGACGAAGGTGTGACATTTGACGCAAACCATCCTTTCCACCTCCACGGACATTCATTCAGAGTAGTTGGTCTTAGGAGGCTAGCAAGACACACTACCATAGAAGAAGTACAAGAATTTGATAGACAAGGAAAACTAAAACGCAACCTCAACAATCCACCTATTAAAGATACAGTAACTGTACCAGATGGAGGTTATACAGTAATTAGGTTCAAAGCCGATAATCCCGGTTATTGGCTGTTCCATTGTCATATAAATTCCACGTAGAAATTGGGATGGCGTTAGTTTTTAAAGTGGGAGAACATAAAGATATGGCGCCCGTTCCAAAAGATTTTCCAACGTGTGGCAGCTACATGCCTGATAATATGTTAGAATTAGCTACAACAGAGAAACCTAAAACTGAAAATCCTGTTATTTCTATTTCTCATTGGTGGCCAGTGGTAGTTGTTAATAATAATACCACTTCTTCCGCTAATACTGTAAGTATATCAGTTATTGTAACTTTGTGCTGTCTCTATGTATCGAAATTAAATAGCAGATAGTTTACCAGTGCAAATAAGTGTATTTGTAATTATTGAAGATGGTATACGTTTTGTAATCTAAGTCGTATTTGATACGGATTTGTACTTACTTGTAGAATTTAATTAATTGTGAGCAATTTCGATGTATTTATTTAGATCTTAGATGGTCTATATATAGCTTCGTGTTACATCTTGTTGAATATGCTAATAATAGTACTTACTTTACTGTATTGTGTATTACCATTTTGTTCCTTATATTGAGTAAATTTAACTTTTTCGTATAAAAATCGTCATTTGTTTTATGAATCGGTCCCAGTTTTAGTGCTTTGAGATTCTTTTGTCTGTGATCCAGTTTCTGAAGGTTTGATAAAATGTAAATATAAACATTTTAAAAAAATGTTTCATCATTCTATTCACGATATTTCAAATGTCGCTGGTGATATGTGATATTACTTAGTTAAGTTATTTGTAGATATTATTTAAACTAATTAAGTATTTTATAATAAAGAAAACAAGTACATTATTGAACTATTTATTTCGTTTTTTAATTCTACATTAATTATTACGCCTATTTGTGAGAAAGTGATGTGCGTTTTCAGCTCGCTATAATAGGATATGTACATGATTTGGGTTATAATTTCCAACGTTCTGAAACTAAAATCAGCCCGGTATAATTTAAGCTAATATAACGCAGTATCACAACGCGTTTTGGAGTTACGTTATACAGGCAAATAGTCATAATGGTTGTTATTATTGGTAATTGGAAATATTAATTCTGAACTAACTGACAAGTTAATTGGGCTAAAACACATGATGAACCAAGATATAAATTGTATATCTGTTGGGGTGATGACTGGTCAAAAATATACTTTTCTAATCAGTCTAATTGTGTGAAAACGTGAAGTTTTTAAGTCACCATGCCGTTCACTACGTGCGAATATAATGTCCATTGATCTTAGAGAATTTAACCATTAATTTGTCTGAGCCACTGATAGATATAAATTTGACGCAAAATTAAAATTTATTCCCAATTACACTCAAATCAACGACAGACAAAATTCACCGTTTGGTTTTATACATGTACCTAATTAGTAAATAAATATTGTTGCACATTTCACACACAACACGAACAACCTCAAACTGACCAAAACTTGTAGTGTGTACTATTTGAGCTTTATATATTTACTAGATGCCCGCCCCGGCTTCGCCCGTGGTATATTATATAGCACTCATCTGACTGAAAGAAAAGAAAGAAAGAAAAAATAAAGAATGACTGAAATCGGTTCACTCATTCCTGAGAATATCGATTTCAAACAAAAAACCTCTTCAGCAACCTGCTACGCCACCTGTCGGAAATTGGTCGTACCAACTCAGATTTAGAAAAAAAAATAGCAAAGGTTTATATTCACGGCACAGATTACTGAAATTCAATGACGCAATCTTTGACACATGCTGTCATGTGTCATGTCAAAGCACGAAACGTACGAAAACTCTCAAAAGGGGAATATTTTTTCCCGATTTTGTTACATTCTTGTTTCATGCTCCGCTTCAATTAATAGTAGAGTTATTTTCTATAGCCTAAAGCCTTCCTCGATAAATGGACTATCCAATAGAAAAAGAATCTTTCAATTCGGACCAGTACTTCCCGAGATCCTAGCGTTCAAGCAAACAAACAAACAAACAAACAAACAAACTCTTCAGCTATATAATATTAGTATAGATGTATGGCAATATATAATACTTATATAGTCGTAAATTATATATTTATCATAAAAGATAAGAAACTTTGAAACATCCGGACGGGCGTTTCTAAGTTTCTTACATCTCAAATACTTTATTCATTAAACAAATATTTACACTGGGTGGGAATTGAACCCACGACCCAAGGCTTCGCAGGTATACTTACTGTGAAGTGGTCTTACCTTTTGATACCCAGGATACTCGTTCTAGTGCTTAGAATGTAAATACAAGGGGATTTGTGGAATTTTTGTCCATAAATCACATGTGATATTTTGGAAGGGGATTTGTGGAAAAAAATACCACAAATACACCGTCATATCGCTGGCAGGAGATTTTTGGACTAGTGCATAAATAGTTATTATATATAATTGCTCTTCATTAACTGACTAAATTGTTTAGACAATGTAATAAATGTATCACTTTTAATCCGGAGATTTAAAAAAAATAGCAGGTTAAAGTTAGTCAAAGTAATAACTATCAAATTTCCCGGCCATTATCATATAGAGTAGGATCCCAGGGCCGCCAAACGTCACGTATTTTCTGATGGATGAAATGTGGACGATTGAGTATTGAGAGTTAGTACGTACTAAGAACACATGCTTACTTGCTAACTTGCTTAGACGGCCAATTTTGAGATATGGGGTCCAGAAGATACATTACTTACTTCACGTATTTGATATATTAATAGTTACTTTAATAGAGTTTTAAAGCGTCTGTAAAGCAAAACGGCCGACGGAAAGGGGCCTTATTTTAAAGGATGTTGCCTATTATAACATACGTGAAAATCATTTATCAGAAAATACGTAAAGTAAGTAACGTAATGATCTTCTGGTCCCATATCTCAAACTTGGTCGTCTAAGCAAGTAAGCATGTGTTCTTAGCACGTACAAACTCTTCTCAATCGTCCACATTTCATCCATCAGAAAATTCGTGACGTCTGGCGGCTCTGGGATCTTGGACTAATATGGCTACGAGATAAATCGGACCGGTTAGGTTACTTAAGACCCAGATCTGACTCGGAGCACCCCGACCCCACCTAATCTTGTCGCTACTACCCCTAGAGTGTTTATAAAAATGCAAGATGTATGTAGAACTATAAGTCGAGCACTTTGCACTTTAGAGAGATGCGTAGTTTTTTTCTACATTACATCTTTCATGGACCAGTAGCTCTATTAGTATTAGTTTTCTATTCGACATCAGATAAGAGTATTCGATGACATATAACATTGCATACCCATCAGGCTCAACTCTTAATTTTCGTTCTATTACTCGTAGGCATGTTGTGTTTTTATTTAGTTTTTCAAAAGTCCTACCTCAAGAGTTGACCTATTCAGATCGTGGATCTTCTCAGCTTTAGATAGATAACCAACTATAAGATTTTTGGATCTAATATTTTTACAATAAATTTTACTAATTTATAAGAACTGAATGCTGAATAAATAAAAAACTGGAAAAGATATAATACTTGTGGATAAGTATGTATATTCATCGAAACATTTGTCGAGTAGATTGCTGAGAGTATCTCTCGGGATGTTGTCATGCAGTAGCGAAGGTACAGATTTATTCCAAAGTTGATTACGATGGGGGTACAGAAATTTCAGCCCAACCGAAAAAATATTAAATTATGTTAGCTATTGTTATCATTACATTAAAATTAATAATAATAGAGGCACCATGACCCAGCCGGTTCTAGAAATCAAAAAGGAGCAAAGGCAATAGTGTGGGTTTTTGTATGATTAAAATCACTCCCAATATACAATTTGGCGGATATCAATATACCACAGACTATCACGTGCTACGTGCAAGTCAAATAGGGTAAGTTGGGAATTGAAACAATAAATTTAAGGAGATAAATTTGGAGATTGAGAAATTTATGAAGCATCTGAAGACATGAGAAGGTAGCACATCGCCTTGCGGTACACCAGCTTTAGCACCACACGAGGAGGAAATGATACAGTCTAGTCCGCTCCTAAGTTGTCAACTTTGAAATAAACCTGTACCTTTGTAACTGCTTGACTCCATTTCGAGAAAGGACATCAGTAAGGTAACTTATAAAGGTCGCTACGACACGGAAAAAGTTACTAGAGAAACAGTCCATAAAAATTCAGAAACCATTTTATTATATTTTAAACATGAACACATACACAATTATAATAAAAGCAACACATAACAAAATCACTTATTGACCATAATTTCTTAATTAATACATTACAAATTAGGTATTTTTAATAATAATATTTTACATTACTTATTTTGAATATCAATTGAAACTTGACAGCAAAAATAAGCATTTTTTTGCAAATAAACGTGTTCCAGTGATGTCCACAAAATAAACATTATAAAATACTTAAAGCATAATGCAAAGTTCCCACAAAAATTAGAGATATTATTAGAGTAATAAAGTGGATACTCTTATAGCGAAGGCTTATAAACAATGTCCATTTGACCACCCGTTGGCATGTCTACAACAGAATGGTAAGCTTGATACTGTTTTGAGACTTTCGCGAAGAAGTTGCTTTGAAGAACTGTTCCTGTTGGCGAATTTCTATTTCCACCGCCACTAGAACTAGGAATCGGATTGGATGCACGACCATTTCCACCATTTGGATCGTATTTATAATCGCCACACGTTGGGAAGTCACGGGGCAGTGGCGTCATGTCTTCATGCTCCCCAACTTTAAAGGCAAGTACCATACCAACTTCTGCATGGAACTCCACATGACAGTGGAATAGCCAATAGCCAGGATTATCAGCTTTGAATCTTAAAATCGTGTATCCTCCATCGGGAACCGTCACGGTGTCTTTTATAGGGGGGTTTTCATTTAAGTTTCTTATTAACTTACCATCATTATCAAGTTTTTTAATATCATCTAAGGTAGTACTCTCGCCTAACCTTCCAATTCCCAAAACTCTAAAAGTGTGCCCATGAATGTGGAATGGATGATTCAAATCTGCTGCTTTTCCTTCGTCTACTAAAATAACTTCTACCACAGAGTTAAGCTTCACTTGGAGAATATGATAGCACTGGCAGTAGTTTTCCTTGCATCTTTCGCCAACGCTTGTAGCGTTACAGAAATTGTCAGCTGACGGCTTGGAGATCAGCAGAGGAGTAGCAGGCAGCTTCATACTGATATGGTTAAGTTGAGGCGTAGGTACAGAGAAATCAGTTTTTACTGAAAATTTAAATGTTTTATTAAAATTTGTTACCTATTTAGAATAATCAATTACTTACTAGAGGTTTGCACCACTTTCATTGGAACGTAAGTCATTGTCTTTTTCGACTTTTTTACCTTTAGAGTTTTTGTATTAAAATTGCACTTAATATTATAATTGTAAAAGTTTGTGAGTATGTATGGATGTTTGTTAATCATTCTAGTAAAAGTTACTGAAGGAACAAGATAAAATTTGGTACATAAATAGTACCTAGTTTGGAAAAATACATATGTTAATTTTTTTCTTGTAAAACCACGGGGCGTTGTTAGTAAAACATAAAACCTAAACAAACCTTGACGGTGTCCGTATGAACCAGCTTTGTTGAAATGATCATTATCTTTGTAATACAGATCGTATGCCACGTAGAACTTATAGTCTGGTACGGGTTTGAGGATATCGTTTGTGACTGGATCAAGGGCGCGTAATTTTGTAATAGGTGTGGTATTTGCTTGATCGTCGCCTTGGTTCTCCGGGTTAATTTTCTACAAACAAAATAATACGGTTAGAGTCTACAAACAACATAATTGTTATATATGGGTTTGCGAGCGACACATATCCTCGTAAGATATTATCGTACATTATTGTATTGGTTGGACTTGTTAGAATCCAGCCGGGGAAGTACCACACCTTTGGCAGATATTCTACTGCCAAACAGGTATGAAATTACCAATAGGTAAAATTTAATTTAGAATGTGTTTAAGTCCTGTATTGTTGAATTTACTAGTAAAATTAAAGATTCATTTTACTATAGTGACATGTTTATTTTGTGTATTTTAAATTAATATATTATTATAATTGTTGTTAGTGATTAATATTATTGTAATGACGTCGTGACATTGTTATAATTCTATGAGTCTACTCATTGTTATGAGTGTAACTTGAAATAAATCATTTTATTTGATCTGATAGTGTTTATTTTATATCTGTCTATCTATCTAAGCTTGGACCATGGAGGCGTGTACAATACACTGGTGGCTTTGACACGCTGAATGCTAATGTTTTTTATAATACCTACCGTTTTATCGCGTCTGTTGGGGAACCAATTCGGAGTCGGTGGTTCGACATCATTCGCTCCTTCGTAATGTAAAATGGCAAGCTGTTCCATACCATCGTCACTGCAAAAAATGAGTTATACAGGGTTATTGGTATTCCACCTGGATCCTTTTAAGGGCATGTTAGAAGCACACTGTAAAATAGATATGTCAACTGTTGTTCTACAGTTCTTAAAAATTCGTTTATTTTTTTCCCAAACAAAATAAAAAAAAGCTTTTTGCCCGGCCTAAAAACATCGAAATCTTCGTAACAAGAGCGAAAACTAAACATTTTTTATGGGTTTATAGTAAAACTCAATACATAGGAGTTTTACTAAAATCTCGGCCACATTTGGCCGTTTAGGATGGTTTGGGTATTAATCACCATCAGGCGCAAAATTTGCACATCCCGTCTTACTTAAAAATAAAAAAGTGGTCAAGTGCGAGTTAGACTCGCCCATGAAGACTTCCGTAGCAGCAAGTAACATAATATAAAAGTTCTTGTAGTTCGTTGTTACTTTAATCAGTGTTTTAACAATAGTCAATTTATGATGTTTTAAAATAAAACTACTGATTAGATCTCATTCAAATCAATTTTCGTTGATAGTTTACATGGTAATGTACGTCATACACTTTTTTTTTATTTTTGTCGTTATCTTATTTTAGAACTTACAGGGACACACACACACTATTTATCACGTTGGAAGAGTCCCGCGCGCAAACTATTCCGTTTAGAAAAAAAAATGTTAGAAACCTTATTATAATTTTTGATGACCTATCCATAGATAACCCACACGTATGGTTTTGTTCAAAATTTTTTTTTGAGCTTCAGTTATAAGTATGGGAGACACCCCTAATTTTTTTGGTTTTTTTTTTCTGTTTTTTGTATCAAAATCTTAATGCGGTTCACAAAAGTGGCTGTGCCATACGGACGGACAGACAGACAGAAACACAGACAGACATGACAAATCTACGAGACCCTTATGCTGGGGTCACACTAACGGGAAATGCCATTAATTATCGCGTTAACGGACGTTAACCGTAGATGGAAAATACACCTTCGGTAAACGTCTATTAGGTGTATTTTACATCTACGGTTGACGTCCGTAAACGCGATAATCAATGGCATTTCCCGTTAGTGTGGCCCCAGCATAAGGGTCCCGTATTTTACCATTTGGCTATGGAACGCTAAAAATGTAAAGAAAGAATAAATTAAAAGAAAACGATCATCCGAAGACGAGAGTCTTCGGGAAGACGGGAGTCTAGTCTTATTAGTGTTAAAAATGACAAATTTTGTGTTTAGATGTTTGCTCAATCACGTCGAAACGGCTGAGCGGATAGAGTTGAAATTTGAAACACAGCATACAGTCTGAATTTTTTTGACTTAGGAATATTACGGGAACGAGACCTACAAAAGATTTAGAGAAAATAAGCAATTATAGTCATCCTACTGATATTATTTAGGAAGAATCTGGAAAGATCAATGCTGCCATATTTAAAAAAAAAACCTAATATACTTTATCTGCTCTTACCCTTCGCAGTCCAAGAGGCCTTTGACTTTGATCCAGTAGTTTCTAACTCTTTGGTTTGCTTCGACAATGAAGTCAAAACGCTCTCCGGCGTATGACACCAATGATTTTCCTGCAAAATAAGTAAGTCTTCTTTAAACATGTTAATTACAAAATGTGAAATTTCTGAGGACAGATGGATGCCTGCAAGTAAACTGAACTGGATGAAACTTAGTACATAGATATGTAATAGAATAGTTAAATATAACTTCAAAAGTTATTTCATTCTACGAAAATAACGAGATCAGCCACGCGAGTGGAACTACAGAGCGCCGCTAGTTATTAATAAACATCCCATTTTAGGATGCATGGAATTCGAATCCATTTCCTGAAGGCTAAGAGAAATCTTCTTACACCTCTGAGATATGAGCGCAATACAGTACTAGCACAGTATAGCTTTTGATCTTGGAAGAAATGCCAATAATGTCTTTACACGGGTAGATAAAACCGAAAACTGAGACGCGCTCACGAAATACTAACATTGTAATGTTGGCAATGGCGGGAGCGTGCTTCCCGCGTCTCACCTCGTACGCCCCGCTCAATTGCCTTGTATAGACGACTTCGTTGAATGACTGTATGATTTAATAGACTGTACTAGTTAGTGACTTGGACTCTTAATGTTCATATAGCTCTGTGGTGCACCGGTCAGGCGTATTGTTTACCATCAGACGCATGTCTTGTTCATTCCGTTTATATTATAAAAGAAAAGTATCTGTTAAAATTCATATTCATATTCATCTCTCACGAAAAAAAAAATAATTGGTTGCCTGTAAAGTCGGTATACGGGCGAAAGTTTTACGTGACAACGACTTTGAGTGGTAAAATAATTTTACGGAAGGGACGCGTGCCTTTCACTTTTTATGTCTGTCTCTCTCGCTCTTAGGCGGGCTAACCATGCCCGAGTGGAAGGGACGCGTGCCTCTCACTCGCTCTCGTTGTGAGCGCATAACGTGAGCGGAGCGTAACGCAGTTTCTTGAAGTGTCACCCGGCAAACCAATTTATAAGACGTTGTCACGTCAAAAAATGTTTGTCTGTAAAGTCGGTTGGTTTACGGACGATATTTTACGTGACAACGTCATAACAAAACAGTGATAGATGCTACACAAGCGTAAAATGAGCGTAACGGGACCTAACGGGACATTTTTTCGTGCATGTCATCGTGTGTTCATAGATTAATTAGACGTTGTCATGTCCAAAACATAGACATATCATCTTACCAACAATAGGTTCCACGTCATTTCCATCTGATGCTATAATTGTGAACTCGTGATTATCTATTGATATTTCAACAGGGCAATAGGAAAATTCGGCGTTGATTAAACGGAAGCGATGTTTCTCGCCCTGGAATAAAATGAACAAAATAATATTTGGGTACAATAAACATTTCTAGATAATTTAATTTTCTCAAAAAAAAAAAAACTTTCATTTATAATTAGCAATCTATTAACATTTTAGTCTATGTTGATAAATCACCAGATTGTACCCATCAGACACTGAGACCTAGCCTCAAGATCAGTGGTCTATAGTTTCACAGTGCAAATAATAACGATAAGCATGGCTTTTATTTTCTGGTCAGACGCAAGGCCAAAAGACAAGTTACAAAGGAACCCTAATATTATTAGGGATAAACAAAAGTAATACAAGTGGATTAGAAGCGCTCTGTTAATTTGACATGTATTTATTTGTGAATTTGACTAGTGAGAGCTTAAACCCTCTACACACGAGCCCTAAAATCAGAGGAAATTACGTAAAACTAGTGGGGAGGACCCTACATCGCATCATAAATCACCAATCATGTGGTGCGATGTAGGCTCCTTCCCACTACTTTTACGTCATTTCCTCTGATTTTGGGACTCGTGTGTGGAGCGTTTTACTTACCCGCTTAACAGTGAATACAGTTGGCTTGGTCCACCTTCTAAGTCCAGTCGACACTCCATTATTCATCACCTTGACCTTAAACTTTCCGCGGCCGTTGACCAAGAGAGTTGTGGGCTTGCTTTCGCCAACGTAGTGATAATGCTGGGTATATACATTCTGGGCTGGTATATCTGTCCAGTCTTGAATCTGTATCACGTGCCTTTGAGAGAAATAACATCTTTAATACAAGAATTTAAAGTGCATAATCATCTGCTTATATATGTTTTTATTGTTTTAACGTATATTGTAACGGCATGCGACTGATGGTAAGAAATACACTTGTCCAAAACAACAAAGTGGCCCGTGAGGTATGAAGATTCCGAAGCATTACCTAGCACTGTACTGCGCTCCACACCCAGAGACATACACTTTACGTCGGCAGTTTTGCTTAACAAACGCTTTAAAACTCCCAAAATAATGACTTCGCTTCACTTAAATTCTTACATTTCATTTGTATATTTATATGTTTATCAGACAACTATTTTAAAGCCTTTTCCAAAAAGACAGATCGATATAAGGGCCAATCATCCCCTAAACAACGTGAAGTAATTGATTTTTTATGTATCTTCAGGACCTCATATCTCAAAATTTGCCGAATAAGCAAGTTGTGTTCTTAGTACGTACTATGTGTTCTTAGTACGTATTAACTCTATTCAATTGCCCACATTTCATTCATCAGAAAATAGGTGACCTCTGGCTCTGGGATCTTGGTCTACGTGTGACATACCGCTAGTGAAAATATAATACAAAAAAATCAGTAATTAGTCAACATTCTACGTACAAAATGATATCATTGTGATAGGTACAAAACCAGATATTATATTACAGGCTATTATGAAATGTTACTTCACCAATTACATTACACATACCTACTACAAGGACAATATGAATTAGTTCATTATTGTCCTTGTATATCTGAATGAATTTATTATTATTTTTTGTACGTTTTTCCGCATTGATACAGCGTAGGTATAGGTATACGATTATTTGATAAAAAAATATATGATAGAAGCTTAATATTATTTGATTATGGCCAAAATGAAGATTATTCATGTGAATTGGGTTGATTGGTGATATTTTGTGTATAAAAAGCGTTCGTGAAATTGAATAAGACAAATTGTTGTCAAATAGTAGTAGATGAAGAAAATTCTGTCTGTGGTGCGCCAAGACAAGTTTTCAATTCAAAAAGTTTCAAAACCTTACACATCTTTATCATATGAGTATTTCTCCTCACTCAATGGTTTCCTGACAATCAGAGCACCAGTGACACCGTCTGCGCGATGCAATCCGATGTGCGAGTGCCAGAACTGGGTCCCGACTGGATCGGCTAAGAACTCATATCTGTAAGTCAAAAATTGTACAAGTGGATGTGAATATATATTTTTTAAGTATAAAGAAGTTAAACGTATAAACAGCCCACTATATCTTCCCACTGCTGGTACTCGGGGCATTATTTCGCAAGGAGAGAGCCAAGGCCATAATCCATCACGCTGGCTCAGTGCACAGATTGGTGGATGACATATGACCTCGAAAGATTCTAGGTACATGTCGGTTTCTCGCGATATTTTCATTCACCGTTTTAAAATACGTGCATGACTTCGAAAGGAGGTTGGTGCCCGTGGGATTTGAACCGGGGGCTCCGGACTGGCAGTCGCCGCTCTCCAACTAGATCAGCCTTATTACTAGGAGGAAATATTACAAGTTTACATCATCGCATCACCATGCAATTGGTGAAGCGCAGCGGTGGAGCGTCAGCAGAGTATCGGAGCGATGCGTGTGCGTTAAACGCTTTTTGGTTGACTAAAAGTTAAACGTTTCTTAAGAAAGAAACAGACGTTTTACTCAAGAGAGTAAAAGTTAAACGCTTCTTGGTTGAGTAAAAGTTAAACGCTAACACTATTTGTTGTCAACAACCAAAATAAGTAGAAACACAGCATACTTCGCCGGAAGCGATTCTAGGGGTCAAGTAGATTGGTGATGCGCAAACCACTTACACTACACACTGAGACGCAGTTACTATTTTTAAGGTACAAGGCACATCAATTGGTTTATATCGATGGTAAATAGTATATTAAATTTTCTTACGTAAAGGTAGTTTCAGATTGTATGGGACACTGTGTCACAAATGGTACACCATCCATGAAGGGAGTGTTCCTCTGATGCATCCCATGCCAGTGGATGCCTGCGCCGGCGCCCAGAAGATCATTCGTCAAGTTCACTATTATTTTATCGTTGTGACACACCTGAAAATTATAAAATGATCAAGCATTAACACAACAGTGGTAATCTTTTTGAGTCCGCCTGGAGAATTAGTGGATATTTCACACACAACACCATCTCACCCAAATTAAGCATAGTACAAGTACTACGGAAGCCAGATAGCTGACAAATAATACTTTACCTTTATAAAGTAGTTGTAAATAAAAACTTATTGTAAATAGAAACACCGTAGACACTCTACAAATATGTGTGTTCATCGCACAATTACTTTCACTGGGTGAGAATCGAACCCACGACCCTTGGCTTCGCTGGGCTTATCAACTATGTCAGCTATGTCAGCCGTCAACTAGGTCAGTCGACACACCTTTGCCAAATATACTATCGCCAATCAATAATGTATAGATTTTTTTTTTTTTTTTTTTCTTTCAGCTATTCTTCGTTTTTAGGCTGGTTTCTTTATATCGGCCGCAAGTATATTTAAGGATTTTTGCAAGGTATTGTTTGTAGAGCTGGGGATAGTCCAGATATTAGTTTTTCATAGTTCTTATAATTTCCATATATTTTGACAGATTACCGCTTAGTTGTGTTTTTCTGTTTCCATGACGACGCCATCCGGCGAGCCTGCGCGCTCCTCAGGCAACGTCATCGCCTGACGTCTCGCTGTCTTGCGGTCGTCATTTAGGGACACTAAGATAATTTTATTTATTTTTAGTTTTAGTCATAGTATGGCATCTTGCACCCCGGTTGGACGCAATGCGTTGTCTAATATAGTGTCGTTGGAACCCATGATACAGTGCACAGAATGTTCCCAAGTGCGACTTTTTAAGGGACAAAAAAGGGCTCAAAATTCATCGGGCTAAATGCCACAAAAATTTGCAAATTCCGCTTTCGGCTCCGATTGAGGGTCAGCAGACCCCAAGTGGCAGCTTCGTGAGCGCTGCTACGCCTTCCCAACCTTTTTGGGAAGTGTTGAGCTCACTGAAAATTCATTTCCGATCCTTAAGCGCATCCCGAGTGGTGCTCGTGTTTCGGTGGCTCAAAGTTTATCGTTTGTTATCAAAACTGTTCTGTCACAAAATTCGAAAGATGCTTGGGAACATTTACTCACTTTCCCATACAGTGTACTTTATGTACCTTTAGAACCGTCGAACAAAAGTCCCTTACCACTAGGGTCAAGGAAAATTGCATTAAGTACACTGCATCAGTGGAAACCCCTTTAGATTTGAGTAGTTTTATTCCGCCTAAGCAGCGGAATAACATAAATTCTAAAAAAGTGATGATTCGGCTATAATTAAGATAGTAGAGAACAAAATTAGCGATGGCGACATCAAAGGCGCTGCACGTATTCTGTTTTCCAGTGACACTATTGCGCCAAATACAACACACACCATTCAGTCACTTCGTGACAAACATCCACCTGCGACAGCTAATCTCCACCTCCTGATCCCCCACAATCAGATGACGTCACTATTGAGGCCACATCGCAGGAGGTTACGGCTGCGATTACATCTTTTTGAGTGGCTCAGCCGGAGGCCTAGATGGCCTGACACCTCAACATCTAAAGATCTTCTATCTTTTAGCTCTGGTGAGGTCGGAGAGTCCCTCTTGAGAGATCTAACCTCTTTAGTTAATCTCATGTTATCTGGTCGAGTCAGTAGTGATATTGTCGAAGTTTTGTACGGCGCTAATCTGTGCGCACTTTCCAAAAAGATGGTGGGATCAGGCCAATCGCTGTCGGCACCACATATCGTCGCCTTGCTGCCAAGGTGGGTTGTAGGAAAAAAGGTTGCTCTTTTGAGCTCCTTTTCCAACCAATACAACTCGGCTTTGGTTCGCGGGGTGGATGTGAGGCTGCCGTTCATTCTGTCCGGACCTTCCTTCACCAAAATTACGGAGAGGTGCTGTTAAAGGTGGACGTCAAAAACGCTTTTAATTCGGTTGATCGAGGAGCCCTGTTGGCCCAAGTGAAGGATAAAATTCCTGATCTGTACAATTTTCTTTGGCAATGTTATGGCGAGCCCACAAAATTGACTTATCAAAACAATCATATGCTATCCTCCGTTGGCTGTCAACAGGGTGATCCCTTCGGCCCTGCGACCTTCGCCCTGGCCATTCACCCTATCATTCAACGTCTCCAGTCCAAACTAAACGTTTGGTACTTGGACGACGGAACGTTGAGGCGATGTGAATACTGTTTTAACTGATTTACAAAAACTTATAGACGGTTTTCGTCTCATTGGTTTGGAACTAAATTTCTCAAAATGCGAACTTTTCGTTTGCGACACATGTCCAGATAAAGATTCGATAATACAGAAATTTAATGATCTGGCCCCAACATCAAATCAGTTGACAAACATTCCTTGCGCCTCCTGGGTTCACCGATATTAGATGAGTCGTTTACACCTTTTGTCGAGGAAAAATTCAAAATTTTACGAGAGCCTCCGATAGGCTACTCAAAGTAAACGCCCATATGGCGTTTACAATTATTCGGCATTGTCTCTTTGTTCCGAAATTTATGTACGCTTTACGATGTAGTCCACTGTGGAAACATGGTGAGCTCCTTTGGAGCTTAGACAATGTCGTAAAGGAATCTTTAATATCGGTGTTGAATGTGGACCTGAGTGGGAGAGCATGGTCACAAGCCTCACTACCCATAAGGTTGGGAGGCCTAGGGTCCGCCAAATTTCAAGTGTAGCTTTACCGGCATTCTTGTCCTCAGTTCATAGTACTCAAAATCTAATCGAAAAATTTTCGCACCCCTCATTAGGCCATTCGGATGTAGTAGTAGCTAATTTGTGCGAGGCTAAGAATGCTTGGAGGCTGGCTTGTCCAAACAACGATTTCCCCAGATGTCTGTCATCTCAGAGACAGTGGGATCGACCGATCTGCGATCTAGCACGGAACTCTCTTCTCGATACGTGTCCTAGTATCGCGGATCGTGCTCGTATCCTTGCTGTGTCTGTGTGGGAATCGGGCCTTTGGTTACAAGCTTTGCCATCTTTCAATACCGGTAGCCTATTAGATCCAACTGCATTTCGTCTAGCTGTTAGCTTGCGCTTGGGTGCCAGGTGCTATGAAGCCCATCGCTGCCATTGTGGTACTGCCGTCGACCAACTCGGTCACCATGGTCTCTCTTGCTCGAAAAGCGCGGGTCGTATTGGCCGCCACGCCTGCCTGAACGACATCATACGCCGGGCTTTTCCACCGCCAATGTCCCAGCTATACTCGAACCGAGTGGTCTTGCGCGTGACGATGGCAAAGACCTGACGGCATGACTGTTGTGCCTTGGAAGTTGGGTCGGCCCTTAGTATGGGACGCAACTTGCGTCGATACTCTGGCACCATCACATCTTCCAGAGACACATAGTAGGGCCGGTGCAGCGGCTAATTCAGCTGAGCGACTCAAACGGCGCAAATATGCAACCCTCGGAAGTGGTTACATATTTGAGCCCTTTGGGAATTGAGACATTGGGACCGTGGGGCCGGGAGCTCACCTCATTTTCAAAAGCCTATCCGAGCGCTTGGTCGACGCGACGCGTGACCAAAATGCTGGCGTTTATTTGGCCCAACGCATAAGCATTGCCATTCAGCGTGGTAATGCCGCCAGCATGCTGGGTACGCTTCCGATTGGTAGTGGGCTTGAACATCTTGATTATCTATAGACCTACAGTGGTCTATAGATAATTCAGGTGTGCTTAGTGTAAGTAGTTAGGTTTGTAGTGTAGTGTATGTAGTTCTCATTGTATTTTAGTTTTGTTAATAAAGGCTCTGCCCAGATAAAAAAATAATGTATATGCATGTCTGTGTTCAGGTTTGAAAGGTAATATTCCAGTGAAATTACAGGGCATAGAGATCAACTTTTATGTTTGGGTGACGAGCGCTAGTGTAAGGCAATTATTTGGACTTTTCTTGTTGCGAATCTTCAATATCTCAATGTAGACCAATTTCACGGTAGCAAGTAATCCAATTTTCACTAGAATTTACCAGTGAACGTGGTGCATGAAACTGTATCGAAATATCGGGACGCATTTCGTTATACAATCTCAATGCAATAACTTCCTAATAATATAAATGCGGAAGTTTGTATGTTTGTTGTTCAATCACTTCGGAACGTCTGAACATATCGGTTCGAAATTCGGAACATAGATTATGCTCTGGATTAACTCATACATTGAAGGAATGCCTCTAGTAATTAATGTTTTTTTTAAAGTTTGAATATTATTTTGATTAAAAAATGATGAACTTACTTCTATGGAAGGTCCTGGCATCTTTCTATTAGCGACAGTAATCTGTCTATCTATCCCGTTGGCAACGACGCAGTCGGGTCTATCACAGTCAGTAGAATTGGAGGGGCAATCATAACACGCCTTGCTCATACTCTGGTACCATTCAATGTGGAAGCTATAGAAACAAGTCATGGGCCTCCCATCACAGGGCCTATAGCAGGGGTGGTTCTGGCCATCAACGGGTCCATTTGAGTTTCCAGCTGGTGTGAGTCTTCTGGGCGATAAGGCTGATGTAATTTGGAGATCTGTATACAATAAAAAGTTTGTTTTAAGTAATGTAGTCATACATGCTCAAAAAAAAAAACTGACTTCAATATAATATTACTAGCGACCCACCCGGCTTCGGTCCGGTGGCAAGACGTTTCCATTTACGTAACGTCACATAAGTCATAGTTTTTTGTGATGGATACTTTTTTGGCGCGACGGACGCACGCAATGTGTTGGTTGATGGAACGAAACGTGCTTCACACCAAAGATGGCGACAGCAGTTTATTTGTCTGTGCCATCAGAATTTAACGAAATTCTCCATAGTCCGAATTTTGTGGACATATGTTGTCGACTCAAAATTAATATTTTTTTATGTTTTGTTATTCATATAAGGTTTCGATCAAGTCTAATGAAAACAAGTTTGACGAAATTATTAATGTAGAAATTCAGACAATCAACCAAATTTCATAAGAATTTTCAATCTATCACTATACTGCCTAAATGTATGATAACAAATTTTAGTTTTTTGCTCAAATAAGAAAAACCGCCATACATATTACTTATGATTTTCGTGGCAAAGGGCAGTCTTTTTTTTTTGCAGAGTCCGCCTGGGGAAGTATCACACCTTTGCCAGTTATTCTACCGCCAAACAGAACGTGAAAGCACTACTGTGTTCCGGTTTGAAGGGCAATGTTTTCAGAGAAATTACATGGCTTAGCGATATAACATCTTAGATCTCTGTTATGTGGCAGGCATGTTGCTTACCATCAGGCACATGTCCTGCTCGTCTCGTCACTTCTTATTTAAAAAAAAAATACATACTTATTATTATAGGTACATAGAACACACTCAGATACAGTACAAATATTTGAATTCATCACACAAATATTTGCACTGGGTGGGAACCGACGACCCTCGGCTTCGCAGGCAGAGCTACTACCCACTAAGCCACAAGGCCAGTCAGTTTTAGTCAGTCGGAATTACCTATACATTACCAAATTATTTGGCACTGAGTGAATACTTTAAAAGTTATAAAAAAAAAATTTTAGTACTTACACAAGAGTACAAAACCAACAATAGGTGTAAAACCTTTCATTTTGAACATCACTGTTTAGTTATTGTAATATATTTCAATTTGAATAAACTGATAGAAACATCAACCAAAATTTAGAACGTTGCGGTAAGCAATCAGAAATTTGACTCGAATGTACCTTTTCCTTTCAAACCATTTATTGATAGTTTTATACAACCGACCCGACCTAATTTTACCCAGAGATGAACAATGCTGTTTTTCCCGGCTTTGTTTCAAAACCCGGAGAAACGGCAAATATATGCATACAACTAATTTATGCCCATAACTTGGACTCCCAATTTAGAATTAAAATGAGATACTCGACTTGATATCATAATTTTTGTTAAATTAACTAAATACACATTATTCCAGTGAAATAGCGTGGTAGGAGATATACGTCAACGAGAAGAGAAAATTTAGGAATTTTGTTGATATTTCAAAAACCTTTACACAGATTTCGATAAACTTCAAATGGGACTAATAGAGTTAGATCCCAGGGCCGCCAGACGTCATGCTAATTCTGACGGGTGACATACGGACGATTGAGTAGAGTTAGTACGTACTAAGAACACATGCTTACCCGCTAACTTCCTCAGACTACCAATTTTGGGTATGGGGTCCAGAAGATACATTACTTACTTCACGAAAACTCCCAAAATAATAGAGTTTTAAAGCGTCTGCTAAGAAAAACGGCCGACGGAAAGTGTCTGGGCGTATTGAGGCCTTATTTTCAAAGACATTGCCTATAACATACGTGAAAACCAGTTATCGGAAAATAAGTGAAGTAAGTCTTCCATCAGAAAATACGTGACGTCTGGCGGCTCTGGGATCTTGGACTATACAGGTGAAATATTATGTAACAAGTCAAATTCGATTCAAAATTGATAGAGCAATCTCCTACAATCAAAAAAATACCACAACAACCGAATTGTGAACCTCCGCCTATTTCAAAGTCAGTTTAATACTAATTATATACAAACACTGGTTAAAAATTATCTATGATGTTAATTAAAACGAAATCCGTTTAAATCTTTTTGAGATATGAAATACAAACAGACAGACACAAATAACATTGTTTTAATATACAGTGACAGTATAATATTTCCGTGAGATCATACTGACGTTACAATTGAATAGAATGAAATCAGATGTCAAGGTCTGCTTAGTTATGTAAGCATAATTTTTGAATTTGAATGGTGTCATTGTCAATCCCTTATAGTAGGGTTATGCAGACTTCTTGGAAAACTTTCCTTTCGGATTGGTATATGGCCTGCATGTCAACAATCCAAAATCGATACAATATGAGTATACTTTCATAAGTTCAAATATATTTGCAAAGAAGATTAGAGAAAGAACTTATTAAGCAAATCATCTGTACTGCAGTTAGAGCATTTACTCAAAATTATTTGTCAGAGGTACTTCAGACTTAGCTGGATTTACGTTCAAACAAGTAATAGGGATGTCAACACTAGTCACAAATTAATGTTTAATTAATTTAATTTTATGATAGTTTGTATTAATAGACTATCGAAAATCACATTTATATAATTGAATATTACGTAGTAACTTTATTATAAATGATTTTAAATGCTATACATATTTTCAATCTCTTGTCTCGTGACTGCAAACATCAATATCGCTTATTACGTCACTAACTGCAAAACAAGTTGTCGAAGATTTACTAGACTATTTACTTCTATTTCATTGGAACATTCTTTTCATTCGCTTGAACTCTTCACATCCTAGCACTCCATTGCGCTCGTCTCCCAGAGATCTGAGATATTTATCACTAAGCCTCGTGATTTCTCTGGAAACATTGCCCTTCAAACCAGAATACAGTAATGTTTATACATTACTGCTTGGCGGTAGAAAAACTGGCAAAGGTGTGGTACTTCCCCAGGCGGACTCTTCCAAGAGTCCTACCAGTACTAGACCTAACGCTATAGGGGTTTCTTTTTAGATAAGTAAAATCAGACTTTTTCGTCGGAGTCTTGGGAACCAAGGAATGATGTTTCTTTTTGGAGCTAAAATCATCCCAATGTCATCAAAACAGAATAGCCAAACAAGACTCCTTTTATTGTTTTATGAACAAGGGAGTTGTTGTCTATGAGGTTTTGGGCACGTCTCGCAATAACATGTCTTTTTGAGGTTTCAGTATTATTATGTATCCTTTGGCTTAGTGTATTCGTTTTGCTTAACCCTGTGTATCAAAAACTTAATCATTTTTGAATCTGAATATGACAGGGAAAGCTTATAAATACTATTAACATTTAATTATTGTAATCGATGATTTAACGGAATTCCATAAATTTTACCATAAATATGTATAGTACCTACCTATTCCTTTTTATTGTACGGGCTTATTTTTGAAGAGAAAAGTTCTTTTGGCGTACCACACACAAAATTTTTCGTGGGCTGTGATTTAAACTCAGGCATCACGTTTTTAAGTGAAAGATTCGTTCAGGTTACTTCGGGGGGGGTCTACCGCCTAGCCAAAACTGTCTTAGCTTTGATATTGATCTCTCTTTTCTTTTCGCTTGATATGATAGAGACAGCATTAGCAAAGCCATAGCCGATTTAGTTAGGCGGCAGAAGGGCGGGACCGCCGAGGATGCCTGTGATAACCTATACGCCTATAACATTCAGGAACCATGTAGGTATCCAACGGTGATCGGTTCAGTAGCTCCTGAGATTAGAGCGTTCAAACAAAACATTTCTTCATCTTTTTATATTAGTACAGAAGTAAAGATTTTTACTGAACTGTAAACTAAACAATAAAACAAGCACTTAGAATTCTGGTGGTCTAGAATTCCACAATATGTTATTGAATTAATATTATTGTATCGCTCTAAGCGATAAGGCCGTCAATGAAATCACTAAATGTAATTTTTTTTTTTTAGTTTCGTATATTTATATTTGTTGTGGCTTTTTAATAAATAGTTTTTGTATGGTATTGTATTATTGTATTGTAGAAAATGAAATATATTCTAGTTAAGGAACATAACAACTGAACAGTCGGGATCCATTATTATTCGACAGCCAATCTAATTGTTCAACTGATCTCGACTGTTCAGTTCTTATGTTCCTTTACTAGAATATATTTCATTTTCTGCAATAGTATTAATTCAATAACATATACAATTCTAGACCACCAGAAATCTAAGTGCTTGTTTTATTCTTTCAGTTTTTATAATATGTAAGTACTTAGTTTGTTTCACTTTTTGTGCAGTCGGGTTTTCTTTGAGTTATGAAATTAAATTTATTTTATTTGTTATTTTTCTTGGCCTTGTACCTATACTACTCCTTCAACAGCATCTGTCACTGTCGTGTTTTACCTATATTTAATTTATAATATGTCACGGTGCCACAGACAGACACACACACAGACAGACAGAGTAAGAACTAAAAAAATATATTTTGCTCTGACATTACATTTTTAAATTGTATTTCAAGTCTGAAGTCTAAGACTTCCTAAGGTCAGGTCATAAAATAATGTGCATTACTCGCTTTCTGCGAGTAGTGTCAGTAGTCCGGTTGTTAGTTTGGTTAACCGAACTACTGCAACTTTTTGCTGTCATTCGGTTGCACGTCATCACCGAACTGTTGACACTGCGGAGTGCCAGTAGTCCGGTTGTTAGTTCGGTTAACCGAACTACTGCAACTTTTTAGTGTCAGTAGTTCGTTTGCACGTCATCACCGAACTGTTGATACTGCGGAGAGCCAGTAGTCCGGTTGTTAGTTTTTTAGTGTTCATTTTATAATTATATAGATTTATATACAGTATCGTGTAACAGACCGGACACGTAGGTACCTACTGAGGAGTTTATTTACTTTTGTGTGGTTAAATCCATACACAACATTTCGTGCATTTGCTGGTGCCAATGAAGATTAGCTTCCACGTCCTGAATCCAGAATCAGGTTAGCTCAAAAACACTCCAAAGTCTTAAGCATCGCCGCAAAATTGATAGCTATCAGTTGAAGGTTCTGAGTTTTTCATCGGAAACAGTTCTTCACTTCACTATATTTTAATGATCATTGCTTAGAAAACTGTTAAGCATTATTTAATATGTTTCTATTACAGTAGCAATGAAAAAAGTCGATTTTTTTACAATTTTATGGGACGTTTCCATCACTCTCTCAAATATTCGCTGTAACTATAAAAGTTTGATCGACAAGTCAGCATTTTAATCTGTTTTTAAAGCTGCTGAAACTTGGGGCCGATATAACTATTTTAGGAAGTGTGTTAACAACTTCCGATCTCATAGGTAAGGTGAGTCAGCTTTCGTGACACTCGTCACAGAGTATGGTAAAACATCCAGCTTGTCAGCGTTGCGTAAATTGCAAGAATGTCACAACACGCTCACTCCTCGCGTTTTGTACGAGTCTACATTTCTATACGATATTTGCAACGTCAATAGCTGCTTTTTGAGGCATATACGGAGTTCCTATAAAACTGGTATCCAGAAAAAAGTAACACCCTGCCTCTTCTTCGCTGCATTATCTTAAAATCGGCGTTGTCGTTCATTTTACTATACAAATTTAATGTAGAATTTTAGATTTTAGATATAATCTATACTCATTATCAACTTGGAAAATAGCTATAATATGTACTTACTCATCAAATTAACATAGTCTTGTCAGAAATTTACATAAAAAAATCGCAAAAAGTTAGTATATATTTTTATATACCGCTGAGACGGTGAGATAATCCCTAGTTTTAAATCAACTGAAGCGGGCTTTTGATAGTTCGGTGCTTAGTAAGCAATAGTTCAGTGCTTAAATAGAACCAAAACTAATGCAATTAAAAAGTTAACATTAAAAAACTAACAACCGGACTACTGGCACTCCGCTGTGTCAACAGTTCGGTGATGACGTGTAAACGAACTATAGTCGGGTCATTTTAAAAGGTAACATTTGACGTTTGTCAGTTATGTCGTCATAGTGAGGTGACCTGGTTAAAACCTCGATCAAAGTGAAATGAATCGATACGGACTTGAAACACCAATATGTGAATTTTAAAAATCATCCGGCAAACCCTTGCCCCATAATAATAATTTTTTTCGTAAATTTAAGGAGCAATATATGACAAGTGCATAATTTAACAAAAAAAAATGCATTTATTAAGCAGTATCTGAAAAACAGTTAGTATTGTCATCTTCATCATTGATTGGTGTGAGCACTCAAAGAAATTATTAATTATGTTCAATAATATTGTCTATTCTCACGGTAATTTTTAGCATTTTTATCTATATTGGTATGTAAAAGCGATAGATCACTCTTCACGAAAACTCAGAAATTTTGCATGGAGGTGTATTTTATTTATTTATTTATTTATTTCTTTATTGCTATAAACACATTATTTTCTAAAAAACTAGTTTTTAGGTTACAATAATGCATTAACCCTGTATAAAGAGCGTTGCAATTTTACGATGTGCATGTTCACACACGCATACTTAATACTAGAGACAAATTACTTAATAATAACTAAAGTTCAATTTTTTTACAAAGTTTACAATAGGTGCTCATATGTTCTAAATAAAAATTGCATGTCTATATTCTAAATATATTTAAACATGCGATTATTTATAGGACTTCTCCCACAACTCACATGAGTAGGTACTTACATTAGTAATAAAAAAAGAATAAAAGAGAGATCAAATTTTGTCATTATAAAAGTCTTTTACGCAGTAGTAACACTTATCTACTAAAAACGAACGGAGTTTCTTTCGGAATGTATTGATGTTTGGTTCTTTTTTTATGCATTCAGGGATGTGGTTGTAAATATTGATTGACGAGTAAAATGGGCCTTTTTTATAAATTTCTAGTCTAGGTACTGGAAGTTTAAGTTTGTATTGTCTCCGAGGATTAGTGTCTGGTGTGTAGAGGTTACTATTCTTTTTAACAAATATACTTGCTTCATATATGTACATGCAAGGCAATGTTAATACGTTGAGTTGTTTGAAGAAAGGTCTGCAACTAGTACGTTGATTGATATTGGCAATAACGCGCAAAAACTTCTTTTGCATTATGAAAAGTTGGCCCACATCAGTACTATTTCCCCATAAAATGATCCCGTAGCGCAGCCATGAATATGCATATGCGTAGTACGCAGTTAGAGCCGTTTCTACATTGCTATTTATCTTTAGCATGCCTAGGGCATACAAGAAACGTGAAAGTTTTGCTTTAACCTTTTGCACATGTTCTTTCCACGAAAGGTGGGTGTCAATATTTAAGCCTAAAAGTATACAATCTGTAACTTCTTTGATGCCGAGATTTTTTGCAAGTGTTTTCAATTGTAGTGCAGTTTTTGGTAAGATGTGAATTGTATGAGTTTTGTCTTTAATATGTTTATTTCAAGATTTATGGAAGCTAAACATTTTTTAAAGTCTGCAAAAGTGCTTTCGATGTCTGTAAGTGAGGCTATATTCGTACATTTAAATATTAATGATATATCGTCAGCAAATAGAATACACGAGGAATTTGTGATAGCAGGTATATTGTTGATGTAGATAAGAAAGAGGATGCCGCCCAAAACGCTACCCTGAGGAATAGACCAGTTTGTGGTGAGCACATCAGATTTAACGGATTCTAATAAACCTATAGATTCTTGATAATGCTCAATTTCCACGACCTGTTTTCGATTAGAGAGATAAGAAATAAGCCAATTGAGTGGTTTACCTCTTATCCCTATTTCAGACAACTTCTTTACAAGGATATCATGTGAAACTCTGTCATAGGCTTTTGACATGTCTAAAAGTAACCCAACAGAAAAACACTTGTCCTGCATGTTATTCAAAATTTCTTGCACGTAGTTAAATACAGCTAACGTAGTTGAAGATTTTTTCCGGAAGCCATACTGTTTGTCATTTAAAAGTTTAAATTTCTCCAGGAAATTATATATACGGTCAGAGATAACACGCTCAAATATTTTAGATATTACAGGGAGTAAAGCAATAGGTCTGTAATTTTGAATATTATCTGCTTTACCGTCCTTTTTTAGCAATGGTTTTATTTTTGCAATTTTGAGAGTCTCTTGAAACACTCTTCATCAATAGATTGATTTATTAGTACGGTTATGACCGATTTTAATTCAACGGCACATTTTTAATTAAAGCAGAAGGTAAGTCATCTAAACCAGAACTGAATTTTTTTTGGCAATTTTGTATAATAGCGAATACTTCTTTTCAGATACATGTGAAAGATACATAGAGTTTGGGCAAAGGGAATTAAGATTATTGTGTATTGCTTGTGTGTAGGGGTAGAACTAGAGTTATTGGGTGGCTCACCTATTGATGAAAAATATTCATTGAAAATATTGGCGACTTTGTAAGGTTCTTTAATAATAGTACTATTATCGTTGATTTCGAGATTTTTGTACGCTTACAAACATTTCTGTTTTTATTTGTATGGTATTTTATAATCTTCCACATAGACTGGACTTTATTGTGTGATTGTTTTATTATTTTGCATTAGCGTGTTTTTAGATACTTGTACACATTTTTTTAATTGTTTTGGTACTTTTTATAATACTGTTTAAGGATTTTGCTGTTAGATTCGTTACATATAGTTTTCAGTAATCTTTTATTTTACACGAAATTTTAAGGCCCTTAGTCATCCAAGAGTTTTTGTTTATCAATTTATGTTTAACTTTTCTATAGGGTATATGCTTGTCCAATAATGTTTTAGTTTGGAATCAAAGCAGTTATAATTTTCGTTTATATTGTTGTTTTGCGTTATTATTAAGTTCCATTCTATTTTAGCTAATGACTCTTTAAATAACCTTATGTTTTCGTTATTTAAGCATCTTTTTGTTATTGTAGTTGTACTTCCCGGCTCTGTTTTTCGAATATATCTATTTCTAGAAATAGCGCTTTGTGGTCTGAAATACCATAGTCATTTACTAATATTTTGCATTGTTTACTTGAATAATTCATAAATAATAGGTCAATACATGTAGCTGTCTTGGAAGTTTTTCTAGTAGTATCTGTGATTTTTTGGTGTAGGTTGTATTCCAACATCACGTTAATTAATCGCTGATATTGAATCGAGTTCTCGAATTTATTGATGTTGAAATCTCCGCCTATTATAACACGTCTCTGAAATATTTTTGGTTTAATTTTATTTAGAAGCTTATCTAAAAACGTATAAAATGTTTCAATTTCGTGACTGTTTCGGTATATCGTAATTAAAAGTACATTTTGTTTGGGTATTTCAACGGCACAGCATTCAACAATACATTCAGAAGAAAGTTCTTCTATATCTGTTCGTTCTATATATTCAACATTGTTACGAAGTAGAATGGAGACTCCGCCTCCTCTATGAATTTTGCGATGGAAACCAGCTGCAAAAGTAAAATTAGGGATTTGTATTAAACCTTTTCTAATGTGACGTATCCAAGTTTCTGACAAACATACTGCTTGTATTTGTTTGTGTTCATCAAGTACACTTTCTAAAATATATGTTTTATTATTTATGCTTTGGACATTTTGAAAAATAGTTGTGAAGTTAGGCACGAAAATTATGATCTAAGTCTACTCTGTTCTTAAATTTAATATACTGGTTTTTATTTTTTTGCTGATGGTCGTTAGTGTTATTGGTCTTGGATCTTCTTTGGTAGTCATTTCTGGTAGAAATATCTCTTTCTTCTTGATCATTTTGATTACAGTGAACAGTAGTATGGGAATCAAGTTTGTCGTCATTTGAAGTGGTAGCAGTCTGCATAACCCTAGCAGAAAAAGCTCTTTCTTGTGTTGCGTTTGGTTGCGAATATTGGAAGTTTTGTGGTGATTTCGATTCAGTTGACTGAGTGTTGTGCAATTTGTTTTCATTCAAGTATTTGTCTATATGATCATCTGTGTATTTATTTCCATCAACGTAGAGTGTATTATTTCTAATTATTGCGATTTTCCCCTTCTGCTTTTCATTTATCTGTATATCTCTTAGTTTATTTCTTAGTTTTCTTTCGTTTGCATTCAAATAATAAGATATAGCTAGTCCAGTATTTTTGAAGCGTCTGGAATTTTTAAGATATAATTTGTCATTCTTTTACTTATCAACTCTATCATTAGCGGTCTTTTGTGGCCATTTCTTCCGATTCTGGTAAAATCTTCAACATATCCGGTTAGATCAATGTTTAACGTCTCTCCAAATACTTGTATAATACGTCTATGCAGACTATTTTCTGTTTCTTCAATTTCTTTTAGACCATACAATACAATTCTTTTGGTATTTTCGCAACTGGGGTGTACTTCAATCACATTTTCATTGCTAAATTTGGATATTTTTTTATTTAGCTCAGCATTTTCTTTTTCGAGTTCAGAAATTTTCTTTTGTATGGCAACTATTTCTTCTTTGCTTTCCAAATACTTAGTGTTGGTTTCATACTCAAAGTTCGTAAATCTTTGTTCGAGTTTGTTGATTGCAGTACTAATGTCATTTTGCATGGATGTTTTAATTTCAAAAATTGTGGATAGTATGTGTGTTGTGGCCTTTTCTAATTTTTCATCAAGTAGTTTGCTAAGATCAGCTAGTGTTACCACAGTGTTCGTATTTTGTGTTTGAGTATCACCAGGAATGGAGCTATCGTGGCTAATATATTCGTCAATATTTGTGGTGCTATTATTATGTACTGTAGTTACCTGGTCAAATGTTATTGTTGTGTTCAATCTTGGTATGTCGTCTTGAGTAGGTCTTGCGTGTGAACGTAAGGAGCGTACAGGCGTGTCATCGTGAGTTAGACGATGATTGCGGATGCTACATTCTGGACAGATCCACGTGCGTTCTAGGTGATGAACATTTGCACGGTATATTTCTGATGTTAGCTTGACACAGGTGAAGTGGTATTGACCTTTGCATTTTGTACATCCTATGAGCTCATTTATTTTTATATGTGCCAGACAGGCTGCACAGTTCCTTATTTTTGGAGGCATTATAATACTTCGTGGTCGTTGTTTAGTAGGTGTTAATATAGGAACAGCCTAGTTCATAATTCAAGTCTAAACCCACGTAAATCTGTTATTTTTGCGGAACATATCTACTTTATAATCGGTGCGGCACAGGCTTGGACGAGCTTGAGAAAAAAAAAATACAGAATTGCATTCAGCGCGTAATATTATTACATTAATCACTATAAAATCTGTTAGTTGTTTATGCTCGGCAACTAGTGTAAATACGGGGCACGCATGTGTGCGTGCAGCGTGCTCCTTGCTTCAGTGATAAGACGGCGCGGAGCGGAGGCGCGGGGGGAGCGAGGGGCAGTGGAATTTGGCAATTCCAGGAATTCATGCGGTCGCGCGTCGCGCGCTTTTTCGATGGCTAATAATTTGTTATTTGAATATGTGTTTGGAGATTAATATGGTTCTTTACGATATAGTGTAGTTGTAAGAATGAATTTTCACAAGTCACTGTGTCACTTTAATCACTGGTAGCACTTCTATGTAGTTTTTTTATTAATTTAAATTGAGATTTCCCGGTAATAATAATTACTAAATCAGAGTACATTTTATGCGTGCGCATCGCCGGACGGCCGGGCGCCAATTCCAATTCAATTTTAGCACGCAGGTGCTCGTTAAGACGTGGTTTTGTGAAATACAACCCCTAAGAAGGTGAAACAAGGGATGGACGGTTGTATGAATCGTAATTTTCAAAGTACCACACATCCACACATAACCGATTTTAATGAAAGTTGGTACACAGATAGACTTAATTTCAAAAAAGGACATTTTTATTACGGAAAAGGGTTGAAATGAGGGATAAAATTATATGGAAATTCGTAATTTTTGGACACAAAACCATGAAACTTCGTATCTAGACATTTAACGCGAAGCAAATATGTATTTGTTTTAGCAATTTCGTAATTTAGAATTGTACGGGGTTGAAATGGGGGCTTAAATGGGGGATGAAAGGTTTATATGAAAGTTCGTTACTGTTGAAGATAAAACCATGACTTCGTATCTAAACGCTTGAAGCGAAGCAATCGCTTCGCTATATAATAAGCTTCGCGTAGCATTTTGTAGCAATTTTGTAATTTCGATTTCTTAATTATTCATTAACTGAACAGAGATGAATGAAATTCGTCGTTGTTGAAGATAAAACCATGGAACTTTATATCTAACACTTGAAGTGGAGAAAATAAAGGGTTGTTCTAGCAATTTTGTAATTTCAAACCGTACAGGGATGAAATAGAAGTTGAAATGGGGGATGAAATTTATATGGAAGTTTGTCAATGTTGAAAACCGTATTTTTTATATTAGACACTTAAAATGCATACTATTTTATAATATACATGTGAAGGAAACTCTACCTGTCAATTAAGTTTTGACGCCTAAACCACTGAACTGATTTTTATGAAATTGTAGGTACAAAAATGTTTTAATATTAGTAAAAGTAAACTTGTATGGGTGTACTACTGTTCAAGTAAATATGTACTCCCTCAGTTACCTTAATACTTACTTATTTTACGCGGAAGGAGTCGCGGGTAAAAGCTAGTAGTTAATAAAATAATAATAAATATATTTATGTTTTATTATAGTCACAACGTGGACATTAATTTTTGTTAATATTTCTTCACAAGTAATCCTTGCGTTCGATTCAACTTATTAGCTTTCGATTTTACAGTAGCATCCTTAGTGGTTAAAAACAAAAAAGGTTAACTGACGCAACATTGTAGCGACGTGCAGTTCTTTAGATCAGATATTGTTTATTATATTTAGAATGGTTTATAAGTGAAAACAAATCGTAAAATTGCTAGTATCAGTCATTAATATAACAAATATGTAGTCGTAATAGAAAAAATAAACAATATGCAGTTCTAACAAAACGAAAAAATATATTATTTTATGCCCGCCGTTACAATGAGAGTTCTTTGAGTAGGTATACAAATATTAAATTTTATACATGTTAACATTCTTTTACACACATTGACATTGTTTTATTTTATACAAATTGAATTATTATTATTATTGATTATTATTTTTTTATTTTTCTATACATAATGACATTTTTTAAAATTGCTCACACGGCTAAACTGCAAGAGCTACTACTTGACCAAGACCTTGGATTCTACATGAAACCACACACTTGTCAAAGTCCATAACATCATCCTGCTGAAGCACAAGACGTTGGCGTAATTGTACTCATCAAACATATCACACTAACATAACACACCGGGATAGAAGCCAGAAATTAATACATGATGAATCAGATGATATATATGATACAACCGATTAAAAGTTAAAAATGAAAAAAGAAGAAGAAGACTTTATCAGCTGACTATTATTATCATTCTATAAATTCAGACCAATGGAAACTGCGTTGCCAGACATATTGCATGCCTCTAGAAGAAGAGGCCAGTTTGTATGGGTCAATTATTTAAATGTTTTGTATCATCTTATCTTACCTGCAAACAGCAATAAAGATTTTTGTATTTGTACAAGGTTACGTTGTCGAATTTTGATGAATTGTCAAATGTTATCTATTAAAATATTTAAAATGCTCCGACTATACTGACACTAAAAAGTTGCAGTAGTTCGGTTAACCGAACTAACGACCGGACTACTGGCACTCCGCAGTGTCAACAGTTCAGTGATGACGTGCAACCGAACTACTGACACCAAAAAGTTGCAGTAGTTCGGTTAACCGAACTAACAACCGGACTACTGACACTACTCGGCTTTCTGCCGTGCTGTCGTGGAGAGAAAAACAGAAGGAGATAAAAATACAAATGGAGCTGAAAACCTTATCCTTTAACTCGTTCAATCAACGAGTTAATCTCGGTTAAAAAAATATCAGATTTAACACCTGTATAAAACAATTGAGAGACGTAACAGGCAAAAACTTTAGAAACTTTAATTTTGACTTGACAGTTCAACGTACTCGTGCTACAATCGTGCTATAACGATAAAAATAATGACATTATGTCTAATGTACATGAATAGTTCGAGTAGTGTCAGTAGTCCGGTTGTTAGTTCGGTTAACCGAACTACTGCAACTTTTTGGTGCCAGTAGTTCGGTTGCACGTCATCACCGAACTGTTGACACTGTGGAGTGCCAGTAGTCCGGTTGTTAGTACGGTTAACCGAACTACTGCAACTTTTTAGTGTCAGTAGTTCGGTTGCACGTCATCGCCGAACTGTTGACACTGCGGAGTGCCAGTAGTCCGGTTGTTAGTTTTTTAATGTTAACTTTTTAGTTGCATTAGTTTTGATGCTATCTAAGCAATGAACTATTGCTTACTTATAGAAATTCAGGTTCATCTAAGCACCGAACTATCGATACACCGCTTCAGTTGATTGAAAACTAGCGACTCTTTCACCATCTCAGCGGTATATAAAAATATATAGGTACTAGCTCTTTGCGATTTTTCATGTACGTTTCATTTGTATCAATCTTTAACCCATTTGGCGCCGCTGGTGTCGATTTGATGAGTAAGTACATTTTATTATAGCTATTTTCCAAGTTGATAATTAGTATAGATCAGGTATATCTAAAATTATAAAGTAAACTTGTATAGCAAAGTGAACGACAACGCCGATTTTAAGATAATGCAGCGAGGAAGAGGCAGGGTGTTAGTTTTTTCTGGATACCAGTTTTATAGGAATTCCGTATATGCCTTAAAAAGCAGCTTTTGCCGTTGCAAATATTAGAAGACCGAATGTGCAATGTAAGGGCTACGTTACATTATCAAATGTAAGCGTTTCATGCATTTATCTCCTTATTTTCATTTATGGTTTGTAGTTCCTTACTTTATAATAATATAATCCTAGTGGAATGATGTGAACTGTGTTTTAGGAAGCAGACAAAATCGAGAAAGCCAGTGAGCATACCTGCAATTCGGATTCTTTGAAATTGATGCTTTGATAAATAAAAGCATAATAGAGACTGCGGAAGGTAGAACAGAATAGAATAAATTTATTATCAATGCTAGTTACACTCACAAAATATTTATAACTAAACATCCTGAGTATTTCTCAGCAGACTCGTCAAGTAATAATAAAGTCTCGTCACTCTTTATTTAAATAAAAAAAATAAATTAGACTGCAGGCCCGTGAACAAAATTTATGGGTCATATGATACAGCACCGTTTTTAATTTAATGGTTTATTGTGCACATGACTTGGAAAAGACTGTGGTTCATCAGAGGCTCTGGATCGGCAGCTGCCCTTCTCTCGAATAGACCACCCGTAATTCAAAACATGTAACGAAGTACTTATGTACAGTATTGCCCGAGCGACACGAGGCTTGTTTTTCAAACTAGGATAGCAAGACAAAACTAGCGTTGCGTAGGCGCTGTGTATAAGACGCTAGAAGTAACTAGCTTGCTATCCTAGCTTTAAAAATTAGCCTCGTGTCGCTCGGGCATAAGCGTCGGTAGAGAGCGACGATTATGTTGTTCTAGTAGTTATTATTATCTTTCAGGATTTAAAAAAAAAATATTGAGTAACGACACGAACAAGACATGTAACATAAGCAGCCCACTAAATGTTCCCACTGCTGGGACTCGGAGCCTTCTCTCACAAGGAGAGAGTTTAAGGCCATAATCCACCACGCTGGCCATGTGCGTGTTTCTGGATGACACATGACCTCGAAGGATTCTAAGTTAGCGGCATTACGCACATGACTTCGAAAAGACAGTGGTGCGCGTGGTGGAATTCGAAACCGGGGGCTCTGGATCGACAGTCGCCGTTCTCCCGACTAGACCAGCCGTAACTTAACTAATGAGTACGATAAATAGACATAAAAAAAAACAAGACATGTGCCTGATGGTAAACAAAATGCCTGCCACATAACAATACAGTGACACGCAGCTATTGGAACATGAAGCGTCTAAATCATTACCTACCACTGCACTGTGCTCATCACCCAGAGATCTAAGATGTTATATATCTAAGCCCTGTAATTTCTCTGAATACATTGCCCTTCAAACCGGAACACAGTAACACATTGCTGCTTGGCGGTAGAATAACTGGCAAAGGTGTGATACTTCCCTAGGCGGACGCTGCTAAGAGTCCCACCACTAGGTACAATACTAGCGTTTTATAGCATTTACATATCGTGGACCCACATTTTGTGATACTTATAAGATTATATTTAATTGGTACATGTGTAAAAAATTGGATCTCCACTTCAGAACCTATCAACACTAATGGAAATCAGGTCTGTGACCACTCCTAGCTTATAGCCACTTCAGTTTGCTAATGTGCTTCTATCGGACTTCTCGTAGCTCTAACAAGAAGAAGAAGAGGCTTCGTTTCATGGTTGATGTTCCAAATATACAGACGAAGACTTTTTTTTCGAAGAAGTTTTGACTCTACTTTTGTGATAAGAACTTCTAGACTGTGGAATGAGTTGCCTGAGTGGGTTATCCCGATAGTTATAACCTTGGTGTCTTCAAATGGAGAGTGAATCGGTTTCTTCTAGGTATACACGCCCCATCGTAGACCGCATCGTCGCTTAACATCAGGTGGTCAAGTGTAAAGCTATAAAAATAAAAATAAAGTGCTGAGCATTATCGTTGGCTTTAGTAATGACACCATTGTAAACATACGAATATTTTGTGTTTTTGTTAATTTCTTGGCCTTTAACTCCAGTATGGGGCAAACCCACAAAAGATAAGATAAGATAAACATTTATTAATATATTAACACATATATCAAACTTAGCTGCAAAATGCATTGTCAACCAAAAACTTAATACAGTGAGTAATATGTCTCGTCTTTTGTACATTTTACAATTAAAACATTTCAAAAATTGATTTTCTGCTGTAAATGGTCAAAATATGAATAAAAAAAAAATTATATCTATCTACTAAAGAAATAATCTTAAAATCATATACTAAACTTTATAAATGAAAAATTCCACTATGAAAATATATCATCGTATAACGGCAAAAGTGTCTTAGCTCAACAGTTTGTATAAACGCGTTAATCTCTAATTTTCATTTCGGTGAATGCCGCTACTCTTCATGATTTATTACAACTGAGCTCTTTTTTCAATCGGCTATACCAAAACTCGAAAAAGCGATACCGATATGCGGTAAGCATTAAATGGTGGATGGACTTCTTCAGACTAGAACCAAGTTGCTTTCCTCTACTATTACGATACCTAACAATGGAATATGATAAATGGATACCTAGATAGAAACTCTATATAGTAAATTAAAATACTCGTATTACAAATAAACACTCATTAATTAGTGCGACAAGTAGCGGCCATATTGCTGAGAGCAATCTCTTCCAGGCAACCAAAAGGAAAATAGCCTACATATAGTCGTAGGCGGGGGAAACGAGAATAATTTAATAATACTACTACATATTTATATAACTGTATTAAATAATAAATATTAACCTATGAATACCTATGACTCTAAAATTTAACTGATAAATACTAAAAATAATAAACAATTACCACCAAAAGTGAACAATAAACAATGTATGATGAATAAATTAAGATAGCAATCAGCGTATTACAGTTTCAACCAGCTGATCTGATACCAACAGTGCTATCACCTACAATTTAGTGGTGTCAACAGTTATTTGCACTGCGAAAAATAAAAATCTTTTAAAATAAATACACGGGTAACTCACGTCTGATATAGTCAAACCAGTCTGACTCAAGTTTCGATCGCGTCCGGCGATCTTTTTCAAGGAGAGTGCGCGCGCGTGTTCGCCGCTCGTTTTGTTGGCGTGCTAAACGAGCTGCGAACTCTCTTTGAAAAAGATCATTGGACGCGATCGAAACTTGAGTCGGACTGGACTGACTATATCAAATGTGAGTTACCCGTGTATTTATTTTAAAAGATTTTTATTTTTCGCAGTGCAAATAACTGTTGACACCACCAAATTGTAGGTGATAGCACTGTTGGTATCAGATCAGCTGGTTGAAACTGTAATACGCTGATTGCTATCTTAATTTATTCATCATACATTGTTTATTGTTCACTTTTGGTGGTAATTGTTTATTATTTTTAGTATTTATCAGTTAAATTTTAGAGTCATAGGTATTCATAGGTTAATATTTATTATTTAATACAGTTATATAAATATGTAGTAGTATTATTAAATTATTCTCGTTTCCCCCGCCTACGACTATATGTAAGCTATTTTCCTTTTGTGATATATTTTCACAGTGGAATTTTTCATTTATAAAGTTTAGAATATGATTTTAAGATTATTTCTTTATTAGATAGATTTTTTTTTTCATATTTTGTCCATTTACAGTAGAAAATCAATTTTTGAAATGTTTTAATTGTAAAATGTACAAAAGACGAGACATATTACTCACTGTATTAAGTTTTTGGTTGACAATGCATTTTGCAGCTAAGTTTGATATATATGTTAATATGTTAATAAATGTTTATCTTATCTTATCTTTTGTGGGTTTGCCCCATACTGGAGTTAAATGCCAAGAAATTAACAAAACACAAAATATTCGTATGTTTACAATGGTGTCATTACTAAAGCCAACGATAAAGCTCACCACTTTTTTTTTATTTTTATAATGTGGGTCCACGATATGTAAATGCTATAAAACGCTAGTATTGTACCTAGTGGTGGGACTCTTAGCAGCGTCCGCCTAAGGAAGTATCACACCTTAGCCAGTTATTCTACCGCCAAGCAGCAATGTGTTACTGTGTTCCGGTTTGAAGGGCAATGTATTCAGAAAAATTACAGAGCTTAGATATATAACATTTTAGATCTCTGGGTGATGAGCACAGTGCAGTGGTAGGTAATGGTTTGGACGCTTCATGTTCCAATAGCTACGTGTCACTGTATTGTTATGTGGCAGGCATTTTGTTTACCATCAGGCACATGTCTTGTTTATTTTTATGTCTATTTATCGTACTCATTAGTTAAGTTACGGCTGGTCTAGTCGGGAGAACGGCGACTGCCGATCCGGAGCCCCCGGTTTCGAATTCCACCACGCGCACCACTGTCTTTTCGAAGTCATGTGCGTAATGCCGCTAACTTAGAATCTTTCGAGGTCATGTGTCATCCAGAAACCCGCACATGGCCAGCGTGGTGGATTATGGCCTTAAACTCTCTCCTTGTGAGAGAAGGCTCCGAGTCCCAGCAGTGGGAACATTTAGTGGGCTGCTTATGTTACATGTCTTGTTCGTGTCGTCACTCTATATTTTTTTTAAATCCTGAAAGATAATAATAACTACTAGAACAACATAATCGTCGCTCTCTACCGACGCTTATGCCCGAGCGACACGAGGCTAATTTTTAAAGCTAGGATAGCAAGCTAGTTACTTCTAGCGTCTTATACACAGCGCCTACGCAACGCTAGTTTTGTCTTGCTATCCTAGTTTGAAAAACAAGCCTCGTGTCGCTCGGGCAATACTGTACATAAGTACTTCGTTACATGTTTTGAATTACGGGTGGTCTATTTGAGAGAAGGGCAGCTGCCGATCCAGAGCCTCTGATGAACCACAGTCTTTTCCAAGTCGTGTGCACGATAAACCATTAAATTAAAAACGGTGCTGTATCATATGACCCATAAATTTTGTTCACGGGCCTGCAGTCTAATATAAAGTTTATTGAAATCCGTGCGGTGGCTTTTATCAAACGTGAGTTACCCGTGTATTTATTTAAAATATGTAATAACCACGTTAGTTATCATACTCATAAAAATCTTTTAATCTTCCTTTAAAAATGCTCAAAGATTGCGACTGTCTCAAAGAAACCGGCAAAACATTCCCCAAATGGACAGCCATGATGGTAAAAGAGTCTCCATAGAAAGAAGTCTCCATAGAAACTCCATAGTGTGTGATGGTGCAGGAAGGTTGAGTGCTATAGCCGCTCTCAGAGAGCGTGGGCTTGAAGTTCAATGACAGAAGTTGAAACGTTCCTTAAAATGTATAATAATAAATTTCTAATTAATATGCTGCCTGATCTGGCTCTTTCGTAATAGATACAGACTGTACAATAATTAGTTTTGTTAATAAAGGCTCAGTACGACATTCTGGATATCTTCAAATCTGAACCAAATCGGTATCTGCTGAGTAATCGTAGTCTATCTTAGATCGTTTTGTCACTTTTCATCAACATCTTTCAAGATGGCGGTCAATACTATATTCGGTAAACAAAATCTGTCACATGTTTTTGTATAGCATAGAACAATTGTTGCACCTGATGATGAGAAACATTACTATTACCCATATCATCACAGTGCCATGTAGCTATTGCATATGACCAGACCAAATCACTGCCTAACAAAATACTACGTGGTACTACGCAAAGATTCCATCCGCTGCAAGCTACAACATGTGATAAATTAAACTATCTTATTTACGTTATCAAACTATGCAGATAAAACTGCAGTAAACTGTTTAAAGTCACTTGGTGAACCCATTGGATAACGCATATGACACTCGTATAATGGGGATAAATTGTTTCTACAAATAAGATCATTGCTGGAACTGAATGCATTGCACACGTTCAATTATGTAAGATTCTGTCATCGATAAGATACTTATTTTTATTTCAGGATAAATCTGATTATTTAAAGAGCTCACAAATAGAAATCATTTGATTGTCTGGCATGCATGCATGCACTTCTGTAAATTTCGTTGAAATAAAATTAATCGTTAAATTATTCATCTATTTTAAATTTATGAATTCAGTGTTTTAAGATGACAAAGATGAAGCACAGCTTTAATTTTTTGTTAATATTTTTCTTTTTGCGTAAGTATTGATTAATTTTTATTTTAGTCTTACATTTTTTTACATTTTTGTTTTCGTTTTAATTATTCTACCAATAAGCAACAAATGGTCTGACAGGGAATTTGTAATGTTTCTTTAAGCATTTTACACGAACATTATGGGAATTGAAAAAAATCAGAACGATTCGAATTCGGAATGAGATCCATAAAAAAATTCGAGGTGATAACAGTACAAGTTATAAAAGTGAATATAGTATTTTTTTTGTAGCAGTTATTAGATACGAGTAGGTAATGGTTTATGACAATTTTTCATATTCATCCGTTAGGTCCGCCTGAGGAAATATCACATCGTCGTTATTTATTATTATGCCAAACAATAATTTGAAAACATTTGTTCAATTGTTTTGAAAGTATTTTTTTAATTTTTGTAGGTTTTTCCTTTACGGTAATCTCGGCAGATGTTAAGCGACGATGAACCGTGCTTGCTTAGAAAAAACCGATTCACTCTCGATTTGAAGACACCAAGATTGTAACCAACGAAAAAAAAAACGCTTAGACAACGCATTCCATATTCACTGATGTGTACCAGATACCAACAACAAGAACAAAATTAAAAATTTTGATTAACCCCCGACTACAGATTTGTTATCTGTACAACATTCGACTAGTCAAGCCCTTTCATTTGATACCCATATTGAGGCAGTAGTGAAAAATAATGTAATTCGCCATTTTGGGGTGGTGGCCATCTTGGATTTGAAATTTGTCATAGTGCGAAGTATTCTACTAGTTAAGCCATTTCGTTTGAAACCCATATTGAGGCAGTAGTGCAAAAAAATAATGTAATTCGCGATTTTGTGGTGGCGGCCATCTTGGATTTGAAATTTGTTATAGTGTATAGTATTCTATTAGTCAAGCCCTTTCATTTGATATCCATATTGAGGTAGGTTGTGCAGAAATATTTTGTCTGCTAATTTGTGGAGGCGGCCATCTTGAATCGATATTAACCAAACATAGCTAAGAACATCCGCACGGGTATTAACCTTTAAATAAAAAAAACCGCATTGAAATCGGCCCATCCGTTTGAGCTCTACGGTGCCACAGACAGACACACAGACAGACAGACAGATAGACAGACAGACAGATATCGACGTCAAACTTATAACACCCCTTTTATGGTCGGGGGTTAAAACACATTTAATGAAAAAAAATAACTTCATAATATTATACCTGTTTCTCCCTAAAACGTGTTACTTACTGTAATACTGTATACGAAAATACTTTAATATAAGTATATAAATACATTATAATTAATTATTTTATTCATTTTTCTTAAGTCAAGGTTTTTTACAGTGTTAATTTTCAAAACACAACATAAAATAATTATATAAGCCTAAACTATACATAAAAAAACGCCAGCACCGGGATAGGACCCATGCTTCCGGTAGTTAGGGCTGCAGAGCGAAGAATTCGAAGATGACCGCCTTCTGCATATTAATAATTATATATGATTATTATACAGATCTCACAGCCTCCGGAGTTACAGCGCAGAGGTCATTTGGAACGAATACCCATACATCAAACCCACCAGATGCAGTCAATTTGGGAGATGGCGAAAAAGATGGGAAAGATCACCCATGCTACAGAGAATGTGAGGAGGGAGTGAGCATGACGTGCTATTACCACTTCCATCTAGAGTGGTATCAAAGCATGAGCAAAGCATGCTACGACTGTCCATTCAACATCACTGACTGCGAACGAAAAGATTGCGTTGTCGTGGACGGAGTTAGCAGACAAATAACTGTAGTGAACAGGAAATTCCCTGGGCCTTCTATTGAGGTGCGTTTTTTATTAGTAGTATAGCAATAATTAGAAAAATATAACATCATCAACTACAAACTTTTTACGGCTTTTTACCTCGTCATGCGGCCCCGCTGGTGTCTTGTGAATTTGAGCAAAATTAGATTCATCGCCGATTAACAGGCTATTTACCTAATCTGTGATTAAAATACACTAAATTAATTCGTAATTTAGATTATTAAAACCAATTAGATTTGTAAAAATGTATTTTGTTTTAAGAGTACAATAAAAAAATGACAAAGATACAGTTCTTAAAAGGTTCGAGTTACGTCACTTTGTACATTTTTTACGAAAACGTGACGTCACAACCTCCACGTCGGGAGTTTGATGATATTAATCTTTGTCGATTTTTGATAATTAAAAAAAAAATGGATTTCCATATTTTTCCAAAATCTACCTGGCGGACTGATTAGAATGGTATATTTTGATTCAGTCGTCATCATTCAGACTGATCCTGGAATTATATTGAACTGTTTGATACAATGGCAGTATTTAAATAGAATAAAATATGTACCAACTCTAATTTTGATATGTTTTTGTTTAACTTACTTTATGATCATTTAAAGCTGGATCGGCAAGTCCATTTTTAAAGCAACAAGTTATTAGAAAATGTATGTTCCATTGATAACCCATTCAATTTTAAGTGACTTTTGTTATAAAACCAGTTTCCTAATCGCAATATTTAAAATAGCAAACATACAAACTTTACGCGCGATGCATAGAAAATACGTCACACTGACGTCACGCTTCAGTAGTGTTTTTGTATGAAGCGTTATTGGGGGAGTCCAAAATTGTGATTTTAAAATCGTGATATCACGGGAAGTTTTTAAGATAACTATGTAATTATTTCACCTATGTTTCAGTTATTGAGAAGCCTTTTGATGGCACATTAAATCAAAAATGAGTCGTCATGCTTATTGGCCTTCGCCTAGCGAAATAACCACTAAAGTTGCACTAAGAACCCACTAAAGTTATGTAACTTTTTTCAGGTATGTCAAAATGACAGGATAATTGTGAACCTCACAAACGACCTCCTGGGCTCTGGTGCTGGTATCCATTGGCACGGCATGCACCAGACGAACACTCCTTTCATGGATGGAGTGCCTTTCGTTACGCAGTGCGCCATTCAATCCGAAACAACATTTTCGTAAGCAATATTGTACTAATACACAAGCAGCCCACTAAATGTTCCCACGGCTGGGATTCGGGGTCTTCTCTCGCAAGTTGGTGCATCATGACACATGATCTCGAAAGATTCTAGACACATGTCAGTTTCCTCACGTTGTTTTCCTTTACCGTTTTTTTATGTTTGCGGCATTACGCACATTGCTTCGAAAAGACAGTAGTGCGCGTGAGATTTGAACCCGGGGGCTCCGGGATGATCGGGGGGATCGGCTACCGACCGGACCGACTAGAACAGCCGTAACTTATATTTAATACCATAACATAATATTGTCGTACTAAGCTCCTTTTAAAAGTACTTTTTAAAGTCTTCACTTCAAAAATAAATGTATCAAAATTTGGAAGCGATAGACTGCCGTGAACAAAATGTATGGGTCAAATGAACCACCAGGAGATCTATGTAGGATGATAGAAGGGTATAAAATAATAAGATTTAGCACTATGCCGTCACTTGTAAGCTGTCCAACTGAGCGCAGTTGAAGAGAGGGGGTTGCAACCCTCGATCATTTCTCCTAGTCGCATGATTTTTTTACGACATTGCGAAATAATGTTTTAGAAGAGGTATTTGAATTAGAATTAGAAGTGGCGCTTTGTATCAGAGTGAAACGCGTCGAAGCGCCGAAATTCCCGAAATCGAAATTTCGTTTGGCATTCTCTAGCCTCCTTTCCGGCGGGGATCTAACGATCGTGGGCCAGTTTGACATATGACAACATCACTCTTTTGTGTGTTTTTTTTATTTAGGTACATTTAATTAATTTATATTCAAACAATAAATTATAATACTCATGATTTCAGATACGATTTCATCGCAGCTCAAGCCGGGACTCATTTTTGGCACTCGCATATCGGATTGCAAAGAGATGACGGCGTGACTGGAGCTCTTATTGTCAGGAAACCAATGAGAAAGGAGTATGGAGGTGTTAAATATGATAAGGACGAGTAAGTATATTTTTAATATACAAAATCCAGTGTCATCATCTATGTTTCCAGTGGGTTCGATCCCCACCCAGTGCAAATATTTGTGTGATAAATCTATATATTTGTACTGTGCCTGGGTGTTTTCTATGTATAATAAGTATGTATTAAAAATATATGTGTATTATATCAGTTATTTGGCTTCCATAGCACAAGCTTTACAAGGCCAAGGGCCGCGCGTTGCCGACCCCTGAGCCTATTTACAGCGAGTTTTTTCAGCGTCGTTTAATTAGCGGGCAGTATGGTTACTTGTACTAATATGTTATCTGTGGTATGGTTTTCAACAATGGAATCAAACAACTTGGAAAATAAGCGATATTCGTTATTTGCCTGGCCTGTTAATTTTTTCTGTTTAGTTTAGTTTCACTTTCTGCCACCTAGTGCCGAAACTCTGCATACTATAAAAATTGTATCGGATAATAATAAATTTGATGTTAATCTGTAAAGTAAATTTTCTAAGCCTAGTTGCATTTTAAAGGATTAAATAAAGAATTTCTTATAAGTTTCACATGTTAGAAATTAACTAAGCATTAGGTAGATAGTTTATTAAATGTCACAGATGCCGCGGTTGAATATCATTCCGTCCGCTAATTAGACAGCCCTGGTCGTCTACTCTCTTTCAAAACATAATTTGCGAAATAAACTCGCGACTTTCCTACTCCACTTTCTACTTCGTTCCATCGATTCGTCCGTTTAAATGTTCTACGCCCACTCTAATTTAAATGGCCTTGTGGCTTAGTGGGTAGTAACTCTGCCTGCGAAGCCGAGGGTCGTGGGTTCGATCCCCACCCAGTACAAATGTTTTTTAATTACGTAAACTTTTCGATATTATTGTTTTCCTATTTGTTAAATTAAATTTTATAAATATTTTATTTTGTAACAGAAAACTGCAGAACAGCTATTCCATTATTTACAAAGTCTATACACACCATACCAAGCTAAATGATAACAACCACTCTAATATTAATATATCTATTAAATTTGTTATAAATCTGCAGAAGTATATTATATTTACCTACTGCGTTGAATTGTATTGCCAACCTTTGAGAAAATGTATGCTTATAAATAAAATGCCCCATTACAATTTGATTAGACATACTCTATTATATACATATTTTAGGACAATAATTACAGCCAAAAAAGTTCCAGACGTAGTCATACAAAGTCTTATTGATACGTTGAGAATACGCTTCCACACGTTAAAGAACATTTCATATAATTTGAGTTTGAAACAGTGCATCTTCATGTGTTCAAACATAGTAATAAAAATACAATTATGGGAGATTTAGTAAATAATGAGCTTTTATGGGAAATAGACAAACCAGAATCGGTAGACTGCAGACAAACATTAGAACCTTCAAAATGCTCAAAATTATTAAACCAATACTGTATCGGGAATAACTTTATAGTGATAACGCAAAATATACGCAGCATCCACCAGAACCTTGATCAATTTCTAGTGTATATTAGCACTTTTGATGTAAGCATCGACGTAATAGTTCTCACCGAGTGCTGGACTGAGAGACGCGATCCACCAACAATTGATAATTATAATTTATATTTTACCAAAAATAATTTCAATCAAAATGACGGGGTTGTTGCGTACGTATTAAAAAAACACACAGTTCATTCTAAGGAGTCTGTTTTGCCTGAGGGTAATTTTTTGACCCTTGAGATTAATGACGTTTACAATGTTATATGTACATATCGGCCTAGTGCTTTTCCAAATCCAATAACATATCTACATTCATTAGATGAGGTATTGAGTAATGTCAAAGTAAAACAAATGTTATTCTAACTGGAGATATGAATATCAACACCCTGCCTTGTAACATTAGTGAAACTCGAGTTTCAAATTATTTGAATTTAATGGCTTCGCATAACCTGGTACAAGGCATCATCTTGCCTACCAGAAACTCTAGCTGTTTAGATCACTTTATGGTAAAAACAACAAAAGCGTGGCAGACATTGGTTTATCCCAGTTTCACTGATCACTCTCCAATAATGCTCAGAATAAAACCGGTCCGGAAGCTATAACAAAAGAAGTAAAAATAAATTCAAAACAGTTACAAATGTTGAGGCTATAAAAAGCACTAGGACAATACTGTTGGGATCAATATTATAGAGTAGATGACGTTAATGAGGCAGCTAACCAACTTGTATCCATTCTACGACAAGTGATTGAGGACAACACTACAACTAAAAGTATAAGCACTAAACACAAACCATTAAAACCTTGGATCTCCACCAATATAATTAAATGCATTAGACACAGGAACTCCCTGCAGAAAGAGTGGAAAAAATCTCCAACAAATACTGAGTTGAGAAACAAATTTTTAAAATATCGAAATGCGTGTAACAAACTAATTAAAACTATAAAAAACAATTATTATAAAAACAAGTTTGAGCAATGTCATGGTAACGTAAAAGATACATGGAAAACTATCAAAGAAGTGTGTAACTACAACAACAATAAAACAAATACAGAGTCCTTGTTGAAAACCAAAAACTCTCCAATTGATTCTCTTAATGATGTCAATAATTTTTTTACATCAATTGGCCAAGATATCGCCAACGTGACATTGGTTAAATTGAAAAAGACACAGACTGAACTTGCGAATTCGGCTAGTACTACCTCTAGTACGGTTCCGATTGGATCATTGTCACTATTCCTTACAGATGAAAAGGAAGTAATAAGTACAATTTCTAGTCTGAAAAGTGACAGTGCTCCTGGTTGGGATGGTGTCTCTTCGTCATTAGTAAAATCATGTTCACAATTTCTAGCTGAACCTATTTCCTATTTATGTAATTTAAGTTTCACCAAAGGAGTATTTCCGTCTGCGTTCAAGAAAGCTATAGTCTGTCCCATCTTCAAGGCCGGAAGGAGAGAAATTGCTTCCAATTACAGGCCTATTTCTCTCTTACCAACTCTAGCCAAAGTCATAGAAAAAATCGCAAATAAGAGATTGATGTCTTACCTTGAGAAGAACAACATCTTGGCCGATAACCAGTATGGATTTCGTCATCGTAGGTCAACTGATGATGCAGTGCTCAAATTAACAACTTTGACATCAAAATACCTAGACACTGGACAAAAATGCGTAGGTGCGTTTTTAGACCTCCAGAAGGCTTTTGATACGGTCTGCGTACCTATACTTCTGGCACGATTACAGGCTGTTGGGATAAGGGGTAGCGTACACGAATGGTTCACGGACTACTTAAGTGATCGTAGACAACAAGTTCGAGTGGGAGAATTTAAGAGTGAAGATGCTGTTAGCAATTATGGAGTCCCTCAAGGAAGCACATTAGGACCCAGTCTGTTTTTGGTGTATATAAATGAGCTTTGTAAACAAAAACTCTGTAATGCTGACATTCTTATGTTCGCAGACGACACTGTCATCCTTTTCACGGACCTACTTGGAATAACATCCGAAAAATAGTTGAAAATGGAATGTCTCAAATTGTTGCATGGCTGGAAGACAACCTTCTGAATCTGAACATAGATAAAACGAAATATATGTGTTTCAGAAAGACAAACCGGGACAAAATTCCATCAGAATTTAGTATACAGGCTCATTGTTTTCCTGTAATCGTAAAGAAAGTGAACACGTAGATTGCAGCTGTGGCGTCCTTACTCGTGTGGAGACTACGAAATATCTAGGAGTCACTATAGATGACAAAATGACATGGGGACCACATATACATTTAGTCTCCAAGCGAGTAAGGAAACTGATACATGTGTTTAGGTTGCTGCGACAAGTAGCCGATAAAACGCTACTTTTACAAACATATAGGGCACTGGGAGAGTGTATAATAGGCTACTGTGTTTGTTCATGGGGTAGTGCTGCAAAAACATACTTGATAGAGGTGGAACGAGCACAAAGAGCTTTACTTAAAGTAATTATGTCACTACCATTTAAGTACCCAACATCTAACCTCTACAAAGATTGTGATGTGTTCTCTGTGCGGAAAATCTTTGTAAACCAATCAATTAAAAGATATCATAAAGAAATCGTCCCATATTTACCCGCTAATAAAAAACGACGGAGCAAGTGCCCAGTACCTGCCTATAAATCTGCCATTGGCTGGAGACACTATGTGCATATGGCTCCCATTTTATATAATCATCTTAATAATTATTGTTATAATATCAAGTCCTCGGATATGTATGAATTAAAATTAACCATAAAGGATTGGCTTGAGCAATACAATTATGATGCTTTGGAGAAATTATTTCTGAGAGTGGAATAGGCAAAATATATTAGAAAAATGTGTAGAAGGTGTGGTTTTCGTTTTCTTTTTTGTAATGATATAACTTTAACTGCTTCATATTTTTAAATTCTTATATATATGTATGTACGAGTACTACTATTAAATAATAATTTAGGTACTTAAATTAGCTGAACATTTTTGGAAGACACTGTTTGCTGCAACACAGCTAGCGCTAAAGCAGCAGACAGGGTTACTTATTTGTACTGTGCACATTGTTTTTTCTGAAAATAAATTATTTTGTATTATTTTGTATTTTGTATTGTATTTGTATTTGTAATTCAAATGTTTGTACTGTGTCTGGGTGTTTCTATGTATGATAAGTATGTATTTATATAAGTATTACATCAGCTATCTGGCCGCCATATTACAAGCTTTGTTTAGTTTGGGGTCAGATCGTATTGTGTCCGAATTGTCCACCAATATTTATAATTAGAGTAGACTTAGAACATTTAAACGTCAAACAATGTTCGATCAGACGAAACGAAGTAGAATCGAAGTAGGAAAGTCGCGAGTTTATTTCGAAATTACGTTTTTCGTATACAGAGAGTAGACAATAAAGTTTAATAAAGTGGCTAGGATGTTGAATGAACGTCTAATTAAGCTAACTAGCTGCGACGTACATATCATTTGAATTTAATATCAAGGTTTACGTATTTCTTCCTTAAACGGTAACGACAGTTGGCTGCCATGTTTTTTTTGTGTCATAACATTTATTTTTGTCGCAGGCACGTCATCCAAATCATAGACTGGACGTCAATCCCAGCACAAAATGAATATACGAGCCACTATCACTCTGGTAAAACCATGACCCCTTCGAAGCTGTTGATCAACGGCCGAGGCATATTTGACGTGCAAAATGGATCCGACATTGCTTTCACAAAAGCCCCGAGATTCAATGTTGTCAAGGTAGATTTTTTAATGAAAATCTTCATCTTGAAAATGAAATCATATTTTAAACCGATATAAAAAATTTGAGTTCCTCAGTTTGGTTGTGTCTCTTTTGTGTGTATGTTATGCAATAGCTCCACCAATAGACTGGCCTCGTGGCTTAGTGGGTAGTAACTCTGGCTGCGAAGCCGAGGGTCGTGGGTTCGATTCCCACCCAGTGCATATATTTGTGTGATGAATTCAAATGTTTGCACTGCGTCTGGGTGTTTCTATTTATAATAAGTATGTATTTAAAACTATATATGTATTATATCAGCTATCTGGTGGTGTCCATATTACAAGCTTTGCTTAGTTTGGGGTCAGATGGTGTTGTGTGTGAATTGTCCACCAATATTTATTATTTATTTATTTATTTATTTAGCTCCGCCAATTGTGAAACGGTTTTGACTCTTTTGTTTGGTTGAACTTCAGAGGTGGCTCCATTTAAATACTATTGAAATTGTTGTAGCGGTTTTAGAATTATTTACAAAAATACTTCGCTGTATTTTACAGAGTATTTTATTATTCAGAATAATTATAATAGAGTATTTTTCGAGCGTCTGAGTGTAATTTTTTAATTTAAGTCAGTTTTGTAGGAGAAAATCAAGTTACGTATCAATTAGTTAATTCTTGATGTAATTTTTTTTATAAAGTCCATCTGGGCAAGTACTTCGCTCTTGATTTAAAGGGGATTGTTTCCAAAGAAATTACAGGGCATAAATCATATTTTATCTTTTTTTTTAATAAAGACTCATCGACGATCGACGACGATCAGGACTGTGCCTGATGGTAAGCAACATGCCTGACACATAACAGCACAGTGACACGCAGCTATTGGAACATGAACAGTACAAATCATTACCTAGAACTGCACTGCGCTCGTCACCCAGAGATCTAAGATCTTATATCTCTAAGCCCTGTAATTTCTCTGGAAACATTGCCCTTCAAACCGGAACACCGTAATGTTTGCACACTACTGCTTGGCGGTAGAATAACTGGCAAAGGTGTGGTACTTCCCCCAGGCGGACTCTGCCAAGAGTCCTACTACTACAACTCTTCTGTCTGGATGACGTGCGCAGTGTAGTGCTAGGTACTAGTTTGGACTCTTCATGTTCCAATAGCTCCGTGAAACTGTTCTGCTATGGGCAGGCGTGTTACTAGTCTTCAGGCACATGTCCTGCTCGTGGCATCATTCTACACCATGTTTATAGGTATAACATATGTATAAAACTTGGCTCGTGCCTCGGCTTTTCGTTTCCAACGGTTGCTGGCGGATCACGTCTCTTAAATTCTCCCACACCTAATTTTAACACAAGAATACTTCTCGTTACCACAGCGGTTGTAACGCTGGCGAAACATCGAGTTAATTAAATGATAGTTATGATCGTGATTAAGTCCTGTAAAATGTTTAAATTATGTGCTCAAATGGAAAGTTTAAAAACAATACACACAATACAATCTGGCCGCCATATTACAAGCTTTGCTAAGTTTGGGGTCAGATTGTGTTGTGTGTGAACTGTGTGTGAATTGTCCACCAATACTCCTATACCTACATGAAATATTAATTCTATTTTGTTTATTTTCAGGGTTACAGCTATAGATTCCGTTTAATAAACGCAGAGTTTTCGTACTGCCCCGCCGAATTGTCAGTTGATGGTCATGATATCATCATCATAGCATCAGATGGCCACTATCTGGAACCTGTCACTGGTGAGGATTTAGCTTTTATTACGATCTAGTGGTGCCTAACGGGTTTGTACGTGCAAATTTTGCTCTTTTTCTGTCTAACTGAATCGGCTTTGTCTTTGCTATTGTTTTCTTTATAATTCAGTAAATCATTTATTGCATAGTACAAAGCTGACAAAGTAAGCTGAGCCCTTACCTTGTTATGGTATGGCAATATTAATTGTATAATTACAGCCTTAGCATACATTTATAGTACGGAATATAAGTTACTAAACTAAACCAAAATATTAGGAAAACTACTACCGTGAGAGTGTGGTGTAGTCATATAGATATTAATTTTGACTGTACATTATTGTAATAGTAGTGTTTTATAAGACATGTGCCTGATGGTAAACAAAATGCCTGTCACAACAGCACAGTGACACGGAGTTATTGGAGCATAACGAGTCCAAATCATTACCTCTCTACAAACAAAACAAAACAAAAAACGGCTCGACTGATTTGAACGATTTTTTTGTATACGTTTGGGTAGGGCCCTGGATGGTTTAGATTCACAAAGACCCCGGCAGATGGCGCTGCAGTTGGTATCTAGGTCATTATCCCAGCGAAGCCGGAATGGGCCGCTAGTTGTACACATATCAATAAAGAACTTTGACTTAGTTATTCTACCGCCAAGCAGTAATGTGCAAACATTACTGTGTTCCGGTTTGAAGGGCAATGTTTCCAAAGAAATTACAGGGCTTAGAGATATAAGATCTTAGATCTCTGGGTGACGAGCGCAGTGCAGTGCTAGGTAATGATTTGGACTCTTCGTGTTCCAATAGCTGCGTGTCACTGTGCTGTTATGTGTCAGGCATGTTGCTTACCATCAGGCACATGTCCTGATCGTCTCGTCACTCCTTATTTAAAAAAAAAAAAAAACCTAGCGCTGCACTGCGCTCGACACCCAGAGATCTAAGATTTTATATCTCTCTGCCTTGTAATTTCACTGGAAACATTACCCTTCAATCCGGAACAGCAATATTTGCACATTACTGTTTGGCGGTAGAATAAGTAGTAAAGGTGTGGTTTTCCCCAGACGGACTCTGCCAAGAGTCCTACCACTACAAAATATGCTATTAACTGTACTATTCCGGGCTACAACCTAACTGTGTTCCAAATTCCAATATGATCCGTTCAGCCGTTCCGACGTGTTTGAGCAACAAACATCCAAACTTTGATATTTAGAATATTAGTAGGATATTATTTTTGTACATTTATGTTGTGTGGTCTCTTGTAGTTGTTTTTCTATTGTACCACAGAAAAAGCCGTTTTTACTAAAACATTGTCTTTCAGCAAGATCTTTGGTGTCGTACGCTGGAGAGCGTTTCGACTTCATCATTAAAGCTAACAAACCTATAAAGAACTATTGGATAAGAGTTCGTGGCATCATGAACTGTGTCAAGTAAGTATACCTACAGTCCTATATACATAAAATATTATAAATGTGAATGTAAGTTTGTTTGTTACGCTTTAACGCGAAACCTAGGTACTTAACCAATCATGAAACTTTGTATACATATTTTTGGAAGTATTAGAAGTAACATAGGCTAAAAACAATTCCTCTTCTAATCTATTATTCTGCAACGCCGTACAAAAATCATGCAACAATGAGAAACGATCGCAATAACTGCACTCAGTTGGAAAGGTTACAAGTGACGGCATAGTGCTGAATCTTATTACTTTATACCCTGCTATCATCCTACATAGGTCTCCTGGTGGTCCATTTGACCCATAGACGTTTTTGCCACTAGGCTGGACGTTCTCGTTGTAAAGTTGACCGTTCTTGCCACTAGGGCGGACGTTCTCGCCAATAGATTGGCCGTTCTTGCCACTAGTCGCTTGATACACTGTAGTAACTATATTACACGAAATGACGAAAATCGACAAACTTAACTTTGCGATCGGGTTTTTATCGGGCTCTTAGACCACTTGGGAACCCGAAAAAACTCTGACTCAAGGGTCAAAATTGTTAGTTTACATTTCAAGCACATTCATTATAAACAAATACTACCACTGGAAGCGCCTTGAAACGCCCTTGAGAATAATGGGCTTAAACAGGTACAAGTAAGGCAGCACTTCATAAATATGCTGAAACGTAAACATCGCACGTAGGTAACCTGACACCAGTGACACCCGTTTTCCCGCCAAAATTGTAAACGCAAGTCGCCGCCAGAGTATCAAGCGGCTAGGGTGGGCGCCACTAGAGTCCAGTCAAATTTACTAATTTTGTCCTTTTTAGTTCTACTAAAATGCGTCAAGTAGCGGTTCTACATTATAACGGCGCTAGTAACGGCGAGCCTCATAATGCCGACGACTTTGGCCCCCGTATACGAGACGAAAAGGTAAATAGAACTAAAAATGCTTAGGTATTTATAAGTAACTAATAGCGCTCCGTGGTTTCACTCGCGTTGTTCCTGTTCCTGTTATTATCCATAAATGAGTGGGTAATTTTAAAAAAGTGGTTTTATTGTTGTTGTCTAAAGCAGTCTATAATGGCTCTTTACAGTGGGCGTCTGGGAAAGAGTAGTATGTAAGTAAGGTACTGGCAAAGGTGCCAGTAATTCTACCGCCAAACAGTAATATGGAAATATTACTCTGATCTGGTTCAAAGGGCAGTGTTTTCAGACAAATTACAGAACAAAGAGATAAATTGCGTTATGTGGTGACGAGCACACTGCCCAGCTTTGCAGTCTTGGACTCTTCATGCTCAAATTCCTGCGTGATATTTTGCTTTTTTGGGCAAACGTATTGCTTGCTATCAGGCGAATATTTTGCTGGTCTTGGTGCTTTCTATTTTATAAATTTATAACATAAAAGTGGTTGTCTGTAAAGTCAGTTTAAGTGCGACAGCATCATAACAAAACATTGATAGATGCGGCGCAAGCGTACAATGAGCGTAACGGGACAATTAATGTAACAGGACATAACGGGACACATTTTCGTGCATGAGCCTGCGTTCATCGATTTAATAGTCAAATAGTTCAAGTCAAAAATACTAGTTTTGACAAAGATGTCGAATGTAATAGCAAAAAAAATAATCGAAATCTATGAGTTTTAATGTGTGCACTAGTATACAGCACAACTTTAAATAAAGTATAAGTATAACCTCTTTGAGCACAACCTTAGATAATCTTTGAGCACAACTAATACAGACTAGAATCTGCGAGTCACATATTATTATAAGCTCAAACTTCACCTGTAATTTTGTGTATTTATCCAAGTGCTAATGTACTCGAACAAGTTAGCTTTAACGTTCAAGGAAAACACCATAAGGCACGTATTTCAAAGTCATGCGTCATCCTTCAAACCGCACTGAACCAGCATGGCGAACCGATGTGACTTTTTCCATGTTTTTGTTATAGTATATACATATATAAAACATATTCTAGCAGTTTTATCCTTGTAATTTCACTGGAAAGATTGCCCTTAGAACCGGAACACAGTAATGTTTTCACATCACTACTTGGCGATAGAATAACTGGCAAAGGTGCGGTGCTTCTCTAGGCGGACTCCGCAAAGAGTCTTACTACTTACTATAATGAGAGTAGGTATCGAGTTTTAACAGTGGAAAAAATTTAGTGGTCTGGTCATAAATGACATAATGATTAGTTCAACTTACTGCGTTATGCATCATGCGTCATGCAGTTTTGTATAATAAACCTTATAGTAAATTACCTACATAATTATAACAATATTTTTTACTTGTCACAGCAAATTAACCCAGAGAACCAAGGTGAAGAACAAAGTGCCACGAAGACTATTTCTAAGCTTCAATATATCAAATCAACCCCATTTGATGAAGCCCTCAAAACTACGCCAGACTATAAACTTTTTGTGGCTTACGACTTGTATTATATAGACAATGAATTCTTCAATAAGGACCCTTATTACAATCATAATCAAGGTTAGTATAATAATTATAGGAATTAACATTAAGAACAAAGAAGGAACGCGGACGGTCTGGTTAAAGGTGTACACTGACGTAGAAGATACTGGTGTATCCTAAAAGTTTCCTCAGTAATAAGGAAATAATAATCGTAAGTTTTGTCCCTTAGAGTATCTACTTATGTTTTCCTCAAATGTCGAACATGTCCTCATTGATCTCTGTCAAGTTTAACAGTTCCAGCTTTGAGTGAGTTTTTGGAATAAAATCAGAATGTAGTAAATCTTAGTTAGGGTCTATTTTTAATTATAATTTTCAAGTAAAAATCAGGGGGTGAAATTTAATTTTAATTCCAACTTTAAAATGGTTTATATACCATTAAGAGAAAAAATGCATCGTAATGTTAGGAAAATAGTAAATTTCCTGCTTCTTGGGTATAATATGACAGATTTATTAAATGTATAGATCTGAAATTAGTGATTTTAACAATATACTATAACAGTAATAATATTAATTCGATAGTGTTTTGTTCTAATGGGAGAATTTTAATTTAAAGAAGAAAAAAGCATAGATACTTATCATAATTTTGGAGATGGCGGTCGAGCTCAATGGCCAACCAATACATTTTTTTAACCCAAACAATATTTCGTATTTGTTTTCGGTACTGTAAGACGAGTGAAAGCGTAATAAAACTAAGCGTATAATAACATTACTTAACTATTTTCAGTGAAGTCACTAAACAAGGATTATTCTGTACCCACACCTCAACTCAACCACATCAGCATGAAGCTTCCTGCATCTCCACTTCTCATCTCCAGGCCTTCATCAGATAATTTCTGCAATGCATCCACTGTTGGCGACAAATGCAAAACGACATTTTGTAAATGTCCCCACGTCATCTCCGTTAAGTTGAATTCTGTTGTCGAAGTTATAATAATAGACGAAGGGAATTCAATGAATGCAAACCATCCGTTCCATCTACATGGGCATCATTTCAGAGTTGTAGGACAAGAGAGGATCAGTACTGGAACAACACTTGAAGAAGTTAAAAGACGTGATAAGGCTGGACAGTTGAAAAGGCATTTGAAGGGTAGACCACCATTTAAAGATACGGTTACAGTTCCAGATGGTGGATATACAATTATAAGATTCAAAGCTGATAACCCTGGTTATTGGTTGTTCCACTGTCACATAGAATTCCATGCGGAAGTGGGCATGGCTTTAGTATTCAAAGTTGGAGAACATGAAGATATGCCGCCAGTGCCACCAGGTTTTCCTACTTGCGGGGATTATAAAAACAATGGTGGTAGTGGATTCAACATGGGCGGTGGAACTATATCGCCTAGTTTTCTGAATGGTATGAATTTACCAAGTAATGTATTTGCAAAAGTAGCAAAACAGTACAATGCTTACCATTCTGTAATAGAAATGCCACAAGGTGGTGAAATGGAAATAGTATTTAAACCGCAACAGTAGGGGAAATAATGTAACATAAATGAAATTTGGTTTTATAGGAGTAATCTAGGAATCGGGAAATAAAATCAGCAAACGGATAACTAAGCTTTATACCTAATTTTGTTTTGGATTTATTAGTGTAACACAATTATTTTGGTTAAAAATAAGATGTTCTGTATATTGTATTGTACAATAAACCTGTAAATTACAATTATATCTAATTAGTTTTTGTCACGTTTTTGTATTCTTATTTTTATTTATCGATTAAATCCCTATAATCCTATCCAAAATCATTTTGCCCGATCCCAGCGATGCGACAATGTGGTTTAGAACAGAATCTGCTCCCATAGATAACGTTTCAATTTCTATTGGAAGACACCCAGTTTTTAGCCTTAAGTGAATAATTACTCACGTAATGTTATCCATATCAATCCATAGTTCAGTTTTTTTTTATTAATTGAAGTAAGTTGTTGAAGCCACACAGAAGTAACGTGCTGATATTACTGTGTTCTGGTTTGAAGGGAAATGTTTCCAGGAAAATTACAGGGCTAAGAGATAAATCATCATATATCCCGGGGTAACGAGCGTAGGGCAGTGCTCGGTAGATAAATAATTGGACTATCCGAATTCTACGTGCCCAAGCAACACGTTTATTTACAAGGCGTGTTGCTTACCTTCAGACGCTGTCTTGCACGTTTCATCACTCTTTATCATACGTATTAAAATACCTAAAAACCCTAAAGTCTGATCAAATCAAGCCTTTTTGGAGGAATACTAGACGAACGCAAGCAAAGTGATAAAAACAATTTTGTCCATGACCCATAATGCTATTAGCTGTATCTTCAGTTAACATATGTATGTACAACCTGCAAATGTTTGCTTTATAATTATTATTCAACTCTAGAGAATTCGGTACAATTTGTTTATTACCTTATTAGCAGGAAAAATAGTAATAATGTAATGAGCAACTACGTAAAAACAGAAAACGTCATTAATTATTTCATTCGTCATTTCGTCGTCAGCCACTCTTTGGTGATTTTATTTTAGATACATCATAGTGACAGCTAGACCGACATATTTACAGAAAACTTTTTAATCCTCCTAATGTTACAACTGTGATAGTTTGGATGTTTGTTGCTTAATCACGTTGCAACGGCTGAGTTAACGGATGAGTTTCAAATTAACAACATGCAAATTTTGGCCCGTGACCAAAATTTTACTAATCTTATAATTTATACTCTTCTATCATCCTCACAGGTCTCTTAGTGGATCATATGACCCATACATTTTGTTCACGAGCCTGTAGTATGTTACTTTATAATCTGGAATAACACATACATTAATAATCTTCATTTTACCACACGGAGTTATGAGAACAGTCGTCTGGTGAAAATCAAAGCACGTTGACACCACATTTTATGTGAAATAACCCCCTTTTCCATGTCAAATAGCATAGCCAGCAGTAAAAGGGGTTTTATTTTCCTTTGACGTTTTTTATAGATTACACTGCAGTTGAAAACCACATAAACGTCATAGTGACAGCTAAACTGACGCATTTACATACATTTACAGAAGGCCTTATGTGTAAAACAAACCTTCCAAATGTATGTACGCCTATAACTTTTGAATGACTAGATTGGTGCACTGATGCAGTGAGCATGGGGTGATTCTGGTTTTGTGTTCGTAATTGTCAGGACAAGGTTTTAATACAAGATTTTAAATTTAGAAAATACTAACGGAAAATATTGACGGCAAGAAATTTGCCGGGTCAGCTAGTGTTGTATAGTTTTGTTGTTTTTCATTGTGGATTATCTCATTTACGAAAAACTTGGTTGAAGCATCCTCAGTGTTTAGACGTCAGGGCGTTTGGCACCCGCAGTTGATCACCGTGGTAGTCACGGCATGCCATGAGTGTGCCGGTGTCGCGGCGTTACTCTTGATGTGGGCCCGAGAACGGGCGGGCCGCGGCGGGTTTGCGGAAGAGTTCTAGAGCGTTTTCGCGTTCCCGCCATCGACGGCAATCCCTGTGGATGTTTCACGCATAGATACCAATGGTAATCTTTAGTCTTCTGTAAGTAGGTGGTACATAACATTTCTGGAACATAACATATTTATTAGATACTAACAGGGTTCTCTACACCTCTAATACTTCTCTTCTAATCCGTTATTCCGCAACCCCGTACAAAAATCATGCGAAAAGAAAAAAATATTGATGGTTGCAACGCCCTATCTTCACCTGCACTCAGTTGGACAGCTTATAAGTAAATAAATAAATATTGGTGGACAATTCGCACACAACACCATCTGACACCAAAGTGAAGGTATAGTGCTGAATCTTATTATTTTATACCCTTCTATCACTCTTACATAGGTCTCCTCTTCGTTCATATGACCCATACATTTTGTACACGGACCTGTAGTCTATATTTAATTTAGATTAATTAATTCTACTTATGTTTTTAACTATTGTAATTAGCTCGATTTTCTTTAAGTTTTAAAGTTATTTTAATAAGTAGCAATTTTTTATACTTTTTATTTCCTTTATTGTAGGAGCTCTACATGTTTTTTTTCTTATTATCTTTATTTTATTCATTATTATTGTATTAATTACGAAAGCTGCAGACGTAGGGTTCAGAAAGGAAACTAGAATTTCTTACAACAAATTTTACTATACTTAAACTCACGTTACAATATCTTAAACCTAGACGCGAATGCGCTCGATGTGAGAACGACATTCACATGATAGGATCTTAAGTCTATCTAGCCTAGGTGTGAATGCGTTCGATGTAAGAACGTCACTGACTTCTTTATTGAAACTAGATTCGATGAAGGGTTATCTGGACCACAGTTAATGTGGAGCGTCTGCGAATTGTGGTTGGCACGAGGCAATTCACTGCTGATGCCGAGTTCTGGTGAATTTGCTGTCTTGAACCTGGTGATGGAATGCAGCTCACGTTGTTGAGACATGTGTAGGTACGTAACATACTGGTATGTTTGTATGACAAATACATGTTTTTGTTATTATAATTTACATCAGTTTCCTTTCAATTTCAAAATTCCCGTTCTAATTAAGTTTGTTTACGTAAGTTTTGCAATACGTGTAAGGTTTAGGTATTGCAAAATTTACGCAAACAACTGGTTTATTCATTCATAGGTGGTGTACCCTGAGTGTCACGTAACAATTTCCCTCTTGTGTGTTGATTAATTCTGGCCAGAGAGGGAACTTCTATTCGCGCATTTCGTTTTTCGAGCAGCGCTAGGAGTTCAAGGAAAAAGACTGAAAAACTCGGGAAGGTTACTCGGTTGCTTAGTGTTAAGCTTTTTAAGGCCAGGTTTTATTCTTAAGTCTAGATGAGGGTCCTGCGCGCGCATTCCGATAAGCAAAGTACTCAGTGGAAAGACAAGAGCCACAAAGGCGGAACTGCGGCTATCCCTAGCCGTAGGCTGGACTTCTTATTACCTCTTATCTTAGCCAAAATCCTCGGCAGTGACAGGTCGTATGCGGTGGAGGAGCAAGAGGATGCAATTACCTCTCAGTGTGGCAAGCCATGGAAGAAGCCTATGTCCAGCATACATACTTAGATAGGCTGATGATGATGATGGCAACCAGTAAATCTTAGCGAGTAGGTTCGTAACGCTGTTATTTTTATTATCTTTATAACTGTTATCTTTATGCTATGATAGCAAATTTTTATTAGTTTTATTTATATGTGTTTTCATTATTATAGAAAAACAAAGACGTTTCAAAATCACAAATAGGTAGATAAAAGATTTAATTGATAACTATACATATCTGATATCGTATACTATCTACATCACATACTGGAGGTCTTTGATCCTCACTACATCCTAACTACAAGGTTATAATAGCATCAGTAGTAGTATATTGTATTGAATATCTCCTACTTATATGTATTTCCTATGGCGATGTGTACCTCCAATCCTATTATTAATATATCAACGAACAAAGTTTGGGTGATTTCGATAAAATTGAAATGGTCCACCTCCGAAGTATGTTTTTTATAGCATGGAGTGACGAGACGAGCAGGTCATGTGCCTGGTTGTAAGCAACATGTCTATAACATCACAGAGACACACACACAGCTATTGGAACATGAAGAGCCCAAGTCATTACCTAGCACCACACTGCACTAGCTGCCAGGAGATATAAGGGTTTATCTTTAGGGGGATCTACCAAACAAGATAAGAATCATCAAAATCTATTCACAATTAGCTGTCGCGTAACACATTTACATACTCGTACATACAAAGACATACCTATACAACCGAATTAAGTAATTATTTGTTTTTCTTCTATTTGAAGTAGGTTCAAAATTCGACTCTTTCAAATTGGACAGGCACTGTTTCACCTCGTAAAAGCGAGGAGGTAATACGTTTCATAAACTACAAGAATTATATCATAAGCATGAGGCATACTGACTAAACCTTACTTTTATATAAAAGGAACATTTATAAGGACTCATTTATAAACCAGTTCTTGGTGACAGCTCAAGTTTAAATAATAAATCAATTATTTTATTCTCAATAATAAAATTGTGTGACGTGACTCTGGTGTGATTTCATTTATTTCAAAGTGAATAATAAAATAAAAAGAGACAAATCTATGTTTTAGTTTTTATTAAAACGTGAGTAAAATTTTGATTAAATTAAGCTAATTAAAAATGTACTAGTATGTGTAAGTTTGTTTCAAGTTCAAATTTGAAATAAATTAGTTTCTGAAATATCACATAGGGGTATTCAAAAAACAAATTTGAAGGTACATGGCTAGCCTCGTGGCTTAGTGTGCAGTAGCTAACGTAGGTCGTGAGTTCGATTCCCACCCATATTTGTGTGATGAATTCAAATATTTCTACTGTGTCTGCGTGTTTCTATGCATAATAAGTATGCATTTACAACTATATAAGTATATTATCAGCTATTTGGCCGCTATATTACAGCTTTGCTTAGTTGCAGATGGTGTTGCGTGTGAATTGTCTACCAGCAACTTATTTATATGCTATTAACATTTTTTAACGCAATTTAACTTCAATATATAACACTAACAGCGCCCTGTACCCGTGTAGTTTCTGTTATCTTTATATTTCGGTGATAAAAAATAACCTATATGTATTATTTCTGACTATAATTTAACAGTGTTCCTAGTTATTTCAACCTGATCCATTCAGCTGTTCCGATGTGATTAAGCAATATTTGTACTGTGCCTGGGTGTTTTCTATGTATATTAAGTATGCATTTAAAAATATATAAGTATTATATCAACTACCTGGCTTCCATAGTCAAGCTTTGCTTAGTTTGGGGTCAGATGGTGTTGTGTGTGAAATGTCCACCAACTAATATCCCAACTTTCGTATACTTTTATTATGTTCGTACGGTTTTTTTACTCATACTCATACTCATTTTTCATACTTTCTGTACATGTCATACTTATGAAATATATTAATTACATCATTTAGTTAAATAGTATCATCATTAGTAGACTGGCCTCGTGGCTTAGTGGGTAGTAGCTCTGCCTGCGACGCCGAGGGTCGTGGGTTCGATTCCCACCCAGTGCAAATAATTGTGTGATGAATTCAAATATTTGCACTATGTCTGGGTGTTTCTATGTAAAATAAGTATGTATTTAGAACTATATAAGTATTCTATCAGCTATCTGGCCGCAATATTAAAAGCTTTGCTTAGTTTGGGGTCAGATGGTGTTGTGTGTGGATTGTCCACCACCACCACCAATATTTAGTTTTACGTAGGAACGTTGTGTTTTTAGGTTTGACTGTCATTTGGTCTATTTTGTGTGACGTTATTAAATTACATCGATCTACTTCTTGTGATAACTTGAGATCTATTATGAATCACAAGCAATGCCTCGGGGGTTTACCCCCGTAGCTCCAGTTCATTCACTCATTCAAGCAGCCCAATTGTGGAATGAATTCTCCAATGTAATCTCGAGCTCTGAAATGTCTGATAAGGTACCCACGACACGGGCCCAGAGCCTAGTGTGGGGCCATTGGTTAAATGTTATCTGTTTTTGTACAAAATAGTGTTTAAAGTGTTTAATTATCTATTTCCATAAGACAATCTCCCTCCTTGGAGTCTTTTAAAGGTCACGTCAAAGAATATTACCTGTCGAAACTACAATCATAATATCCCGTTATTCCCCTTAGTTTCCTGTTGCGTAATGTGTCATTATTTACCGTTTACTTTTTATCTATAGATATTTATTTGACTTAAATAAGTATCAATAATATTTTTATATAGCTACCTATAAATGTATTAGTATAACATACATAACATAAGCAGCCCACTAAATGTTCCCACTGCTGGGACTCGGGGCCTTCTCTCGCAAGTAGAGAGTTAAGGCCATAATCCACCACGCTGGCAAAGTGCGGGTTGGTGGCCTGTATTAGTATATCATAGAAGTATGTGAGTATTAGCATGTAATTTTATTAGCAGGTATGTTTATTTTATTCTATTGTTAGCGTATATATCTACGTTATTTAACTGATGCAGTCTGGATTGGCACATCCCGGTATTAAAAATATCAAAAACCATTTCCACCCAAAGGTTGCCTGGGAGAAATCGCTTTCAGCGATAAGGCCGCCTGTTGTAGCACTAGCTGTTACTGTTTTTCTTTGTCTGTAAATCTATTTTTCTTTTGGTGTGAACAATAAAGAGTATCTATCTATCTATCATTGCCGTCGCTTCCGTTTTTCAGTTCAGTTTTTCAGAGTAGTGAATGTGCGATTTTTTGTTAGGACATGTCATAATCCATACTAATATTATAAATGCGAAAGTAACTCTGTCTGTCTGTCTGTCTGTCTGTCTGTCTGTCTGTCTGTCTGTCTGTCTGTCCGTCTTTACCGCCTAAATCAACCAACAGATTTTGATGAAATTTGATACATAGATAGAATAGATCCCGAGAAAGGACATAGGCTACTTTTTGTTCCGAAAAAAAGGTTGAAAGGGTTAAAATAAGGGATGAAAGTTTATATGGAAAACTTCGTCATTGTTGAAGAACTATGAAACTTTACGTCTAGATATTTAACACGAAACCATAAAATGTATGTTTTAGCAGTTTTGTAGTTTCGAACTGTACCTACGGGGGTGGAGTTGGGGGTGAAAGTCTGCAAGTTCAATATTATTGAAGATAAAACCATGAAACTTTGTATCTAGACACTTGAAATGGAGTCGATAAACGTTTGTTCCAGCAATTTTATAATTTCTAACTATACGGGGATACTTATATAACCGCTTGATACACTGGCCGCTTTTCGCGTTTTACAAATTTGGCAGGAAAACGGGTGTCAGGTTACATAAGTGCGGTGTTTATGTTTCGAAATATGAAGTGCCACCTTACTTTTACCCGTTTGAGCCATTTACTCTCAAGAGCGTTTCAAGACGCTTCTAGCGGTATCATTTATTTATAATTAATGTACTTAAATAAATTTAAGATGGCCGCCGCTACAAAATGGCGGATAATTTATGTTTTATTAATCCCATCAATATGGGTATCAAATGAAAGGGTTCAACAAGCAGAATAAAATATACTATAAAAAAATTGAAATCCAAGATGGCGGCCGCTACAAAATGGCGGATAACGTAGGTTTTATCAATCCCATCAATATGGGTATCAAATGAAAGTGCTCAACCAGTAGAATACAACGTACTATATAAAATTAAAATCCAAGATGGCGGCCTCTACACAATGGCGGATAACTTAGGTTTTATCAATCCCATCAACATGGGTATCAAATAAAAGGGCTTGACAAGAAGAATACAGTGCACTATACAACCTCAATATTTAAGATGGGCGCAGCCACTAAATGGCGTATCAGACAGAATTTTTGATAGTCGACGAGATTTCCATGGTGTCTTATCAAATGTTATGCATGATGGACGCTCGATTAAGGCAAATTAAGAACTGCGAAAATGAGTTTTTTGGAGGAGTAAACGTATTACTTTTCGGTAATCTTTTACAACTGCCTCCTATAAAATGATCAGGAACACCTGTTTTCAATTCTAATACGAAATTAGATATGAAAGTAGCTCTCTCTGTCCGTTGCCGTCTAACGCCTAAGCCACTTAAAGAGTTTGTTACAATTTGGTGCACAGATAGGACAACGGCGACTTTTTATCACAGAAAAAGAGTTGAAAAGAGTGGAAATGAGGAGTAAAAGTGTGCATGGAAGGATCTTTGCACTCTTTGTATGCTATTTTTAACCGACTTAAAAAAAGGAGGAGGTTATCAATCCAGTTGTATTTCCAATTGTGAATCAATTTAGATGGTTATTTTTTTGGTTGGTAGATTATAGTTCTGAGGTGGTCATATAAATTTTATCGAAATCAGTGGGGCGGTTTTTGAAATATGAACAACAAACTAAAATTTGCGTTCATGTAATCAGGCGATATATCTACTAATAGACTCTAATAAAATTTGGTGGACCGTCCCAATATGATTTTAAATTAAAGTCTGTTTTTGATAAATTTTTGAGGACATAGTTTTTTTGTAATTTGTCGTGTAAATTGTACATTTATTAATAAATATAAAACTTTGACTTAGACCGACTTTGATTAGGAAACGTGAATTTGTATGTTAGTAGACATACGAGTAGGTACTGCCTCAATTACTTTAATCAATATGTGGCGCGGACGAAGTCGCGGGTAAAAGCTAGTATGCCATATTTTTGAATAGCATTTCATATAGTAAACCAAGAACTTAATACGGTGTAACTGGAGAAACGTACATAACTTTAAAAATTGTTGATTATTACGTTTGAGCCTAGATAGTGTTTGTTGAAAAATATTCAAACAAACTTTATTAAAAAAAAATGTGCTTGTGGAAAACTGTACCTACCTCTGTTTACTCGTTTTCCTGGGTACGGTACACTACATACATACATTACGTACAGAGAAACCAGTTTTATTGTTAAAAACATAATGTATTTGACCACTTTCTATTCCAATTGGGACTCGGGGCTTTTTCTCATAAGGAGAGAGTGAAGATCATAACCCACCAAGCTGGCCAAACACGGGTTCATGGATAATGGATATCCTCGAAATATTTTTTCTTGGAACATACCTGTTTATTTTTTATGTTTTCTTTCACCATTAAACCCTGTGATGATAACAAAACTTTTACTTGAAAAAAAAAGCACACAGGTTAGGTTAGGTACGGGACAAATAAATAAAAAAAAAGAAAATGTAAAAAAAAGATACTTGTAATGACAAACGTCACGGACCCCAGAGACTGTGGAGCGGCAAAATAATAACAAAAAAAAAGTTAGGTACGGGATTCAAACCTACGAAGTCATAATTGAGAGTTAAACGCTTTTACCACTTCTGCCAGCCACCACGGGTTCAATTCATTGTCAATAGTTAAGTATTAGTTTACAACATCATCATGTGATTAATAAAATACGTCATTACATGTTTTATTATAGTTATAATGCATTTATTATGCTCTTATTTCTATTGACGTATTAATAACAATGTTCCTATGAAAATAGAAATCATGCGGATGAATGTATACTCAGTAATCGTTCTATTGTAGCAAAATAATTATCACGATTTATTTTATTTGTTTACGCGTGGAGCTATTGTCTAATTACTCTATGATACGGTAGCTCTTGTTCTTATAAATTTAGTATTAGATTTTCGCCTGACGACTTGAATAGTAGCGTGGGGCTCAATAATGAAAACGTGATAAATAGTCTACGGATAAAAGCATAAATTTAAGCAGCCCACGAAATGTTTTCACTGCTGGAACTTGGGGTATTCTCTCGCATGGAAATGTTCAAGGTTATAATCTACTATAGGAACCAAACCAGCATTGGCGGATGACGGGTGCTCTCAAAAGATCTTTTGTGACGTCACTCGAATCGTCATAGTTTCGTATTTTTTTGTTTGTCACATAAAAGAAAAACACGTGTGCAATATTTTTTTTACCACTAATTGGTAATTTTGAGTCACCATGCCTTACCCCACTGAATACCGTCACGGAAAAATACAAGAGTGAAATTAAAAATGTTGAACAACCACCGACTATCTTGGATATAACACTTGTAAGGGTGTTACATTGCCATAGAACAGCCAATACTATTATTACCTCTCATAATTATAATTACCCGTATATTGCGGGAATTGCGAAAAAAACTATCTCCATTTTGTGTCATAGTAGTATTTAATTAATCAAATCTTTTATTTGATACCCATATTGAAGGGAATAATAATAATGTAATATAAAAAAAAAAAAAAAAAAAGCTGCGAAACTGACAACACGTTTTTTCTCTCTGATATTGTATTATATGCATTTTTTTTGTGTTATATTTTACAGTTTTTGTGTTTTTCTACATTACAACAGTTTCTATCAAGTCTATTTCTCATAATATCATATTCTTACAACGCTAAATCCATCAATAATATAAAAATGAAGACTATTTGGAAAAATTGTTTTGACAGCCCAATGTCAACAGAACATTTCAAGAAAACTATGAAAATTCAAGGAAAAATACGTAATAAAACATGATTACGAGATCAAAAACGGCACAAGCAGCCCCACAAAACGCACGCCTTCCACCCTCGGCTGCATCCACGTCGCTCAGCCCTTCAGACTCTTCCTCGGACGATGAGTTCCATACACCCGCCGAGGAAAGCGGATCGAGTGAAGTGAGTGTGGCCCCGACGCCGCCGCCGCCAAGACCAACTGTACGACGGACGCGTCCCCAGCTGCCGGCACGCTTGGGGCCTGTGAGGCAATCTGCCTCGCGCCCGGCCCTCGCTACCGGTAGTGTAGTGCGTCGCATGCGATGGACTCGACAAATGAACGAGAACTGCATGCGCGCCTATTTCAGGGCTACAGAAGGAGGAACCAACCTGACCGCGTACTGTGCCAGAATGTTGTCTCTGTTTCAGGCCCTTGAACCAGCTGTCACCGTTTCCGCACAACGGCTATCTGATCAGGTTCGCGCTATTCAGAGATGTAAGTTGCTGGATGGCTCGGCACTTGATCAACTACGCCTGGAGGAACAACGTACTCGCCCAGCTTCTACTTCGATCCGGGATCCGCCCGCCGCGTCATCGACCCTGACACTGACCTCAGTGCCGACGTCAGTGGCGATACTTGCGGCCCCGGTCGACCCCGTCATCGAGGATTAAGACTCGGCGAGTAGTAATGTATCTGACCAGGTAATAGAGCAACTGAGGAGCGCTTTGGAAGACGCGATCTTGCGATATGTATCCACACCCCAACTCTAGGTCGCGCTTACCGCGTTTACCCACCCATAAACGGAATTTGGCTTTGATGGGAGCCCTGAATACTTTGCTAGTGCCCTACCTGGGAACTAGCAAAGGATTTGACTGATACCCATTCTATTCTGTACTGTGGTGCTATCGCGGCGTGTCGCGTTGCACGTGTCAAGTTCCCAGACACTGACCGTACAACGCGAACCGTCGGAGATGCACCCGCATGGCAAGTACGAATAGAACGGCGTATCAGCAAATTCAGGACTCTTATAGCAAAAAGCTAATCTGCTTCAGACAGGGGAACAGTCGTCCCCGAGTCATGCGTTTCGTAGCACAGGCATTTGCTGGGACTGGTATCCGTCCCCAGCACTATCTTGCCAATGCTACGGAACGTATTGACTACCTGAAGCAGAAAGTTTATGCGTGGGCAAACCGTATTCGCCGCTACAGAGGCGTGTGAATCGATATCGGCAAAATCGCGACTTCCAGAGCGATCAAAGGAAGGTGTACCGAAGCTGGGAGGGAACTACGAGTCCACGTGTGAACGATACGCAGCTACCGGATGTCAGCGCTATGAAAAGTTTCTGGCGCAGCATCTGGTCGGTGCCTGTCGAGCACACGGAGGGAGCTTGGATGCGTGTTATCGAACGTGCATGTGAGCTTATCGAACCCATGGAGTCTATTACAATCGACTCCATAGACGTTAGTTGTGCTATCCGGACGGCTCAGAACTGGAAAAGTCCTGGACCGGACGGATTGCACAACTTCTGGATAAAGTGGTTTCGGTGCTCACATGAACGTTTGGCAACACAATTCAAGAAGCCCTGGAGACGGGTTCTCTTCCCAGTTTCTTGACCACCGAGTCACCTTCCTGCTCCATAAGTCTGGTAGTACCACGGAACCGAAGAACTACAGACCCATTACGTGCTTACCTACCATCTACAAGCTGCTTACATCCATTCTGAGAGCAAAAATTAATGCGCATATTGTCGCGAATAACGTTTTGGCCTCCTCTCAGAATGGATGTAAGATTGGGTCCCGTGGTACTAAGGAGCTGCTCCTCATTGACACGACCATTTGCCAACAAGTCAAACGAAACAAAGGAGCCCTCTCCGCTGCTTGGATTGACTATAAGAAGGCCTATGATGCGGTGCCCCATTCATGGCTAGAAAGGGTTTTAGATTTGTACAAAATAAATCCAACTCTGAAATCTTTTCTAAGCAAATGCATGGGACAGTGGGTCACAGTCCTTCGTCAACCAGGTAGCGTAGACAGCTCTTTTGTTTCGGAGGACTTGATTAGGATTGAAAGAGGCATTTTTCAGGGTGACAGTCTAAGTCCCCTATGGTTCTGCCTAAGTCTGAATCCTCTCAGCACTCTGCTGAAGGATTCAGAGTTAGGTTATCGTCTTCGTAGAGGAGGTGAGGTTATATCTCATTTGTTGTACATGGACGACCTCAAACTTTTTGCACCGAAACGCCAAGACTTGTTGGAGCTATTAAAAACCACGGAGGTTTTTAGTAATGCCATCAAGATGGAGTTCGGTGTAGACAAGTGTGCGGTCATGCATGTACAGCGAGGGAAAGTAGTAAATTCAGAGAATTTACAACTTTCCGAGACTATAACTCTCAGATCTCTCTCCGAAGACGAGACCTACAAATATCTCGGTATGTCACAGTCTTTGGGTATATCAGCAGACGACATTAAGAAATCGGTGAAGGAGCGCTTCTTGTACCGGCTGACAAAAGTACTCAAAAGTCTTCTGTCAGGAGGTAACAAGGTGCGAGCTTTCAACGGTTGGGTAATGCCTCTGCTGATATACTCTTTTGGCATACTGAGATGGACTCAGACTGAGCTCGACGCCCTGGACAGAAAGGTCCGTCAACTGCTCACAACACACCGAATGCTACACCCGCGCTCATCTGTTATGAGGCTGTATATCCCGCGGAAGTGTGGAGGTCGAGGCTTTTAAATGCCAAGAACCTTCACAACCGCGAGGTATGCAGTCTTAGGGATTATTTCCGCAACAGTGAGTCCGGGATGCATCGTGATGTTGTGGCAGTTGACAGGAGCTTCACGCCTCTTTCAATGGCAAACGAGAACTGTCGCAAACCATCGGTGCTCAGCACTGATGATCGCAAGGAAGTATGGAAGAGCAAGGAGCTGCACGGGCGGTTCTATCGGGCCCTGACGGGCCCCGATGTGAATTTGCTCGCGTCGGTGAACTGGCTACGCTTCGGGGACCTCTTCGGAGAAACCGAGGGTTTTGCCTGTGCAATTGCTGACGAAGTTATCAAGACGAACAATTACCGGAAATACATAATGAAGGACGGTACGGTCGACATTTGTCGGGCATGCCGCCGTCCAGGCGAATCACTTCGTCATGTTATTTCCGGTTGTTCGCATCTTGCTAACGGCGAGTACTTGCACAGACATAACCTAGTAGCCAGAATCATCCACCAGCAGCTTGCTCTTCGATACGGCCTTGTCGAGTCCGAGGTGCCCTACTATAAGTACGCACCTCTGCCAGTTCTCGAGAATGGTCGTACGTTGCTCTACTGGGACCGCTCTATCATCACGGACAGGACTATTGTCGCCAATAAGCCTGATATCGTGCTGGTAGACCGGTCTCAGCGTCGGGCTGTGATCGTCGATATCACCATACCACATGACGAGAACCTCGTGAAAGCTGAGAAGGACAAACTTAGCAAGTACCTTGACTTGGCTCATGAGGTTACCGCCATGTGGGATGTTGATTCGACGATCATAGTCCCAATAGTTGTGTCGGCAAACGGCCTTGTAGCGAAAAGTCTCGACCAACATCTCAAGAGACTTTCGCTAGACGGTTGGATTAAGGGTCAGATGCAGAAGGCGGTCATCCTCGACACAGCGCGCATCGTCAGGAGGTTCCTCAGTCTGCAGCCCTAACCACCGGTAGCTTGGGCCCTGCCCCGCTGCTGGCGGCACCCTAGTTTTTAAGTTTTTATAATGTTTGTATTTTTATATATGTATTGTAAAAAACTTAAAATTAAGAAAAAGATTAAATGAGTGAATATTATATAATAGGAATAATAAGCAGTTTTCACTTTCTAAACAATAACAAAATCGTTTTATTCGTTCGGGAGTCAAATGAGCCAATATACGACAGACTCACATATCTACATACACAGAGGCAGGTCATAATTATAACATCCTGTCGTTTTTGCTTCAAGGATTAATTAAAATATGGGTTCTATTTGTATTTCTAATATTTATTGCAATTATTATCATGTCAAGGTTTCATCACAACAATGCCGAACACGTTTCAATGTTATATTTGCATCTGACGTATGTCGACCATAAAATGTTATCATTATATTAATATTTTCCAATAATTATTATTATCTTGTACGTATAATAAGAAAGACGACGGCTTATTTCTTTCTCTATTCTATTCCATGAGGGCTATTGGAAAGTAACTGAGTTATTTAAAAAAATATGTGGCATTTAGGATAGTGTGAGTGTTTAATTTACCTGTATAAAACAGGTAAATTTAATTTAAATGCTTAGTTAATAACTTTTTTTCAATTTATTTTATAATAAAACATGAAAAACATACTGCAAAATTACTAGTGTCCCATTCCTAGTTGTACTATACCGTAGGTATAATTTTTTTTTTTTAAGTAAAGAAGGTTTGGTTACGCGAAGGGTTAAAACTTTTTAGCATAGACATTTTGTAACTTATGATTATGAAGTTAAATCTCAGTTTACAGTAAAGTGTAAAGTTTATTGAGGTTATTAAATTTGCAATATTAGCGTTACATTTTGGTTAATGGGTATTTTACAATTAATTAATTGGGTTTTGTTTTTTTGCTTACCATTCATTATTGAAGATTTCCCGTTTAAAGGATAAATTGCAAATATATAAAGACTCCCGGGACTCTACCGCTAACTGAAATCGCCTTGTCTTCGAAATTGCTCTCTCGCTCTATATATTTACAATGCTTGAAATTAAAGTTTTAAATAAAAAAAAAACTGATTTAGCGAGCTTACTCATGAAAAAACGTGACTGCTGCCTTGTATATTCACTCTCCTATTCATCGTCTTTTATGTAAGGTCTTCATCTTCTAATTTCATGGCATGGTCATAGCACAATAGTCAATTTAGTTATTGTATTTATATTTTGTTGTTTGGCACACTTGAATGGGCATTAGTATAACAGTACTACCTAGTAGAATTTACAGTAGCAATAAAAATGATTCATAAACTAATATTGCAACGAGTTTCGAACAGCGAACAACTAAGTTATGTTGTCTATAAATAAATGGTTTACATTTTTTGCTCGGATCGAATTAGTATTGGCATTTACTATGGCAATAGGGACAACATTTTAGGCATGGTGGTGGTTTAGGTTCCCACTGGTGGGAACCTAAACTAGTTGTTATATTAATTAATTGAATATAAAATGTGATCTTAGTACAGTTTTTATAGGGGCAGATCCGTTATTAATAAAACTAAAATACAATGACAACGACACAACGCTACATACCTAACTACAAACATTATAGGTTATACAAGTACAGGTTATATTTTTATGTTATATGCACGAAACTTGACATTCATATGTAGTAATTTTATGCAGATCGAGAGATTGGATAGTTTTTAGGGTTATTTGAGTCCAACTCCTATGGATCTGCATTAAAATCTACATTAGATGTTGAAAAGTATTTTGTATTTGTAATATATAGCATATATTGATTTCAAACATGTAATTACAGTAATATAGTATTAAATAAAATAAAACGTTGTTTCAGATTCAACATGGGTTTCCGGTACAGTGCGGTAATAGTGTTCGTCTTTATTATTTGTCGTAAGTTCTTTTGTTTATCTCGCTTTTAACCCGGCTTCCAAAACATACATGCAATACATGTATTGCATGAAACGCATTTTTATGCAATACAGTACAAGTTGCATTTCAAGTGAAACAAAGGAAGTAAAATAAATTCGCATCTCAAACAGCATAAAATGACAAAACCATTTATATCTCAGACAGCAAACAGGAATTAAAACCTATTCCCAAAATATTAAGTTTGTTAACAGTTGACTGACAACATAATTATTGCATAGAATAAATAAATTAACACTACCCAAGTATCAATTCCATTCCCACCTTGCAAATTACCGAAGAAATAAAATCCATCCCACTTCAAATTCACAATTTAAATTGCTTGCTTACGTCAAATAATACAGAGGCTACAAAACTATTTTAAACCCCGACCAAAAAAAGGGGTGTTATAAGTTTGACGTCGATGTCTGTCTGTGTGTCTGTCTATCTGTCTGTCTGTGGCACCGTAAAGCTTAAACGGATGGGCCGATTTCGATGTGTTTAATGTCCGTGCGGATGTTCATAGCTATGTTTGGTTAATATTGATTCAAGATGGCCGTCTTCAACAAAATGGCGGACAAAATATTTCTTCACAACCTACTTCAATATGGGTACCAAATATCTTGACTAGTAGAATTCTTTGCACTATAAAAAATGTCAAATCTAAGATGGCCGCCACCACAAAATAGCGAATTATATTATTTTTTTCACTACTACCTCAATATGGGTTTCAAACGAAAAGGCTTGACTAGTAGAATACTTCGAACTATGACGAATTTCAAATCCAAGATGGCCGCTACCACAAAATGGCGAAACACATTTCTTTTTTCACAACTCTCTTAATATATGTAGGTATCAAATGAAAGGGCTTGACTAGTAAAATGTTGTACAGATAACAAATCCGAATCAAAATTTTAATTTTGTTCTTGTCACCTCAAACATTACGGAAAACGTATCTATAAGTAATATTTTAAGGGCGAATCATTTGTTGATTTCATCATAGATTCTTCCTTAGTTAACCAAAATTTACTAATTGCTAATAGGGTAGCGACGATGTCAATTTATAGAAATATTAAATTTTACTCTCACTAAGAGTCAATAGGGTCAAAGAGGTCAAGAGACAACCCCTCTCCACTCAATTAATGGCCCTTGTACGTGCTAAATACACGCACCTACGAAAATGCTTAAACTCACTTTTGTCAGGTTCAGGGTCTTAAAAAAACATTAAGAACAAAAAATAAATTGACAGAGCCCTATTGAAAACTTTATCCGAGGTACTTAGTCCTGCCATTTTAACAATGGGTTCTAGAGTCAAGTAGTAATGAACAATCAGATATTATTCTACTTAGATTGCTGATAAATGTATCAATTTTGCTTTAGAGTCAAGTGAAGGCAAATATGCGGGCGAACAAATATTATATTGTTTGAATAACTGATATTACGAGTAACACAAATAAGTTTGCTTGCATTTGCTGATTAATCGGCTAGCTTGTTGTACGAGTATAACTTTAGACTGCATTACCAATTTTTTTAACAATAACAGGTTTATAATACTTGACCGCCATTTTGCCTTATGCTAAGCGACGATTCGGTCTACGATGGAGCGTAGATAAATGTAGAAAAAGCCGATTCACTCTCGACTTGAAAACATCAGTAGTCAAAAACAAAACGCCAGTAACAAATAAACGAACAAATTTGAACCCTATAATTTACAAAAAAAAACTGATTAGCACATCAGTCAAATTATTACAAAATAATGTACACGCATTTCTTCTTTCGCTTTTCACAAACAAAAATGGCGAAAATATTGTGCTTAAAGTTTCTAGTAACGTCACGTCTATTCAATATTTTTGTAAGTAGATGTGACGTCACAGCCAACTCCGGAAATTTGATGCTGATTAGTAGATTTTTAATCTATCTATAGAGAAGAGTTTATTATTTTAACTCGATAATTTCAAGAATTATACAACCGATTTCAAAACTCTTTCTCCGTTGCATATATACGTGATCTCATAGGCTATATTTTATATGTACTATGAGCGAAGCCGGGCAAACCGGATAATTGGATAAAACAAAAATACTAAAATTTTCCTTAATCTACCTGACCGACTAATTAGAATAGTATATTCTAGACACAACAATCATCCCAATCGAGAACACGTTGGGATTCTATTCCATAAATTCTATAGCCGGAGCTTACATATAGGTCTCGTACTGACACCGAACACCTAAGATTACGGTCCGCACAAAGCTTCTCTGACAGACATCGGTAGGACTAACACTACTGTAACAGTAGGGACATTTAAATCTTAAGACGGAAATTAGTGTGGGTCTGGTTGATACACATGTTTTAAATTTATTAATAAAGGGTAATTCACGTGCGATTTGATTGGTCCAGTCCTACTTAAGTTACTCTTAATTAAGGTTTATATCCTTAACTACATAAATTATTGTGTAACAAAATTCCGTTTGTTAAAGATACCTACGTCCTTTATAGTTGTATCGTGAACTACGCATTTGATCATGTCATGGTCTTTTGTAAAGTTGTTGTGCATAAGCCAAAGAATTTTTCTGAGTACGACTATTTCTCGACAGGTAACGCGCAACGCGCGCTCTAGCAACGCGCGCAAGATACAGCTACGAGTAGTATAAAACAAAAAATAAGTATTCTATGTATTAATTAATTAGTAAGGTAGTGAAATCTGCCGTTTTAAAGAGACTTTGAAAAGAGCTCGTATGTTCAGCTACATCTTTAATTTATAAAACAACTAACTATTATTATTAATCAAAATAAAACTGTCCTATCTTCCAAGCTTCATCAAACTACACGGTGTACAAATTTGATTAAAATCGGTTTAATAGCTTAGGAGTCCATCGCGGATAAACAATATGACGCGTAATTTTTATTAAAATTTGATATGTATTAAGATAATTATGATATTTAATACGAATTCAAATCACGATAGTGTAAAAGCTATGTTGTCTAGTAATATGGTCCAGTTTTCTCGAAACAGTACTATGAAAGGTGAATTGTATTTAATCTTCATACTGTATCATACTGTACGTATGACATAATCCTTTGATATTGCAGAGCCTTACAATCAGCGCTCGCCTCGCCATTGTGAGCGATGCACATGAGAGTGGGATTATAATCTTGATACTGCAAGACAATAAGATAAGACACTTATTTGATCAACTAGTTCAAGTTGAAGTGTTGATCACAGTCTCAGTTTCCTTGTCTGTTTTGCAGATAAGGATCATTTTGCAAAACCAGGCAGGAGCTGTGTACGTGCCTTGTGCACGCATGCTAGTATCACAGTACATTAAATCATACAGTCGTTCGACGAAGCCATCTAGACGGGGCAATCGTACGGGGCGTCCGGTTTGAGACGCGGGAAGCGCGCTCCTGCATTGCCTACATTACAATGTTAGTATTGCAGGGGCGCGGCTCAGGGCTGACGTCTTCTTTATGTTTTATTTAAAATAAAATATTTTAATAAGCATTTTTGTTTGCGACAACCCTACCCGTATCTAGACGTTTTAGGCGTTTCTCCCAAGATAAAAGGCGATGAACTACTGGTAGTATTTCTTTGTATTGTGGTATTATAAAGGTTTATTTTTCTGGCGGCAACGTGTATGTGTTATTTACTCAAACATGATCGACGACAGCGATGACTGATACATAAACCTGATTCGTGATAGGGTGCTGTTTGTGGGAATTAGACTGACCGTGGTACATTTGCTTCAAAGAAATTTTAATTTAGATGACGATTTAATTCTTGAGTTATGCGTGTACGTAAATTACCGTATTGTGAGTTACATACAGCGATCATTTTCCTGTCTGGCTTCAAATTAAGAAAATATAAAATGTTGTCGTATCGTGTACCACTAGGGAAATGGTAATATAAGTATACTAGAATCTCTCCTCAATTTCACTTCACGCGTACTTTCCGATCCTGTTAACTTCCCTGGATAAAAAATATCTATGTGTTATTCCAGACATAGATAATGATCTATGTACCCAAATTCATTCCAATCCTTCAATTATTTTTTCCGTGAAAGATAGGGTAGGATTTCATGGAGCGGTTTCAAACCGCAAACCGCGCGCGCGCGGCCCGAACCGCGACGGGCGACGATTTTTTTTCAAAACTCACCTACCTATATCAAGATGGTTATTGATAAGAAATGTCATTTTTCCAGATCTCCATCTTCACGATGCCAGCCTGATTGTCCTCCCAACGAAGACTGTATCTTCCACTCCTGCACCAGTCAACAAAACACAGTTACCTTCGATAGAGGAAGTATTAAAAGACGGAAAAGAACATCACTGCTACCGAAAATGTGATGGAAAGAAAGAGACTTGTTACTACCGTTTCAATTTAGAATGGTATCAGAGTATGAGCAAGGCTTGCTACGACTGTCCTTTCAATGCCACGGACTGCGGAAGGAAAGACTGCGTGGTGGCCGATGGGACGAATAGATCAATCACTGTTGTGAATCGGAAAATGCCTGGACCTTCTGTGGAGGTATGACGAACGATTTTTGAAGCGATTCCTTAACTACTACGTTAAGGAAGTTTTTGTTAGGGGAAATTTTGTAGGTTCGCATTACGGACAAGGTGATGTCGGGCAGCGGCGCGGCGTAGCGTCGGTCGTAGCGGTGACAAAGTATCGTAGAGTGTGCGTTAGATGCAAAGAGTTTACATATACTACGAATAGAGTTAGACCAAACGCTTTACACCGAAAGCACGGATCGAACGCTCTGGTCATGTCGCTCTTGTGGAAGTGTCATACTTTTATTGCGGTACGTACTGTTACCATAGCTAATATGCACGTCATCTGCTTACGATTGGTACAAAAGAACCGTACGGAAACCTGATCTATTTACTTATTCTCTATCTAAGGTTAGATGCTTTTTGTATAGATGACATGTAGCGAGCTAGCGTCACAGTGACATGTATTTTAGCTTGGTTTTAACCTCAGATTAACTCGTTTTAGCAGTATATTGGTAGGAAAACAGGTGATATATTGTACCATATTAGTACTTTTTGGTTGTTTGACACTGAAATTCTAAGGCCAATTGTTCACGTAGCTGCGCGTTAGGCCAATTGTCCACTCAGCCACACGTTAAACGCACGCTTTTGTCAGCTGACGGGTGCAAGACGAATGCATGGTGAATACTTGCATCTTGCGTAGAAACAATGAAAGACGCGACGTTGCCGCTTCGTGGACACAGATTTCATTGTTTTTACGCAAGATGCAAGCATTCGTCTTGCAACCGTCAATTGACGAAAGCGTGCGTATAACGTGCGGCTACGTGGAGAACTGGCCTAAGTCATAGAAGTCTCACTTCTATCGGAAGGCCTTATGGCTGACAAAGTAGCACACTTTATTTTCCCACATCTGGGAATCGAAGCTTCCTCTCATAAAAAACGCTTTAAGGAAAAAACATTGTGAAGAAATTGTCATGTTCCAAGGACCTTTCAAGGTCATACGTCATCAACTATCTTGCACTAGGCCTGCGTGTAGGATTATTGCTTAGACACTCTCAAAGCCCCGAACCCCAGCCGTTGGACTATGTAATCTAGTGATCAATTTATCCTTATGTATTTTGAATAAAATTTATTTTGTAAATAGTCACCCAAATATCATAGGACCCACAATCCCCAACCGCTATAGTGATTTACGGGAAACATGACACAGTGAAAAATACTCATAAAAATATACAGAGCATTTTGTACAATTTGAACATCGGAATAAAGTTTTGTCTGCCACCATCCACAAATTTATAGCTCACCAACGCGCACATAAAAAACCCATTCCCTTTTATGTTGAAGAGATAAAATAAAAATTACAACAGTTTTAGTTTTTTTAACCACATTGTTCGAAACAAAGTGATGTTCATACAAGTTTGTGAAAAATCGTCGTGAGTGTAAAACTCACGACGATTTTTTTTAACTTTATTTTTATCGCTCTGTTAATTGTAAACCGCTAAAGAGTTTGTTTTTGTTGGTGAAACGTTGAAAAAAGTTTAAACTGGCCTGTTACGTTGTTTTTACATAGTTACATGATATTTGTTTTTTTTTTCATTTTACTAATTCCAAAGGAAGGCTACGTGTATCAAAAAATTTACAAATTATACAGTGGTAACAGTACAAAGACACGCTAGTAACTAGCTATTGGAACATGAAGAGTTAGTTTGTCAATTTTAGATTGGCGAAAGTCTTGTTCTGAGCAAATGCGAAGCCGAGGGTCGTGAGTTCGATTCCCACCCAGTGCAAATATTTGTGTGATGAATTCAAATGTTTGCACTGTGTCTGGGGGTTTCTATTTATAATAAGTATATATTTAAAACTGTATATGTATTATATTAGCTATCTGGCCGCCATAGTATAGCCATAGTATAGCCATAGCTTTGTTTAGTTTGGGGTCAGATGGTGTATTAAAAAAAAAAGAAGTGTGACACTCGGGGACTGCCGCGGTAAAGCTATTGCATGTTGCATGCATTTTTATCAACATAAGCAACATAAGTGATATTTGTTTACCATATAAAAATATCACGGAAAATCCGTTAAGTTGGCAACACTGCTAAGAGCATTTAGTCTGTAAAGCTAATACAAATAAGATTCAAAGTCGAATGACCGAGTGGGGAGGACGGCGTTACGGTCTTCCATCCTTCTTTCTTGTGAACATAAGAAACAGATGCACGATCTCTAAAATTCGGTCCGCAGGCCCGCGATAAAAGCTATGCAATAGCTTAAAATGTTGTAATCACAACATTTTTTTTTCTGTTGCCCTAAAATGTACAAAAAGAGAAGTCATCACCACTAACATCGGTAAGGCAACGGAGTAGTAGCCTCAGCTAAAAAATATTGTTCAAACCTTTCTGCCATTTCTTGCGGGAGGGGAAAGTCGCACACTAGCGCAAGCCCGCACTATTACATACAAAACATACTTGTACCGATCCATTGCCGATCATACTCACACAGCCAAATCACTAACACATAAAAAATAAAGCCCCATTAACAAATCTAGCCCCACCCTCAGCCACAGTATATATTATCAAACTCCATGGTCCACGCGGACTTGTACTTTGACAGCGGGGAAACGCTGTGTATGCCTTCCCTTCCGTGTTGCTCGCTGGTTGTCTTAGTTGGTATTAAGTCTGCCTGCGAAGCTGTGGGTCGTGGGTTCGATCCCCACCCAGTGCAAATGTTTGTGTGATGAGTACAAATATTTGTACTGTGCCTGGGTGTTTTCTATGTATAATAAGTTTGTATTTAAAAATATAAGTATTATATCAGCTATCTGGCTTCCATAGTACAAGTTTTGCTTAGTTTGGGGTCGGATGGTGTTGTGTGTGAAATGTCCACCATTATTCTATAACTTTGCGAAAAACTTAATATCACTTTTTTCATTTACCAGGTGTGCCAACATGATAAAATCGTCGTGGATGTTGCGAACGAGCTCATGGCTTCAGGAACCACAATCCATTGGCACGGGCTGTATCAGAAGAACCACCCATTCATGGACGGAACGCCTTTTGTCACCCAGTGCCCTATACAACCTGGCAACACTTTTAGGTAATGTAAAAAAATATGTAAAGTCTACCCTAACCTAAGTTACGGGTAGTCGAGTCGGGAGAATTGCAACTGCTAATCCGAAGCCCCTGTCTGAATCTCACGCGTACCACTATCTTTTGTCGTGATGTCGCTTACTCAACAAACGGTGAATGAAAACATCGTGAGAAAATTGATATATTTCTAGAATCTTTCGAGGTCATGCGTCATCTATCAACCCACACTGAGCCAGAGTGGTGGATTATAGTCTGGACTCTCTTTTTGCGAGAGTGGGCTCGAGTTCCTATAGTGGGATCATTTAGTGGGCAGCTTATACTTGTGCTAATCTAACATATCGGTCAACTTTGCAGTGTTTACAAACACGTGAACTTCTATACTACGAGTAATTCAGCAACAATAAGAGATGTGACAGTATGTACGTTTGTAATTGTTGGAGCCGCGACTCAGTGGTACCTATTCAGAAACCTGAAGACGTAGGTTCAAATCCAAGCTGCAACTTGAACCAACTTGAACCTACGTCTTCAGGTTTCTGAATAGGTACCACTGAGTCGCGGCTCCAACAATTACAAACGTACATACTGTCACATCTCCTTTTAAGAAAAAACTTGAATTTTAAGTAAAGCTTTTGAACATTTAAATATTTTCCAATATTAGTGTTTTTATTTAAAACCTCGTAATTCAAATAAATTTGTTCACGCCATTAACCGTTAAGTGGTGGACCGAGTCCCCTATATGCAGTTTGAAACGCGTATCACTGTGCATTTATCAAGTTACCATCATGCATTTGACCTGACTTTTTCGTCGTTCTATCCTATAAAAAATAACTACCAACCCATATAAAACCTATATCGCCCAAGGATTTAGAAGGGTTCACATAATATCCTGTGATTCAATTCGGGAGACAAGTATATAACGTATTTGGGATCTGCACCTTTTATTTTATTCTTTAAAAGAAAAATATTCCTTGTTTTGACAGCGTTATTTTATAATGTACTTACTGGCAACCCCGTGGTTAATCTGCCTAGTTCCTGTTCTTGCAATGGTCCCGTACTAAAGAGTAGCCTGTTATTACAAACTGAAATTTGAATTTGTTTCAATTTTAATTTAAAATAATTGACCGACAAACATCCAAATATATAAATATCCAATTTTAAACTATAGTAAAAAGTGACGCATGATGGGACAGCAGGACTTGTGCCTGATGGTAAGGAACACGCCTTCGTAACAGAATACTGTCACGCAGTTATTACAAAATTAAGAGTCCAAATCATTACCTAGCACTGCACTGCACTCATTACCAAGAGATATAAGATGATTTATCTCTATGCGATGTTATTTATCTTGAAATATTTCCCTTCAAATCAGAACACAGTGACATGACACATGACTGCTTGGCGGTAGAATATCTGGCAAAGGTGTGGTACTTCCCCAGGCCGACTCTGAAAAAATACTAATAGGTACTACAAACTTGTTCATAGCTCATGCCCTGCCAATTTAATTAAATAATTGCCCTTCTGATACTATATGTTTTATTTGAGATTTTATTTTAAAAACGTTTATATGCCCTCTGACCTTCAAGAACCAATGAATTAACCGCTGTAGTCTAAAAAGGGAATTAAAAATAACTTGTGCTGGGAAATTGACGTATTTTAATGAGACATTTAAGTCTGGAAAATTGGATCATTTTTACGAGTGTCTAAAAGTATATTATACTGGGCTGAAGCTTTGACCTTAGCTCCTTTACTTCTATTCGTATTTGTTAACTTTTAATTAATGTTCTACTATCATTATAACTGGGTGATCTTTGGATGTGTGTTGCTCAATCACGTCGGAACGTTAGAACGGATTGGCTTGAAATTTAGAACTCAGAGAGATAATAGGTAACTTGGAATAACACATAAGCTGCTTTGTATTGCGGGAAAATAACGGGTACAGGAACTTTACCCACGTTGTTCCCGCTAGTATAAAATATAATAAAGGTTAATTTCCCCCTAATATGGACCAAACGATATGCCTTCAGAAAATAATTCATTTATTGTCTGGATTCTTTTTAAATAAAATAAACTATGTATGATAGCAATTGTTGCTTTCGTGTAAAAAAATACAAAATATAGTCCTGATATTCAAGCCACTACTAACAACTGTATAGTACAAATGTGTGTAGGTACGTAAAATTAATTTAACCCTGGCACACCGTATGCCCGAGTGCCCAAGCTACACGAGGGTACTTTTTAAAGTTAGGATAGCAACCTAGCGCTAGCAAGCTAGCAAACTAGTACTTCTACGAGTAGCTTCGTGTAGGCAACGCTACGCAACGCTAGTTTTTTGCACTGCACCATATAATAAATACTAGATACTCTTAGACAAAGAATATACGTATCCAAACTCTTTGATTATACAAGATAGAATGGATACCCTCACCTCCCGGCAATTCAAGCCTTCCTCATTCCTCAAGCCATTTCGAGTACGCGATAAACTCCCAGTGAAGGGTAGGACAATCTAAAGAACAATCTTCCCAAAGCGCCTGCTAATTTTATAAGTTCACACGTGTAACTCTTGCAATCTCTTTTCCACAGGTACGAATTCACAGCGGAGCAAGCTGGAACTTTCTTTTGGCACTCACATATCGGACTACAAAGAGGCGACGGCGTCAATGGAGCTCTTGTCATAAGACCGGTAAAAGCTCAAGATCCTCACGGAAAACTGTACAATTTTGATAAGTAAGTACCTTAAATAATATCCGCTTGATATACGTCGCGCTCGTGGATATCTAACCAGTTGAGTTTTGGCGCGCATGTTAACAAAATTGGCGGGAAAACGTCTATCGGGTTACGCAAATGCGTTGTTTACGCTTCCGCTGATAATGTGCTGACTTGTTTCCAATCGCAAGGACGTATCAAGAAAATTCTAACGGTACGACTAACTTATTTGTGGAGTGAAGTGATGGCACCACGATCGAAAAGTATTGCCACTTATTGCGAAATATGAGAACTTCTGTATTATTTATTTTATTCTCGTAACACAGCAGTTCCGCATTTAGCCGTTTTACAGATAAGTTGGCACTGTATCGTCTGTTTCTACTAAAATGCTTTTATTACTTTTGGGTAATTATCGTCATACACACAGATATCTAAATAGTTAGATTTCTGTGGACATACATGTTGAAAATTTGACTGATGACTGTATAGTATGGACTTTACTCAAAAAAACTTTGTGTCTTAAGTATTTTTATTAAAATACTAGCAGTACCCCGCTGTTTTACCCGTATCCGTTACTTATTCGGGATAATAATTTGCCTATGTGATCTTCTGTACTATATTTTAATTGTGTTACAAATTTCAACCTGATCTGTTCAGATGTCATAACGTGATTATAGCAACTTCATTCCAATATGCAAATATCCAAAAAAATACATTTATAATATTAGTATGATTGTGTTAGAGTTTTAAGAAAATGTTTACCTCCCTACAGATCTGAGCATGTCATGGTGATCACCGACTGGACGGAGCGGCTGTCTGTCGGAGTTTTCACCAGATATTACCACCTAAGAGGCAGCAACGTTCCTACAGCTCTCTTGGTCAACGGGGTCGGGAGATTTACAGTCAGCAATGGAACTCATTCAACGATTACGAAGCCAGCGCGGTTTGATGTTAAAAAGGTATAATTTAATGGTACTGTAGTTATGAGTGAGGCTGAAGTTACGGCTGGTCTAGTAAGTTAAGGCTGGTCTAATAAATTACAGCTGGCCAAGCAAGTTACGGGTGGTCTAATACGAGTAAATTACGGCTGGTCTAATAAATTAAGTCTGGTTTAGTAAGTTACGTCTGCCCTTGTATGTTACGCCTGCCCTAGTATGTTACGCCTGCCCTAGTATGTTACACCTGGTGTAGTATGTTACGGCTGGTCTAGTATGTTACGGTTCGTCTAGTATGTTACGCCTGGTCTAGTATGTTACGCCTGGTCTAGTATGTTACGACTGGTCTAGTATGTTACGACTGGTCTAGTATGTTACGGCTGGTCTAGTATGTTACGGCTGGTCTAGTATGTTACGGCTGGTCTAGTATGTTACGACTGGTCTAGTATGTTACGGCTGGTCTAGTATGTTACGGCTGGTCTAGTATGTTACGGCTGGTCTAGTATGCTACGGCTGGTCTAGTATGTTACGACTGGTCTAGTATGTTACGGCTGGTCTAGTATGTTACGGCTGGTCTAGTATGTTACGGCTGGTCTAGTATGCTACGGCTGGTCTAGTATGTTACGACTGGTCTAGTATGTTACGGCTGGTCTAGTATGTTACGGCTGGTCTAGTATGTTACGGCTGGTCTAGTATGTTACGACTGGTCTAGTATGTTACGGCTGGTCTAGTCGGGAGAACGGAAACTGCCGAACTGTGTTCGGCTGTGTAGCTGTGTTCGACTAACCGAACAGTGGACATGGCCACTTTTGCGCCGGGAGCAGTTAGGGATGAGTTATTCGGAGATTAGTTTTTGAATTCTTAACAATTACTTTTGCCATTTATATCGCTAATCTTTATTCATAATAATAAAAACGACAATTGACAATTACACTTATTACATTCTAAAGCTAAGTTACATTAAATAATATTCATATGACAGTATCAATTGTAGAAATTAATTACAGTCAGATCAGTAAAAACAGCAAGTTTAAAAAAATAATAAAAACAGCAAAGTTAAAAAAAAATAGTAATAATAGTTAGATACTGTAAAAAAAAACAATATGTATCAGGCAAGCCCCATATGTGTCAAGTTTAAAAATATTTAAACCAAAACAACTCTCTATTTCACGTAGAGTATATAAAGTTCAAAATCGAGAACAAAAGCTTTCATTTCTTTTGTCCAAGGAAATGTTTCCAAGCATTATGAACCATAAAGAAGAATAACAGCAAACTTTTTATTATTGTACTTACTTGCATTTCGTTTTAGAATGAACTTTATTTCTAGGGTTCCAGGTATCGTTTTCGCTTGATCAACGCGGAGTTCCTGAATTGCCCCGTAGAGTTGTCAGTAGATGGACATAACATCACTGTGATAGCTACGGATGGGTCGGACTTGGAACCTGTTACCGGTAAGTGATCGTTTTGCCTTTATAGTCGGAAACAATTGAATTGGAAACGGCAATTATACAAATTTCCTTTCACGGTGAGAGTTATACAACCAGTAGTCATATTTAGTGTATGTATTTAGAACTATATAAGTATTATATCAGCTATCTGGCCACCATAGTACAAGCTTTGCTTAGGGTGGGTGTCAGATGGTGTCGTGTGTGTAGTGGATGTTGTGAAGTGTCCACCAATATTTATTTATTTTTTGATGGTATTTCTTCATGTCAAAGTTATTAAATAAATATGTTTAAGTAGGTATGTATTATGCATGTATTGTATATAAATTTTATTTATTTATGTCATTTGCACACCCCGCATTTTAAGATCCCATCTTTCTTTTTTCGATCGCTATTAACAATGAGGCCGCCGTCTGTCGCACTAACTTTAAGTGTTTAACCTGTTTCAATTTGTAAATTATTGTTATTTTGGTGTGTTCAATAAAGAGTATCTATTTATCTATCTATCTATTAGAATAGTTTTAGATACAAACATAGAAAATGTATTTTTAACAGTAAAAAAGCGACAGACGAGCACGATATATGCCTAATGGCAAGCAACAGGCCTACCCATAACAGAGCAGTAACATACAGCTATTGGAACATGAGGTGTCCAAATCACTACCTGACACTGCACTCTCGTCACAGATATACAAAATGCTTTATTTTTATGCTACAAAGGAACTCAGTTTTGTTTGCACATTACTACTTGGCAGTAGAATAACTGGCGAAGGTACTTCCATAGGTGGGTTCTGCAAGGAATCCTACGATTACTAGCAGTCTTAACACAGGTCCTGAACCTAGCACGGCTGTTAATAGAGTACTAATATAAATCAAGTATTTGTTTTAAAGTAGGTAACTAAAACTTTTGATGTTTCTAAACCAAATTAATGAATAACTTTTTTTATAATAAATAACAATAATAAATATTGGTGGACAATTCACACACAACACCAGCTGACCCCAAACTAAGGAAAACTTGTCGGTCAGACAGCTGATATAATACTTAGTACCTGGTTGACCGAGCTTTGCTCGGTTTTTTAAAATGATATTTAGGCAGGTACGAATTACGTAGTGATGACTTACTTGAATTAAATGCGTTTATAAAAGGCTCAAAGTATAAGATTTTCTCAGAAAAAAAATAACAAAAAGAAAAGTTCCGAATGAAAACATCAGGATTCGAACCGAGGACTGTCGCCAAGGGCGAGCATATTTCGTCTGCGCCATTTAGACTTCAAGAACAGTGGCGAAATAAGTTGTCGTATTCTAATGACATTGTTGACAAATGATGTTTAAAAAAAATAAAACCTCGCTAGATCGATTTGTCGTTCCCGAAACCCCCTGTATACATAATTTCATAAAAATCGTTCGAGCCGTTTCCGAGATTCAGATTCTATATATATATATTTATTCTATTTAAATATATTGGTCGATTAAAGGTATAAGATATAGTTTTAAACACATACTTATTATACATAGGAACACCCAGACACAGTACAAATATTTGAATTCAAACAATAAATTTAATTTAATAACTGCGGTCTGTACTGATTTGACTTTGCGTAACAATTTGATAATCGGTTTGCGTAAGTTGAATACATGTATTGAATACGGAAGGATAAATTGATGAATTGAAACGAGAATGAAAATATAGAGAACAAAACGCGTAGGATTTGTTTTTCTAAAGTTTCGCGTTAGGATTGAATTCATTATAACTGCCAAGCGAATTGAGTTTGTTTTAAGCCTCATCGTTTGCTTAAACTGATTCTGGATTCAAATCCTTTTAGAATAATGTATAATAAAAAGTTGAGAATAAAAGACAATTGAAAAGATACATTTATTCATTTGGTTGATAATAATAATTTAAATAGTTGAACAAAGTTTAAAGAATCAGCTAGTAAGAGCCAGCCGATAAAAAAATTTCATGATTGATTTTTGATCATACACGTACTTAGTATAAAGATGTAGCAACCGCATTTCAATTCTTTGGAATAGTGATTGATTCGTCCTTACAATAACAAATAAATAAACAAGGACTCTCTACTCCCTAAAATATTTGTTGACGGATAGGCCCTATACTACACATACGAGTATACGTGGAGCCTGTCTGTCAGCGGATATGAAATATTAGTAAATATGTACGTAGATATAAATAAAACAGACAAAATAAAATACTTAGAAACAATAATTGTTACGGAACATTAAGATAATTTAGGATGATATACATTTAAAAAAAGAGTTTTCTAAACGTCGAATATCGTATATCCAGTATTGTAAAAGCGATTTTATACTGTAATGTAAATAAGGAATAACAAATGCCCTGATCACGTTAGGGACAAACTTCGAGAGCCGGGCCGAAAGAGCTCGGACAAATAAAAAATAAAAATACCATGTCCGTACAAAAATGTACCATTAACTAGCGTATGAATTGGCTAGCGTATGCATTAGCTAACATATTTCAACTAACATATAACAACTATATATTTTTATAAAATGCTAGTGAAACCCGACACACTTTGTCCTTTAGACACGTTTCAAATACAAAAAAAATAATAATTTAAATTGTTCTCGAATACCCTTGAGCACACACCAAAAATCATCAAAATCGGTCCAGCCGTTTATGAGGAGCTTAATTAAAAACACAACCAACAAAAAAGAAAAGTATTTACCGAAAGCAAACATAAAGAATAACTTTGATAGTCTCATTGCTATTTATTAACTAAATTTACAATAACAACTTTTGTCTATATCCATTTTATCGAAGTCAACGAGAGATATTTTTGAAATCCAATTTTCTTTTTGTATTTTGACCGTTGAACTTATATCAACTATGTTTATTACATGTAAAACTGTTTGTTTGTTGACTATTTTAACCTAGACGTTAAAATTAAACGGAAGAAGATTATAAACCCAGTAAATGCTACTGAGATTAGGATTCTTCAAGTTCGACTAGCTGCCTGTTTGTAAAGGTTTCGTTCTTCGAGGGATTATCGTATAATAAATCTAGATTTTCCCGTATTTTTGGACTACATCATGCAAAATTTGAATAATAAATATAAGATAATATGAAAATCAGCCTTTTTTTGCCTTTGCCTTTTATTATTGCCTTTTAGTTGCCATGTTAAAAACAACTCAGATGTTAGGTATTCTTAGCCGTTTTGCGGTCGCTGTGTCATGGTTTGGTGGGACTTTTTCTTAATTACTTATATTTGTCGGTCTTATTGTTTTTTTCATGAGTTGTCTCTGTATGGATCAACAGAAAAAGCATGTTAAAAAATATACTAAAACATTAAATTTGAACTTTACTAAAAAAAAAACCCTCTGCTTATATAAAAAAAAACTCTCTGACTTGCATTTTTTCTAAATAACTCTCAAAAATTGTCTGTTTCGAAAATAAAAACAATGTATTTGGCTTATTTTGACAATTATAATATTTGCAGACGAATAAACCCGCAGGAATATGTTAAAGCAAAGAAATACCCAGTTCTCACCAGTTGTTACCTCAACAAGATACTAGACCGTTACTGGGGTGATACAGGTCCCGCAAAATTAGTTTTCAGGAATAAATTGAATACTCACACAGTTTGCAACGATGTTATAGAATATGAAACAATTTTCTATAATGTTTCATATCACTACATTTCTAAACCATAAAAAAACGATGTGGAAGAAGGAGATTTTAGTCTTGGCTTGTAAATCTTGACGTAGTAATTCACAAACATTTGATTTTTTTTCATTTTGGCAGTTGGAATGTGCGAGTTATTACATAACTATACGTTGTATTGTAGTTACTCAATGTTCTTATTTTTGTCCAAAAATGTTGACTTGAGTTTAAAAAAAAAAGAACCAGTAGACGGGAAAACTTATGATTCAGAATTTGATAAATCACAGTCGGAGGATTCAGAAATCGGAGGGCATTGCAGTCTGAAATAAATCTTCAAAGCTTTGTCGACTAAATAAGTCTTCTAAGCATGACCATCTAGAAATGCGTTAACATTCCCGAGTTCGCCCGAAGATTTCTTTCATTTACACGCGTGACACTTGAACTCGATTCACAGCTCACGAAAGCTCTGCGTGTGGTGCGCTAAAAGAAATGTTCGCTTCAAAAATGCACTCTGATATTGTATTTGAAATTATGCAATCGGCTCTCAGCAAAAGATCTAAATAGCCACATAAGTTAGTATCCACAGAGTGGTACAAATATACGAGTATTCTATCTACAGGCCATAGTAGATAGATAAAAAATTCCATCAAGGAAATTGGAAAAGTTTCCTGGAAGCACAATTTTCAACCAAATGTACAGTCAACTTCAACAACAAGTAAAACCGCTGACATTCAGATTTTTACGGTGGTAAAACGCGATGGTAATGTTCACAATTGCATACGACATATTTTTTAGTTACGGTTTCAGGAAGTTATATAGTCCGCATAAGCAGGTAACTAAATTTTAAATAAATACACGGGTAACTCACGTTTGATATAGTCAGTGCAGTCCGACTCAAGTTACGATCGCGTCCAGCGATCTTTTTCAAGGAAATTGCGCGTGCGTATAACCACGTTAGTTTTCAGCTCACTAAATGTTCCCACTGTTGGGACTCGGGGCCTTGTCTTGCAAGGAGAGAGTAAAGACCATAATTCAGTACGGTGGCTCAGTGTGGGCTAGTGAATAACACATTACTTTGAAATATCCTAGGGGAATAAGCCGAATTATTCATGATGTTTTCCTTCGCCGTTTTAAATTAGCGGAATTACGCACATGGTTTCGAAAATACATTGGTGCGCGTGCGATTTGAATCAGAGGCTCCGGGTCGGCAGTTGCCGTGCTATTGACTAGACCAGTCGTAACTTTAGAAAGTTTATTTACGTAGACAAATTTAACTGACATACTCTAGTTTTAAACTAATACGAGCCTAAAATGAAGTTAAATACAACATAAATATAAATTGTATAGGTATACATCTGACATATTTTTCTTCTATTTATATATATCAAATAACAGGGCTTAGAGATATAACATCTGATATCTTTGGGTGATGAGCGCAGTGGAGTAATGATTTGGACTCTTCATGTCCCAATAGCTGCGTGTGACTGTGCTGTTATATGGCAGGCATGTTGCTTACCATCAGGCACATGTCCTGCACGTCTCGTCACTTCTTATTTGAAAAAAAAAACACACAGACAATAAAAAATTCATATTGGAAACTAAATTGTACCGTTGACTGTACAAGTAGACCGACTGAAAATGGCTTAGAAAAAGTTTTTGAACATTGGATGCTACGGCATGTTTTCAGTATTACTTTTGATTACCACTACATTTTTTTTTTGAGATAGAGTGACAACATGTGCAAGATGAGCGCCTGATCGTAAGCAATACGCTGTAACTCGACTTTTCTTTAAAGGACCTACATAAAGAATACATTCCAAAAGAAACTCTGTTAGTTTTTACTAGATAAATAAAAACAAAATTTGATTTCTTTTTTTTATTACTTATTTAAGTACTTACGTGAGTTGTAGAAGAAATCCTATAAATAATTGTATGTTTCTAATATATGCCATTTTTATTTAGAGCATTATAAGAGCACCTATTATTGGTGTAAACTTTTAAACTAACTTTAGTTATTCTAAAGTAATTTGTCTCTATTATTATGTATGCGTGTGTGTATGTTTTGATTGCCAAAGTTTGTTGTTGAACATGCACATTGCAAAATTGCAACACCTTTTATACAGGGTTAATGAATTATTGTAACTTAAAAACCAATTTTTTAAGAAAAATAATGTATTCATAGCAATAGGCAAATAAATATGGCAGTTAGTCTCAGAATAGGGTATAATCCTTAAAAAAAATTAGCCCGTCAAATAAATTGCAAAAAATATTACACACATATTTTTCTTTTGTTTCACAAAACATGACGAAGATGCAGTGTTTAAAGTTTCGTGACGTCACTAGTGGGTACGATATTTACCCACGAGTGACGTCACGACCCCAATCCAGAAATTTGATGATATTTATTTTTCCAGATATAAATATATCTTTGTCGATTTTTAATAATTTGATAGAACAAAAATATGTGTACCATCGGACATTACACATCAAAGACATTTTGAAATTCAGTCATTATTTCTATAATCTCCCAGACACTTTCCGTTGGCCGTTTTGCTTAACAGACGCTTTAAAACTCGGTGTTTTAAAGCGTCTGTTACAAAACGGCTGATGGAAAGTGTCTGGGAGTATTGGGGCTTATTTTAAAGATATTGCCTATAACATGCGTGAAATTCAGTTATCAGAAAATACGTGAAGTAAGTAATGTATCTTTTGGACCCTATATCTCAAATTTTGCCATTTAAGCAAGTTAGCGGGTAAGCATGTGTTCCTAGTACTTACTAACTCCATTCAATGGTTCACATTTCATCCATCAGAAAATACGTGAAGTCTGGCGGCTCTGGGATCTTGGACTATATGGTCATTTTAAGATTTGTTCATTACGGATTTAGTACAATATAACATTTAATCCAAACAGACCACAACCCATGTTTTTCCATGATATAACTGACGGACTGATCAGAATGGTATATTTTTGACCCACCCCTACCTCTTCCACCTCTACCGCGTAACTAAATCGGCTATCGCTTTGACATTGCCGTCTCTATCATTGTAAGTGAAAAGAAAAGAGAGAAATACCACAGCTAAGACATTTTTCGTTCGGCTGTAGACCCCCAGGACAAACACCCTATTGCCTCTACTGGCTACCGAAATAAAAGAACAAAATTAAAAAAAATTGATTAACCCCCGACTACCTCAGATTCGTTATCTGTACAACATTTTACCTTTCATTTGATACCCATATTGAGGTAGGTTGTGGAGAAATATTTTGTCCGACATTTTGTGGATCAGCCATCTTGAGCCGATATTAACCAAACATACCCAAGAACATCCGGATATTAACTTTCAAATAAAAACTGCATCGAAATCGGCCCACCTGTTTGAGCTCTACGGTGCCACAGACCGACATACACACAGACAGACGGACAGACAGATTTTTTGGTCGGGGTTAAAAACTAGCGTAGGCATAAGGCTCTTTTAGCCTAAAGTGCTTATTATAATAGGCAAACATTTTGTCTATTGAATTTATTCACTACTGAATACATTGAAGCGTGTTAGCATTCAGGAAGTTAAGGGTTACTAAATTCAGAAGCGAGGATTGCTTTGCTTCTAACTAGCTTATAAACTTTCTTCGTTATTCAGTCGAGTAATCTTGCTTCTAAATTTGCTACTGAATTCAGTTATTATTTAGCCATGTGTTATAAGAATTGATGCCCAATGACTGATAAGCCTTAGACACATACGTAGAACATAGATATTTTTTTTTAATAAAGAGTGACGAGACGAGTAAGACATGTCCCTGATGGTAAGCAACATGCCTGCTACATAACATAACAGTGACACGCAGCTATTGGAACATGAAGAGTACAAATCATTACCTAGCCCTGCACTGCACTGCGCTCGTCACCCAGATAGCTAAGATGTTATATCAGTAAGCCCTGTAACTTCCCTGGAAACATTGCCCTTCGAACCGGATCACAGTAATGTTTGCACATAACTGCTTGGCGGTAGAATAACTGGCAAATGTGTAGTACTTCCCCAGGTGGCCTCTGCTAGGAGTCCTGCCACTACTAAAAAACAAAACTTTATTGACAAAACAAAATAATAGGATAAACAATCAAAATTAATTATAACCTTTAAAACTAGTGGAACAAGTTGGCGGCCTTATCGCTAAAAGCAATCTCTTCCAGCAAACATGTTTCATAATTCTATATCTGCAAGCATATCTGAAAGCATTTCACCATAGAAAATAATAAAACTGTTCAAAAAAATTTTTCAACAATGTCATCATTAAAAGTAAGCGGCTGCAAAAAAAGTCTTGTCCAAAGGATGCAGCTGTAAAAAGGCTTTATTCGTGGAGCATACGTGAAATCGAACATAATTAATGAATACTTGAAGGTATACATGAATTCATTTCACATACTACATCTTTATCGCAGTATTCTGAACAATGTAGCGACCAATCAATCGATCATTCGCTGCAAATCTACGTATTCATTGGAGTATTCGCAAAACTTCCAAATTCAAAACGAAACCGTATTTGTCGGGAGACCGCCCCATATGAGCTCAAACTAAACTAATATTTGAATTTAAATCAACATGAAATTTTACTGTAACGGCAAATGCAAACTTATGGGCAGGTTTACATTCATTTAGCTAATTGACACAGCTACTAGGAGCCAGTAGGCTAGGTAGCATTTTGATTACGTCACAAAAACGACATTCATTTAGGATTCGAATAATTACTGGAATAAACTGATGATGACATTCTAATTAATCCGGCGAGTAGATTATGGAAACATATTATATCAAAACATATTTTTTGTTTTATCAAATTATTAAAAATTTACTACGACTTAGTTCATCAAACTTCCGGTATGGGTAGTTGTTTGTTGTGTCACGTCTATGTAAAATTGTAAATAGACGTGACGTTTTTCAAAACTTCTAAGTACTTAATCTTCGCATTTTTTTGTTTATGAAAGAGAAGGAAAAATACGTACACAATATTTATTATAATCTAACTAACTGACTGACTAATTAGGTTTTTTTTTGTCACCATGCCTATTGTATAGAAAACGAGTTGCACCCGCAATTAACAACCACTGATTTTAACAGGATAAAAATAAACCTGTTATTTAATCCAAGTATTGTGGTAATTCCGTATTCTATTTCAATTTATTTATTCGAACCATTAATTCAAAAGAACATTTAGTAACGTTACTTGTATAAAAGTAACTGTGTACATGATAAAAAAATACCAAATAAAAAATAATCAGCTGTAAAAAGGGGCCTTGTAATGTAGGTGCAGTTTAAAAAGGATTTGTCACGATAAAAATACAAATTATTCAAATAATTAATACATTTCCTTTTCTAAACATTGCTGTCTCTTACAAAATCATCTACAGTGTATTATGCTTTGCTCAATACAAAACTATGGGACGCCCAAGCCTGGGACAAAACAAGCATGAGACGTAAAAGTAACCATTTAATTTGCAAGTATTTCCAATACGTTAGTGGACGTGCTAGTTTATGAATTTTGCTATTAAAATGCTGGGGCGCTGCAATCGTATTACTATGCTTTCCCCCCACCGATGAGATACCTTTTCGTCGATTTGATTCGATCAATTCATTAGATAACATCTAAGTTTGGAACCTAATAGGTATCTACGTGTATAACGCTTGAGTAAATCACATTTAGCGTCGTGGGCTGCCGTATCAAAACTTGATCAGTCCAGCAAAAATAATGTAATCACTACGTCCAGTAGCTGGACTTATCTAAACTGACCACCGCCGCCGTTCGGCCTTGTGACGTTCATCGTTCCACATTTACATATTCAAATTTGGAACTGGGATCAAAGAGCTACTAAATTCGCTACCGGACAGATGCTTCCTGAAAATGTGGCCACGTCGCTTCAAAAAGGGAAAAACTATCGACCTTGTTACAATGTAATAGAGCATATTTTGGCTAGCTGCCTGCACTGAAAATTTGCGAATTGCAGGAAAAATTCTCTTCGGATAGTGATATAATTTTTGACCAGTTCATTGGTTTGACTCATCCAACTCTTTGTTAGGATGGATTGGCAGTTTGAATTTATGATTTTGTGGTGTGGTTTTGAACGAAAATGTTTCGTAGTAAGGTTTTTAAAAATTTCAGTATTGAAACATTGATAGGTAAAATTTGCCAGTAGGGGCGTGATGTATCATGCTTTCAGAATAAGTAGTTCACTTGATGATTTCACTGTTGGGGGTTTTTTTATACAAGAAGTGACGAGACGAGCAGGACATGTGCCTGATGGTAAGCAACATGCCTGCCACATAACAGCACAGTGACACTTAGCTATTGGAACATGAAGAGTCCAAATCATTACCTAGCACTGCACTACGCTCATCACCCAGAGATCTAAGATGAGTAATTTATCTGGAAACATTACCCTTCAAACCGGAACACAGTAATGTTTCTACATTACTGTTTGGCGGTAGAACAACTGGCAAAGGTGTGATACTTCCCCAGGCGGACTCTGCTAGGAATCCTACCACTACAAAAAAGTAACGTAAAAGCAATAATCCAACACGTAAATCAACAGCAACACGTAATGCAAGTGTGGGTTGGCAGAGGACGTTTGTCTTCGAATATTTTTTGGTTTTGATAATTTTCTCGCGATGTTTTACTTCACTGTTAAAGTAACTGGTGACTGCAAACTCGTGCATCTGTAGTTGAAACACACCCGCATATTTACAGTGATTATCAATTATCAACCAATTATTATTAAACGTCAATTTTTTTTTTATATAGTTTTAACTTGACCGCCGTCTCGCCTGATGTTAAGCGACGATGCGGTACATTCATACATTCATCCTTTTAGCTAAGCAAACGCCCATAATTATTTTTCTCATAAAGCCCAATACATCCATACTACCTACATCAAATCAAATTTAAAATAAAATAAATAAAGAAATATTATGATCAACTAGTTTTCAGAAAATTTGTAAAACCAGGCGTGGATCCAGGTCATGGTGGTCATGACCCCCCCTGGGCCAAGTCCAGTACCTACTTATCGTGTACCAACACTATCATACTTATCGTAGACCGGCAGCGATCACCGTATGGCAAGAGGCACGCTGAATCTTGAAAGGTCATGTCACGCTCTGACCAAATTATGCTCAAATCTAAAAGCTCGATAAATTTCACCTCGAACTTCAAAATCAACGTTTCAAAATGCTACCAAAAGCACAATGCTACAGTTTTTAGTTATTTGTTTCTCAACCTGAGTTACCGATCAAGGATAGATAATCTGTATTAATCTGTGAACTTGAAACGTTTGTAAATGCCTAATAAATTTCATTTCATTTCATTTGTTGATGTTTTAAAACCGCTCAACCAATTTTGACGAATTTTGAATGAAACTGTCTCTGAAGTATAGTCAACCAACAAAAAAAATCTATCTAAATCAATTCATATTTTAGTATGAAAACTAACGTGGTTATTACACATTTTACATAAATACACGGGTAACTCACGTTTAATGTAGTCAGTCCAGTCCGACTCAAGTTTCGATCGCGTCCGGCGATCTTTTTCAAGGAGAGTGCGCGCGCGGGTTCGCAGCTCGTTTAGCACTGGACTGACTACATTAAACGTGAGTTACCCGTGTATTTATGTAAATCAATTCATATTTGACGGAGTTATCTTGTAACATAGATTACCACAGACTAGGTAGAGAGATACATTACATAAAAAATTGAAAGATACAGCCAAATTGAGTACCTCATTTGAACTCAAATATAAAGCGCGGAATTTTCTTATTGTATATTTCTATTCAGATAACTTCTAAGCGATACAACCACCAGAACTCATAACGAACAGTCACAAAATTGCACTAAGCAGGAAACGTCTAAAACCAAACCAGCGCAATTACCGTTTCAAAACATTTCCACGACAATAATGTTCGGGTTACATTTGCATAGTTCCTGAAATTGTATGCTGGTCAGCACTATTATAGTTGCGGACAAAATGAAAGAATACTTCAATCGTGTCCTGCTAATATTATATAAACGAAAGTAAGTTTGTTTGTCACGGTTTCAAGCGAAAACTATTTAACCGATCAGTATGAAACTTTTCAAACTTATTCTTGAAAGTATTTAGAGTAATATAGGCTAGTTTTTATCCCAGGCAAATAATGGGATGGGGGAATGGGATAAACTGCTATCTATTACCTACAAAAGGTAATGACTGACTCATGTGTTTAAAAAGGACCCAAATCGACGTTTTTCAGATCAAAAACTTAGTTTTACGTTGTAATTTTTTTCGCACTTTGCTAAGTTTTCAGTCTCATGATTTTTGCAAGCAATACTTGTAAATAATTCTGTTACGTGCACAAATACTGCACTGCACTGTACGTCCGTGTCCATAATGACCCCAGTAATTTAAAAATCCTAGAATACTCCCAGAGTGAGTATGAAAATGATTTTCTTGCATTCGAGTATTTTCGGTGTTGGCGTCGAAAATGTTCGCAGGGTTTATGTTTCGGAACCCTGATGCTTTTAATTGTAAATTGTGATTGTTCAGCATCGCGCTTTCTTATTGCAGTTGGAAAACATCATGTTGGTTTATGAAGTTTGTTTGTTTAAATGAAATTTTGGACTGGAATAACGAGACACGAGTTTCTCTTGTCTATGTTGTTCCTCACTGTGAAGCTTGATGCTTATTTTGATTTATGCGCAGTTTTCTTTGTCTGCATGCAAGATTTTGGTGTTTGTGGTTTTAAAATGAGCCTTTTAGATCCATTTTTAGGTGTAGTATTGTGTAGTTTCTTTTTACAATGCAATAAGTATGTATGCTTATTAATACTGCAGATATTTAAATATTATTAAAAGAAATCTAAGCAAATATAAATGGATTGACGTTTTTAATGTTTTTGTGCCTCTGATTAGTTGTACATTGCAAAAGTGTTAAACACTGGCCGAATCTACATTTTTAAATTAAGTTAGCTCGATAAGCTGTTTTTATAGTATAGAGTGACGAGAAAGGTCATGCACCTGATGGTAAGCAACATACCTACCTGCCCATAACAGCACAGTGACACGCATCTATTGAAACATGAAGATTCCAAATCATTACCAGGCACTGCACTGGGTACCTCACCCATATATACATAGGTAATAATATAAGATATTTTATCTCTATGCCCAGTAACTTCACAGGAAACATTGCACTTCAAACCTTACATCCTGTGACCGTGAAATTCTTAACGTCGGGCAAATCACGTTCCTAATTACGGTGACGGTCTTAAACATCTTAATTACCATCTCGACTAAAAAAAAAATACTGGTCGAATTGATAGCCTCCTTTTTGTAAGTCGGTTAAAAAATGATTATTTTGCTATGTAATAGATTAAATTTCATTAAACTTACGTAAATTAATAAAAAAGGCAATTAAAATAATCAAAAGCTAGTTTGCATTCTCGTGTATACACATTGTTCGAAATAAAACCAGTGTAACATGAGCCATATTTAATATTAGTTTTCGTATTTTCTGAGGTTCAACAGTCACTGCTAAACTTTTTACGACACAAAAGTTACTAGTTACCTTCTATCAGTATCGTATTGTTAGTATTAGCGCTATCTAAACTTTCCAGGACCAATAAAAATCTAATATCGTTTTAGCTGTGTGTGTAAAAAATTATCTTTATTTCAGGTCAGGACATCTACTCTCTACGAAAAAACGTAATTTCGAAATAAACTCGCGACTTACCTACTCCGGTTCTACTTCGTTTCTTCCGATCGAACATTGTTTGACGTTTAAATGTTCTATGCCTACTCTAATTAAAGTAGACTTAGAAAATATAAACGGACGAAACGACGGATTGATGTAGAAACAGAGTATGAAAGTCGCGAGCTTATTACGAAATTACATTTTCGTAGAAAGAAAGTAGACATCCAGATAATAGGTAGTCAAGCGTAAACGTAGGTACATAAGATATGATAATTGAAATATATTGAAATGAAATATATTTTATTTGTTTAGAACATCACAAAAACATTTCATACAGATGCAATTGTTATTTTGTGTTCATCCATGTAGAAGTGCATTGGTACCCAAACTAGGAAAACCTGTGAGATGGCGTACCAATACCCGCCGCCGAAAACAGAATGGATTGTTTACAATAATTATCAACTTATGGTACTAAATAAGCAGAACATAGTATGAACTGTAGAATTATAACATATTGAATTCTATGTGTATTTTTATTTAAGAATAAAATAAGAAAAACGAAAATTTTGATTCTGGATGACAATTACAACAAGCAATTTAAAATCAAAATATGATACTAGTTTGTCAGGACATAATGATATAAGTAAAGAGTGACGAGACGAGTAGGACATCTACCTGATCGTGAGCAATATGCTTGCCACATAACAGCACAGCGACACGCAACTATTGGAACATGAAGAGTCCAAATCATTACCTATCACTGCATTGCGCTCGTCACCCAGAGATCTAGAATGTTATATCTCTAAGCCCTGTAATTTATCTGGAAACATTGCCGTTCAAACCGGAACACGATAGTAGATAGTAGGAGATAATCAAGATCATAATTCACTACGGCGGTCAAATATAGATTGCCGGATATCCTCGATATAAAACTAGAGGTATAACATATTTTATTTTGTTACAGCTTCGTCGCTGGTGTCATATTCGGGTGAACGGTTCGATTTCATTATCAATGCCAACAACAAGGTGGAAAACTACTGGATCCGAATCCGTGGTCTCTTGGGCTGCGCTCAAGGGTACAATCTTTTTAACACGCTTTTATTACCTTCACTTGTATCTAAGACAGTCTTGGAAACTTAATTTGACCCACTATCCGGTCTTCGATTAGGATGAAATTTTGCACACATTCTGAGTTCTGATGACAATACATGACTAGCTAAGAAACGTCATTACAAATCCTCCCCCAGGATGGCGGACTGGCCGTTTGAAATCCACCCCCATGATATGAATATCAAATGAAATGAAATGATTTAAATCTAATATAGCGGACGTCCAAGATGGTGGACAGGCTAATTGAAATACACCCCCACGATATGGGTATCATGGGCTGACATCCAAAATGGCGGATAGGCTTGAAGCGTGTTATTTAGTTTTTCTAAACTATTATATATATTATAACTTACGTCACTACGTTGCTACGCATGCCGCATAAGCATAAACATAAGCAGATGACAATATACTATACCATTTTCCCTACCTAAAGTACTCAAAGCTGCAAAAAAGACTAAAGTATATGTATTTTTCAGGACAAACCCAGTGCGCCAGGTAGCGATGTTACATTATGAAGGAGCTAAAGACACTGAGCCTAACTTAACCTGGAGTGCTAATACGCCCGGGCTGGTAAGTCAATGTATTTTTTTCTAGTGTACCTTAACATTTTTTTTATGATATAGAGTGACGAGCAGTACATGTGCCTCATGGTAAGCAACAAACCTACCCATATCAACACAGTGTCACGCTGCTATTGGAGCACGAAGGGTCCAAATTATGGCATAGCACTGAACTAGGCTCATCATCCAGAGATATAAGATGATTTGTATCTATGCTCTATAATTATTGTAGAAACATTGCCTTTTAAACCGAAAGATAGAGCGATGATTGTAGATTACTCCCTGGTGGTAGAATAACTGGCAGAGGTGTGGTACTTCCTTGGGCAGGCTCAGCAAAGTGTACTTCCACTACTATAGGTACATAGATATAAGATAGAACAATAGAACGAGCAAGGCGCATGCTTAGTGGTAAACAACAAATCTGCTCCAACAACACAGTGTCTTGACGCGATTTGAACATGAAGGGTTCAAACTACTTTCTTAACACACCAATGTGCTCATCTCAAAAAATATATATCTTCTTTGCCAACCGATTTCTATAAAAACACTGCCCTTTAAACTAGAACACAGTACACAGCTTAAAAATATTGTTTGTCGATAAAAGAACTCATAAAAGCGCGGCGCTTCCCCAGACGAACTCCGGAAACAGTCTCACTGCTACAAAGGATTTTAAGATACGATCTCAGCAATATTATGATTGCTGCTTATATTTCATTCACAAAGTTTATTATAAAACTAGCTGAACCCGCTACTTCGTTCGCGTAAGCAGATGTTACTGACTTATACATTAATTGGAAGTATCGTACGTCAAATATTTGGATAAGTAGTCATTGAAAAACCTTTTGAGTTTGAGTGAATTGGTTTTTCCACACAAAAATTTATTTAATTTTATCATCTTTATTTTTCTTTTTTTAAACAAAATCAAACATACTTAGTAAAGTTTCGTAGTATCGAACATAGCCGCAAGTGTTAAGTTTGTAGGATTTTTTATAGGATACATTACGTAAAGTCTGAAGCTGATGTGCATGATCTGATTACCTACTTATCTCTTTTTATCCGCAAGCTGTTTTCTAACTGTTACCCGCGACTTCGCCCGCGTAAAATTTTGAACGAAGCCTGTGTAGAATCAAAATAATTAAAATTTTGAGTTTTAATGATATTCAAGCAAGTTGAACCCGTAAATCTAAGCCAAGTCCTAGTGAAATGTTAATGTATGAATTTAATTGTAGGTAACACAGAAAAAAATCAAGAACGAAAGAATCCTAATTTGGCATCATAATCCTTTTAGCAGCAAAAACTTATTACTTAGTACAATTTAGAATACCAGTAACGCCACCTATTGATGAAAGAAAAAATACATACCACAATAGCAAAACATCGATTTAAATGGCCTTTAGTGCTTTTAGATTTAAACTGGCATTAGCGCCGTCTAATGGCAATATTATGTTGCTTGTTATTTTGATTGTGAACGCAAATCACCTATATATCTACGCCAAAACGGGTGCATATATTTTTCATTTTAGGCTTTTACTTTACCATCACATCAAGTTCCTGACGAAAATATATGCTTATATTAATATGGAGTTAAATGAAAATGTAGACTTATTAGCCCATGTGAAATTTTAGACTCTAAACTGTATGTGTTTCGTATGTCAACCCATATCGTTGTGCCGTTTTGACGTGATAGTTAATATTTGTTTCCTTAGGGCCCATGCTTCTTTTCAGGTTGATAGGTAATAAATACATAAATGTGGTATTTCAGACAATGAGTTATTTCTGTTTCAATTTTCTACCAAATTTGCTTAGTCTTTACTACGTGACAGTAACCTATAAGTAACCGATTTGCTATTTCTGAGTTCAAACTACGTATGTTTGGAATTCCATCTAAATATGTTCAGCCGTTCCAACGTTGTCCTGTAAATATTATGAATATCACTGTTTGGATGTTTGTTACGTAATACATTGAGTACTTATACATAGGCAATGTTTAGCCTATGTGTTCTTCCAGACTGTAATCTAATTCTGTTTCAAATTTCAACCCGATCACTTGATATGTTCCGCCATGATTAAAGCGGCAATAGAAATACATCATCGGCGAAAATTTCAACTGTCTAGCTATCACCGTTCTTGAGATACAGCCTGGTGACAGACGGACGGACGGACGGACGGACAGATAGCGAAGTCTCAGTAATAGGGTCCCGTTTTTACCCTTTGTGTACGGAACCCTAACAACGGTCTGCTTCGGTCACCGAAGCTTGTTGAACACTACCTTTAAATTTTAAACAGTATTTGGATTGAAATAATACGTTTTCTAATAAGTTACGGCTGGTCTAGTAAGTTACAGCTGACCTAGTCGGGAGAACGGCGACTGTCGATCCGGAGACCCAGGGTTCAAAACCACGCGCATCACTATCTTTTCAGAGTCATGTTCGTAATGCCGGTAATTAAAACGGTGAAGGAAAACACCGTGAAGAAACCGAAATCTACCTAAAATCTAAGTTCTAAGTCATATGTCATCCACCAACCGACACTGGGCCAGCGTGGTGGATTATAACCTAGTCTCTCTCCTTGCGAGAGAAGGCCCCGACGCCCAGCAGTGGGAATATTTAATAGGTTGCTTATGCTGCTATTTATTATGCTGATATGTTTTCTCCAAAATACAAAAATCTACTTTAATGACAGGTAATTTGATTCTGTCATTCGACTTAATTTTATAAGAAGGTATAATTATGTCGTACATGTTGATATTTGAAAAACTACCTCCCTGTTTTCGATATCTAAGATCACCTCTGAAGTATTTTCTACCAAACAAAAAAGGAATTATCAAAATCAACTAACAATTAACGTAAAATAAATCCAAATAAAAAAACATGCAACCCGATTGAGAACATCCTCCTTGTTTGAAGTCGATTATAACCGAATGATGTTTGTTTTCCACACAAAATATATTTTTTGACAATTATTTTGTCATCCAAGACGGCGCGACGCGATCACGTGGGTACTTTCTAGAATCAAGAATCTAGATATTCTGTGGATTGTCTGTGATACACAGAATACTTAGAAGTTAGTATGTACCGAACGCGCCGCGCGTGTCGTTATTATTTAATGTTTGTGTAATTTCCGAACCAACAGACCGATATTGTTCAAATTTTGACGGGACAACATAAAAAATGTGTTCTTTCTAACAAAAAAAGAATTAATGAAATTAAGCAACGCAATCATGAGTTACAACCAAATACACATTCTGACTTTCACCCCCTCCCGCAAGAAAACCGATCAGAATTTGGGGGTCAAAAGTAGCCTACAGCAATGTCCTTAGTATAAACTAAAATCATGCCAAGTTTCAGCTGAATTGAATCAGTAGTTTCGGCGTGATGCGTGATCCCTATACAGAAAGACAGACAGACAGACAGACAGACAGACAGACAGACAGACATGAAAGAAAAAAAATGCAGTTTCGCCATCAGTATCGACTATGGAGTGCCCCAAAAAAAAAATTTTCAAAATATCTTCAATGTACAGAATTCGACCCGTTACAGTTTTATTATAAGTATAGATATTGAAGATATAATAAATTATAGTATTGCAGATATTTATCGTAGATAGTTATAAAATAACTATTAATGTAAATATTTTTGACGTCTAATAAATCTATGAACGCCGGCTGCATCCACGAAAAAGTGTCCCGTTACGCTCATTGTACGCTTGCGCCGCATCTATCAATGTTTTGTTATGACGTTGTCACCTTAAACTGTCGTCCGTAAACCAAACGAATTTACAAACAACCAATGCTTAAGATATACAGCGCTAAAAATAATATTCAAACAGTATTCTGATTGACCTTTGGTGGTGGTGCTTTGGTTTTTTGTATGGTGCTTGGGTCAACTTTATTAATTTAATTTTTACCCTCTTCCCGTTATAAGATAGATTTGATGTATCGTACACAGCTTTAGTCCTGATGACAATATAAATTCTGTCAATGAAACTAAAAAACTATATATTTAGTTCTTATACTTTTATCTGTTTCTGTTGTAATTAGAAGAACAAGTCTTAGTATCTAGAGACATCTAGAGATAATTTTAAACGAAAAAATTGATTGTCTGTAAAGTCGGGTGGTTTACGGACGATAGTTTGACGTGACAACGTCATAACAAACCATTGATAGATGCGGTGCAAGCGTACAATGAGCGTAACGGAAAAAAAAATTGGTTGCCTGTAAAGTCGGTATACGGGCGAAAGTTTTACGTGACAACGACTTTGAGTGGTAAAATAATTTTACGGAAGGGACGCGTGCCTTTCACTTTTTATGTCTGTCTCTCTCGCTCTTAGGCGGGCTAACCATGCCCGAGTGGAAGGGATGCGTGCCTCTCACTCGCTCTCGTTGTGAACGCATAACGTGAGCGGAGCGTAACGCAGTTTCTTGAAGTGTCACCCGGGAAACCAATTTATTAGACGTTGTCACGCCAAAAAAGCGTAACGGGACACTTTTTCGTGCATGCCGCCGGCGTTTATCGATTTATTAGACATTGTCACGTCAAAATCCTTAAATCTACTTGTGATACTCGACACACGCAGTCTCCTAAACTATGTATTTAACATTGGCAGTTAAAACTATAAGCTGGTCGATGGTAGCGTCGTAAATAGCATTTTTATAAGTACCCTGGAGTACTTTTAAAGCTCACATAGAACAAGATGCAATGCTATGTATGAAGTGGATTTTACTTTATTTCATTCAGAGTGATAAAATAAAATAAACCACAAGGACCTAATAGTAACATGATTAATGATAGTTTAACACACGTTTGTGCTGATACTAGCATGTAGGTTCATAACTGTTGGAATCGACCACTATGGTGCAGTGGGAACTTATCAGAAGACAAAAAATAATAGTGCAGTTTCAAAAGTACTTTATAGTAAAGAGTAACGAGACGAGCAGGACATGTGCTTGATGGTAAGTTATGGCTGCCCACAACAGCACAGTGACACGCACCTATTGAAAACACAAAGAGTCCAAAAAATTTCCAGTACAATGCCCATCGTCACCCATATTTGCCAAATTGGTTTTATCTCTACCCTGTAATTTTACTGGCAACATTACCCATCAAACTTGAACACAGCGGCTATATTCATATTACTGCTTGGCGGCAAAATAACTGGAAAAAATGTGGTAGTTCCCAAGACGGACTCTGCAAAGAGTCCTACCACTACTAAACGCCTTATAGGTCGATAACTACTGGTCGATTATCAAGCAAAATAGACTTTTATAGACTAAACTATTTTCTAACATTGCCAGTTGAAATCGTTAGTAGCAAATAGTCGATGATAAAGCAAAATATAAAGTTGCTTTCGTTACTCAAATGGGCTCATTACCAAAGGTGGAAAAGAAAAGTTAAAAACCTTAGTAGAACAGGCTTCGGAGATTTTCGGTGTCATCATTCTGAAGTTTATTTACTTAAGCACGTCATCAGGAGAGTGATAAAGATAAGCGGCCGAATTTAAAGATAATGACTGGAGATTTTGCGCTTGATCGCTTACCGAGGAGATTTTTTTAAGAATTTGTGATTTCGAGTTTTGCTGCGTTGCGCTACCGATTTTCTAACACCTTAATGCCCGAGCTACACGAAGCTAGTTTTTCAAGCTAGGATAGAAATCTAGTATTAGTAAGCTAGCAAGCTATTATTTCTAACTTCATGTAGATAAAACTAGCGTTGCGTAGTATTGTCTACTCACGCTCACATTCCGTTGCACTGCTAAGTTGCTGCTCTGACGCTACGCTACTAAATTAGCATGTTGGTGACGCAAAGTGTAAATTTTTCCACTATCTAAAAGTGCTCAGTATAAAAACACTTTCACTTCAATACATTGGTAATTTCTCAACCATCCCACATCCCATCCATTACATCATTTACATCCCATCCTATCCATAAGGATACTGTTTGAAAGAGCCTTTTCATGTTTCAAGCTCCAGGAATTCTGTAACGTGGTCAAAAATTGATTTACTACTGAGATAGCAAGAACCTCGAAGCAGAGCTAGTGCCTGCTGAATTTTAGATACCGCTCAGATATTCTGGCAACATTACGCATTCAGCGGAAGGACGCACTATCTGCGAAGGTCATATTCGGGCCGTAAAAAGTGTATCGGTCTCACGCGGTCTCTGTCGTTTGTATCGTGCGCTCGTAAACCGTGTCCGCTGCCCTACGTGAGGTGAGACTCTACTAATGTAAATAAATGGTTTTAGCTTTCATATAGCCCACTCATTTTTTTTTCGCTTAAAATTATAGAGACAACAATAGCAACGCTAAAACTGAATTACTAAAGCGGTTCAAAACTGAATAAGTAACAGGTTCAGACCGATAGAAGTGTCGGTTTAAATTGCTTAGTACTGGTTTTAAGTCCTATAGGTACTGCCGTATTTCAACGTATTACTCAATGTTTAATCATATCAAAATGCTGTAAAGTTTTTGATTAAAATCAAATTGCTGTAGACTGTTTCTTGTTTCTACAACAACACACAACACAACACTTGCGACAAACACACAAGAAAAAATAATGTGTGTGCTTTAGACAGGGCGACAGAAGTGAAAATTGAAATAAAATAAAAATATATTGGTTCACACACAACACCATCTGACCCCTAACTAAGCAAAGCTTGTACTATGGCGGCCAGACTGCTGATATATTACTTATAGATGTAAATACATACGTATTATACATACATATAATAAGGAATAACTATTCAAAAATATTGTATAATTTTAACATTATAAAAATGATAACATTTAAAGTAAACTCAGCGACACAACAGGGACAGCAAACAGACAGCAGCAGCCGACTATATTTCTTGCTCAAGCACACTCGGTTTTACCCGCGAAGTTTCTGCTTCCGTTATTTTTCCGGAATAAAAAAATAGCCTTTATCAAAAATCTCAATACACAGATGTGCCCTCCCAAACTTCAGGGCCCACGGAATCATGTCATTGTTGGGAAGAGTGAGCTCACTCATTCCGTTCCAGTCGGTTGCAGGAAGCGGTGAACGCCGGACGTTTTTACTTATCACTATTTGTTGTCAACAACCAAAATAAGTAGAACCACAGCATATCGCGCCGCTAGCGATTCCAGGGGTCAAGTAGATTGGTTGTGTGTAAACTACTTACGATACACATGGAGACGCAGCTTATTACCAATTTCAGTTACTCAGGGCACATCCATTAGGTAGTTTATATCGATGGCCTTTATGTTATTTCTGACCATTACCTATCTATGTAGGTACCAAATTACCGAAATCTCTTTAGGATTTTTTGCGTGAAAGAGTAAACAAACATACTTCCATATATATTCTTTAAAAAAATCAGGTTTATAGTATTAAGTAGATAAAGTAAAACAACCATTACAAAAATACTCTACAGAAGCAGAAAAATAGCAAAAGTACAAAAAATATTATGTTATAGCAAAGAATTTCATATCTACATTTATTTAAGCTGTTTACGTAGGCCAAAACATCGAACCCATAATTCGTTCTGTTTATACGTTCACATTATGGCGTTCCGAAGCTTATGGTATATCGAAAATATAAACATACATATATACAGAAACAAATATCTATGCAAGTAGGAAATTCATTTACTTTCACGCTGAACCATAAACCATAAACTATATCGGGTATTCCTAAAATAGATCTAAAGTAAGACGAAACTTGCGGAATCTATCCTTATGAGGGTAGATTAGTATAAATTATCTTTATAATTTAGTTAAGCTAAGCTAAACAGGTTTTTTGTTTGAACGCGCTAATCACAGGAACTACTGGACAGATTTGAGAAATTCTATATACATACATACTTGATCTCTGAGTGTCATAGGCTATTTCCATTATGTACCAAGGGCAAAGCCGGGGCGGATTACTGGTAGAAAATAATTTCCAACATGATTGTGTTCTGGTTTGATGGGCAATGTTTTGAAATAACATTTCTGGGTGACGAGGGCAGGTCAGTGCTGGGCAGTGATTTGTCCTCGTCGTATTGAAATAGCTACGTGGTATTTATACTTAGTCGGTTATGGTGAAGAATACATCGATATAAACCATTAGATATGCCCTGAGCGCCTGAAATTGGTAATAGGGTGTGTCTGAGTGTGTAGCATAAGTAGTTTGCACACCGCCAATTTACTTGACCCCTAGAATCGCTAGCGGCAAGGTATGCTGTGGTCTACTAATGTTGGTTGGCGTTCACCGCTTCTTGTAATGGGCTATAACGGAAAGAGTGAGCTCACTATTTTAGTATGAAAACTAACGTGGTTATTACACATTTTACATAAATACACGGGTAACTCACGTATAATGTAGTCAGTCCAGTCCGACTCAAGTTTCGATCGCGTTCGGCGATCTTTTTCAAGGAGAGTGCGCGCGCGGGTTCGCAGCTCGTTTAGCTCGTTTAGTGAGCTCACTCTTCCCAACGATGATATAATACAACCATTCCGTGCGTCTTAAGTTGGAGAGGGCACATCTAATGGCTTACATCGATGGAAGAGTATAATTGAAGCGGTTTAATTCTATTTGGGCTATTCATAACCCCACTTATGAATAAAAACACTAACTTTTCCGAAGGAAAGCGGTAAACTAACCTTTATCACAGTAATAAGGGCATTATGTAGGTCACAAAATTCAATGATAGGCAATGCGGCGCGGAAGAGGACGTACAGAATAGCATTTTGTAAAGGTAGGACTTTTTCAGAGTCCTACCACACTTTTGCCAGTTATTCTACCGCGAAGCAGTATTGAACGGCAACACAGCGATATTGATCACTGTGTTCTGGTTTGAAGGGCAATGTTTATAGTGAAATTACAGGGTATAGAGATAGAAAATCTTGAGTCTCTGATTAGCAAGCGATGTGGAGTGGTGGCAATGATTTGGATTATTCATGTTCCAATAGCTACGTGTCACTGTGGTTTTATGGGCAGGCATTTTGCTTACCATCAGGTACATGTACTGCTCGTCTTGTCCTACTTCCTACTAATATTGTAAACTAACAGTGTTCCGCTGTTTCACCCGTGTAGCTCACTATTTTGGAGTAAAAAAGTAGCCAGCCTATGTGTTCTTCCAGACTATAACCTGTCTATGTTCCTAATTTAAGCGTGATCTTTTCAAACGTTACGACGTGATTGGACAAAGGACAACTAACATCAAAATATTTACATTTATAGTATTAGTAGATAGTATAAATGTTTGGATATTTGTTGCTCAATCACGTGGTAACGTCTGAACGGAGAGTCTACCGCCTAATTGAAACTGTCGTAGCTGATATTGCGCTCTCTTTTCTTCTCGCTTGAAATTATAGAGACAGCAATAGCAAAGCCATGGCCGATTTAGTTGGGCGGTACACTCCGCGAGGTATAAGCTGAGCTTTACATTAGTGTGAGTGATCACCAATCAGGCAGGAGCTTGAAATTTTGTCCGCGAGCTATAGGCTGAGCTTTGCATTAGTGTGAGTGATCACCAATCAGGCAGGAGCGCGGCGAGACAGAATGGCGCCGCGTCTAAGGCCGGTTGTCACACCTACACTATCCATGTACACTCACACAAATGCAAAGCTCAGCTTATGCCTCTCGGAGTGTAGAAGGGCGGATCTGGTTTAAATTCGGAACAGAATTAGGTTATAGTCTGAATGAACATGTTAACTATTTTTTACCCCGGGGAAATAACAGGGATGGGAGCAACATGGGTAAAACAAGGCACTGCTAAACAATCTACATAAATAAAAACTTTAAATATAACTACAGAAGGTGCAAGCATTTTTAATCAAATACACTCGGCTTATGGACGTATAAAAAAACTCGAACGTAGTCTCGCTAAAACAAAAACTGTGTCCATCGAGTCGGCCACATAATATGCACGTGTGCGCTGTCACATACAGGCTGACATGCACACATCAGTGGGACATTACACGCGCTACTTGTGTACATGTATGCGTGTCAGCCTATCAGTGACAACCTAACAACGCAGACGTGCAAATGTGGCCGACTCTAGTGACACAGTTTTTGTTTCAGCGACCTACGACCTACTCTTTTAAACGTCCATGACTCGGCTATTAAAAAAAATTCGTTTCACGCATTCAAAAAGCGACTTACTGCGCATGTACTTAAGATGCAAGTGTGGCTTAAATATGTATGTAGGTGCCTAACTAATCTAAATCTGTTATGTCGAACGTGTATTGTTGTTATTGTATAGGTTTCTTATTAATAACGGTTTTTATTTTTGTAAACTTATTATTATAAGTTTTCTGCGGCAACGAACTACCTAATGTTTTTTTTATTTATAAATGTTCTCATGGAAGTGATAATTATCTTATACGACAATAAATCGCTTTAAACGTTTCTTACCATTGCAGCAAATAAACGGAGTTAACCAAGCTGAAGAGCAGTCTGTATCCACGCCCATTTCGAGACTGAAGTCCCTGCGAGGTCCCGACGACAGTCTCAAGCCAGTTCCAGATCACCAGTTTTATATTTCATACGACTTATATGCCAAAGATAATACGCACTACAACAAGCCGGATTTGTACGGGTACAATCAAGGTGAGAGGACTGGTTTACTATTTAATTAGTTTTAATAAAAATAATGTATTGGTGGACGTTTCACATACAACATTATCTGATCACAAACTAAGCAAAGCCAGATATAATACATAATTGTTACAAGAACAAAATTAAAAATTTTGACTAACCCCCGACTATCTCAGATTTGTTATCCGTACAACATTCTACTAGTCAAGCCCTTTCATTTGATACCCATATTAAGGGACTTGTGAAAAAAGAAATGTATTTCGACACTTTATGGAAGCGGTCATCTTGGATTTGAAATTTGTCATAGTGCAATGTATTCTACTAGTTAAGCCCTTTCGTTTGATACCCATATTGAGGTAGTAGTGAAAAAAATAATATGATTTGTCATTTTGTGGTGGCGGCCATCTTGAATCTATATTAACCAAACTTAGCTAAGAACATCCGCACGGATATTATCTTAAAAATAAAAAAAACGCCCATCCGTTTGAGCTCTACGGTGCCACAGACAGACACACACACAGACAGACAGACAGACAGACAGACATCGACGTCAAACTTATAACACCCCTTTTTTTGGTCGAAGTTAAAAATAGCAGAATATGTCATTACTGCTTTGTTTTAGAATACGCGGTAAAGTTATTGTTACTTTTGGTGATGAAGTCTATAGCAATTGTCAATTGTATTTTTCTAATTGTCAATTGTTTTTGTCTACAGTTAAACCCGGTTTTGGTGCACGAACGCCTCAACTAAACCATATCAGCATGAAACTGCCTACCAGTCCCTTGCTGTACACCCAACCTTCAGAAGATTATTTCTGCAACCAGACCACTGTCAGAGATTGTGACGACTATTACTGCCAATGTCCTCATGTCATGAAAATCAAACTGAATTCCACTGTAGAACTGATCATCATAGACGAAGGATCTGCTGTAGATACCAATCATCCATTCCACCTCCACGGATTCAGCTTCAGGGTTGTGGGACAGAGACGGCTAGATTCTAGCACAACCGTGGAGAAAGTTAAAGCTTTTGATAAAGCAGGACAGATGACAAGGAATTTAAAGAACCCACCTCTGAAAGATACGATTACAGTTCCCGATGGTGGGTATGCTGTTGTTAGATTCAAGGCTGATAACCCTGGATACTGGCTGTTCCATTGCCATATCGAGTTCCACGCTGAAATTGGCATGGCTTTGGTCTTCAAGGTTGGAGAACACGAACACATGGGAAAAGTACCACCAGGTTTTCCAACTTGTGGAAACTTTGAGAATGGTGGTTTTATACCTAGCGGACCAGCTGTCGTAGAAGATGTCCACCATTTGGGTAAAGGCCAAGTAGTATTGAAAAATCAAATTGATTTTATGTAATTAGTATTATGATGTAGTTGAAAATAGAAATACATTTTTACTTCACAAAATTGAAACACGAAAAATAAAAAAATTATACTCGATTTAAGTAGATATTATATAAAAAATATTGTTGGACATACCATATTTTTGATTATGACATCATTACACCCTGAGGCATCATTGTCTACAGTAGAATACAATGCCATAGCATTATTGCTGCTTAGTTTGCGGTAACATTGTAGTGTTGGCAATGTTTTAGTTTAATTATAAGAAACAACTATACTATTATTTGTCAAAATTAACTATTATTATTAGTTTTAAGTCTAGTATCCTACCCTTAGTCAATTTTGCATCCTTTTAAATGTATGCCTATGCTGGCCATAGGATCAAAATATGAAATATTTTACAAATAAACAATCAAACTGAAACAAATGTGGTTTTAATTATAGGAAAACAAAGTAAAACGTAAGGAAAGTAAGTGTTATTTAAACTTTTCTAAAGATAATTGTAAATTCTGATTTGGAGAGTTAATGTAAAATTTTAGTCTAAAATTTGGAACACAGTTAAATTGTAGTCTGGAAAAACACGTAGGCAACTTTTCATCAGAAAAAAAACCGTCAGACCATATTTCAAAGAGCTTGGCATACTTACGTTGCCTGCAATCTTGATCTACCAAGTAGCTGTGTATGTTAGAAACCACTTAGACTCATACGACACGCGAGGAGAGAGACATTCGCGTAATATAAGTAACGCTGACAAGCTGGATAGTATACCTCACTCTCTTGCGAGATCGGAAAAACTGACTCATATCATGCGACTGCAAGTTTATAACACTCTTCCTAAAATAGTTAAATCAGCTTCGAGTTCGGGTAGCTTCAAAAACCGATTAAAAAGCTGGCTTATCGATCAAACTATATAGTTTATAGTTACAGCGAGTTTTTATATAGTGATGACAAAATCGCAATAAAATTGTAAATAATTGACATTGTTCATTACAATTGTAATAAGTACATATATTTTAATTTTTGACACTTATTTGTACGATACTTACTATAGTACAATATTATATTCAATTTAAACTTAAAAAATGTATACTCTTTGTATACTCTTATTTTGTTTTTTTTTTCTGAAATTGACGTGTAAATTGTACATAATTTATCAATAAAGAACTTTGACTTTGACTTTAAATCCGCAGGGCCCTACTATTGCTTATATACAGCGAACCCCGTAATGGTTATGGTGTAGCGATTTCAATTATTGTTTTTTCCTACCTCAAAAATATCCAACATGCCCAAAAAAAACCTCACTCCAAAAATCTCAAGCATTTCTATAAAGACGTTACGTGATCGTAGATCGTGTTAACTGAACACCTAAAGAAAATACAACGCGTTACCTTCAACATTCTATACACTGTTCTTTCGCCAATGTCATTAAATAAAACGACATTTTCCTGCTCAGCCCAAATATAAAGCTGAGAGTCCACTCAAGCTATACAAGGCAAAGAAAATGTTAACATAAATATGTACTTTACATAAATGTAAACGCTATGTATGTAGACGCTATAAATAGCGTCGCCGCGCTTGGAACAGTTCTGAGGCAAAAAGTTTGTATGTTTTCACTGAAGAATTCTTTGACAGCTTTAAGGTTTGCGCCAACCAAAAAAAAAACACACTCAAATATGGGCTTTGTGTCATGCAAATTAAGATACAGATTACATTAATAACAAAAATTAGCAGATCGCTCGCTGACAGCCGTCTACTAATTTCTGTTGCCAATGAAATCTAAATCTTAAAAGGCATGACATAAAGCCCATACTCGTATTTGAGTGTTTTTTATTTGTCGGGTGGGAGCGAAATTGTATAACCTTTAATCACTTTTTGGTTGCGAGAAATCTCATAAGCTCGTGTTACCGACTTGCTAAAGTTGCGGTGTAGCGTTGGAGCGGCGGCGGAGCAGCGGAGCGAGACATGTGCGTTAGTCGCTTTATAGGTGGATGAAATCTTGTGATTTTGTGTTGTGAGTACAGCCTGATGACAGACGGACAAACAGCAGACAGAGTCTTAGTAATAGAATCCTGTCTTACACTGATACGGAACCCTAAAAAACAATCAATACATAAAAAAACTATGAGACGATGTCGCTTTTCGAACTACGAGCAGTTAGTTCTATTTAAAATAACTTGTAAGATTTGTCTCACACTAACATACTAACAGGGCTAGTAGAATAAAAGCTTATAAAAATATGGTAAAAGCAATGTTTAAAACTATTTTTAATCTCGTTTTTTGGACTTATTGTCGTTGTTCGATCATATCAGCCAAAGTGAAGAACTAATGATAATGATTTCAAAGCTCCGCTACATCCCACATCGCACATCCCTCACACATATTTTATACACTCAGCCTAACCGCACACAACTTCCATTTTCACCTCACACTATCGCACAGTGGGATCTCAGCCATTTTATCACAAAAATAGATCACAACAATCGCATCTCAAGGGAACTTTGCCAATTAAGATAGCAAGAGGAAGGGCCTAAATCAAGTCTCAGGAAGAAAGGGCCGGTGATAAATATAGGGAAGATTGGTGGGGGGCCCGTTGGGTGAATGCGAGAAAAATAGACAGTGTGCGTCTTACCTATCGCAAGTCGACTGTGTATACAGCATTGCCCAAAATGACTGAGAGACTGAATAGGAGATAACACAAAAAATTGGTAGTCATAGAGGTTGCCGATAGAAGTGAAAACTTATAACTCAGAATTTGATAGCTCACTTCGAAAATTACGTGGGTGAAGACAGAGAGCACTGCTAGTCTGAAATAAATCTTCAAAGCAATATCGTATAAATAATTCTTCTAAACATGGTCACATGTAGCAGACCAATGATACTCTAAGTGTGTTCTGCGGAACCGTAGGGTTCTATGATATCTAGATAAGGGCTCCATGTAAGGGCACCGGACGAATTTAGAAAAAAAATCAGAGCACCTCTTTCGTATATTATTATACGAGTACTTATTATGTATGAATGTATGTAAATTTATTCATAACCATTTATGTTACATGTCAAACTTGTATAAACAAACAAACTTATGTAACTAAGTAATAAGTAACTGTTACATGGTAGTTACTTTTATTATGATTAAGTATTAATAAATAATGCACTTATTAAAAGTTTTTTTGTAGGGTTCCATCAAGATCTCCAAAAGGGTTCCGTCATTAAAAAAGATTGCGAAACGCTGATCTAGACTAAAAGACGACATGTTAGATGAGAAAAGGTAACCATGGTAACGCGCCATGGCCATGTCAAAATGCTATCACATTTATAGATTTTTTTTAATAAGAAGTGACGAGACGAGCAGAACATGTGTCTGATGGTAAGCAACATGCCTGCCACATAGCAGCACAGTGACACGCAGCTATTGGAACATGAAGAGTTCAAATCATTACCTAGCACTGCACTGCGTTTATCACCCAGAGATCTAAGATGGCATATCTCTAAGCCCTGTAATTTCTCTGGAAACTTTGCCCTTCAAACCGGAACACAGTAATGTTATCACATTACTGTTTGGCGGTATAATAGCTGGCAAAGGTGTGGTACATCCCCAGGCGGACTCTGCTAGGAGTCCTTCCACTACAAAAGATGACCATGGTCCCGAGGTAAACGAAAACCGAAACTTCGGTAAACCGAAGAGTTTTTTCAGTAACGAGCTTGATAGTCCAAAATTCACAGCCCACGAAAAATCTGTGTGTGGCAAAATAAGTTTTCATTTCAACAAGCAACAAAGACACTGCATCAAACATGCGTGCTAGAAATACCTCAAGCGAGAGGTCAATAACTAGTTTCATTATCTGCGAAAAAAGAAATCACTTCATTTAAGATTAAATTCGATACCAATTATTATAATAATTATTATAATAAATTAGATGGAAGAAATCTCTTTCAGCGATAAGGCCGCCTGTTGTAGCACTAGCTGTTATTGTTTTTCTTTGTCTGTAAATCTGTTTTTCTTTTGGTGTGAACAAAAAGTATCTATCTATCTAAATTCAGACTATTTCAGATACACACGCTAGTAAATTTCACACACGTAATTATACAATAAAGTAATAGAATATAAGCCATGGTGGCTTCCCAGGAACATCCGATTTTACCAGTGTGAATGATCTCACACAATGGGTTCAACTCCCGTTTCCACCTCTGGGTATTTTTTCATTTAAAGTATCCGTACACAAGTGTGTCGTCAGCACGGAATATAATGAAAATATCATACCGAGACATGTTATGAAAGATATAAATACAGATGTATTCAGAAACCTCCTCCTTTTCTGAGCCCGGTTAAAAGGAAATCTTTCGAGGACATCGCATTTCGCCAACATGGTAAAACAATGTAGTCTTGACATTCTCCACTTAAAAGACGGCCCCGAGACCCAGCAGTGGGAACAACTAAATAGTATATAATATAAATATGCTTATATGTATGTATGTATAACTATACAAACGTTGAAATACGTTTGAAAATAAGTTTACTTAATAAACTTAATATTAACTTAACAAAGCTAAGAGTTAAGTAAACGTATTTTCAGGACATAAAATATGTAGGTTGCAACTCTGTTACCTTTCAAGGTATTGATTTCTAATCCGACAAAATCTCCCTTCCGTTATAAAGAGACTTATGCATAACCAAATGTAGGGAAGACTCGCGGGAAAAGAATATTTTTGTGAAAGGAAATGTCTTGGAGAGGATGAAGACAATAAATCTTTTTTTTGTGCGATTCTAGCTACGCTCGGGTACTTTGCATTTTTGCAGAGTTTTAGGAATAAGCTCCGATCTTAAGTTTTGATATTTATGTGATGTTGTATCGAAAAATTTGGGAAATAAATAAAAATTAAAGTACATTTAATTGCTTGACTTAACTCTGTTTTTTGGTTTTTATAATTGCTGTTTTGTTTGTCAAATAGTTAAGAGCAGTAAAGAGTTTATATATCTATAATTCAAAGCATCAGTAACTACCTAAAACTTTTTTATTGCATTTTAATTATAAATAAATAAATGTTGGTGTACAATTCACACACAACACCGTCTGACCCCAAGCTAAGCAAAGCTTGTACTATGGAAGCCAGATAGATAGGTATATTTTGCTTAAAAGACGCTTTAAAACACGTGTTTTAAAGTGTAAGCAAAAGGGCCAACGGAAAGTGTCTGGGAGTATTGGGAGCTTATTTTTAAAGATATTGCCATACATACGTGAAAATCACTTATCAGAAGATACGTGAAGTAAGTAATGTATCTACTGGACCCTATATCTTAAAATTGGCCGTCTAAGCAAGTTAGCGGGTAAGCTTGTGTTCTTAATAAGTATTAACTCAATCGTCCACATTTCATCCATCAGAAAATACGTGACGTCTGGCGGCTCTGGGATCTTGGACTATTATGATTATGTCAAACTTGTATAGCTATATGTAATAGGAAAGGGTAGATTTCAAGTTTGTTGTCGAGAAACTACTTATAGCTAACAGCAATTTTCTCATCCCCATATGATCTTCCACTTAAAAACATGCCCTACATTTTAGCTCACATCATATCCTATACTTTATATCCTACTATGTATATACATTTATATATAGTGTGAAGAACTAAAAATAATAGTAGTAAAATCTTTATCACTAGATTATTTTATTTATTCAAGTTGTAGCATTTATTGTAACTCCGCCACAGTACGTTATGAGGTATCCTCTCGGGAAATCTCCCCATTTTCCGAGGTAGAGTCGAGCAAGTTTTGTCGACGTCTTTGATGTTATGCGACTATAGAGAGAACTATCTGAAACTGGCAAACTTTTCTATTTGTAAATATTTTCAGCTTTCATTATTGAAATTCTATTTTTTGGTTGGATTTTTTTGTTTGGATTTTACAGTAATAAGTATAAAATTGATTACCGCCGTTTGTAAAAAAAATGCAGGATTTTGCAAGTTTTTAAATAAGTCAAGGAAATTTTTGGGCAATGTTGCCAGTGAAATTACAGGGTATGGCGATAAAATATCTTGTACCTCTGGGTGACAAGCACATTGCAGTGCTAGGCAAGGATTTGGACTCTTCATGTTCCAATAGCTTAGTGCCACTTTGCTGTTATGTGGCAGGTATATTGCTCACCATCAGGCACATATCGTGCCCGTCTCGTCACTCGATATTATAAAAAAAAACGTGTAAAATCAACCCGGTAAAATAAAATTTGTCAACTGTACACAAAGAGACTGAAGAGAAAATTATGTAAAAAAAGTTTGGTAAAAAGCGAAGATGGCATAGAGGTTAGAACATTTGAAACGCAATCTAAGCTCATAGGTTCGAATCTCACTTGCAGCTTCGCGTATATTTCCTAGTTCAGATAGATGTACAAGTTTGTCAAAATCACTGACTGTAGCGGTGACGAAAAAACTATTGAGAAAACTGGAATATTCTAGAAGTTTTTAAGGTCATGCGTCATCTGCCAGCCCGCATTGAGACAGAGTGGTGGATTTTAGCCTTGATTCTCTCCTTGGGAGAGAAGACATCGAGTCCCAGTTGTGGGAAGACTTAGTATGCTGCTTATGTGTAGTGTAATGGGATGAACAAGACATATGTCTAATGTAAAGCCACACAACATAACATCACAGTGCACTCAACTGTTTGAACATGAAGACTCCAAATCCGTGTGTTAGTTATGTTGAGATCTAGCACCGCATTGTGCTCCTCAAACAATGTTATTTTTTTTTCTTTTATAGGTTTTCACTTGACCGCCATCTTGCCTGATGTTAAACGATGATGCGGTATACGATGGAGCTTGTTTACCTAGAAAAAACCGATTCAGTCTCGATTTGAAGACACAAAGATTGTAACTATCGGGAAAAACCCTCGCAGGCAACGTATTCTACAGCCTTGACGTTCTTATCACAAAAGTAGAGTCAAATCTCTTCGTTCGTGTGTTTGGAACATCAACCATGAAACGATGTCGCTTTTCCGAGCTACGAGCATTCCGATAGAAAAAGGGAAAGGTGGTATTAGATCGTACACATCAGTCAAATACTCTCCGAATTGTATCCGATGTTTATCCGATGGATGTTTGTTGCTCACGTATGAACTAAACGCAATAATCTAAAATGCAAAACTCAGGAAGATTGCATATAAGCCACTCATTTTTCTTTTTTATCCCGAAAAAAAAGCAGTTCCTTAGAGTTAAAAATTTTTCATGAAACCTACGCAGGCTAAATCACAGGTAAATAATAGTATACTGTAAAATATTTTTCAACATTTGCAAAACCGTATCTCTTTGTAAAGAAACATAAATACGACACAAGAATCATTAAGGGTTCGTACAACAAAACATTAAAATGAATTCAATGGACCAGATATTAATTGTACGACGTTTGGTATTCCCAAAGACGCACAAGAGAGTACGAGCCTTTAAAGAGCTCCATTATATTCAAGGGTTTCATATTTTACGTTTTTCAAATAAAAATCCTTTTCAGTACCTCTATTAAACACCAATCCCGTAACTCAGAGTTTCTTCAAAACTCCAAAGCGTTTCGTTAAGAAATATCATTTTCGGAACAAAAAACGCTTTCATAAATTCTTCTTGCGAGGGTCGTGATCGACCGCTCTCAGGGGGTCAGCCGATTAACTGGCTTGCTTCCAGTCCTACTTCTGACTGCTTGTTCTTTAAATTTATAATTTTGGCATCACAAACACGAGGGTCCGTGCATTTTATATCATATATTATTATTTGGGACGAGTCGGAGACGTGTCTGATGGTAAGTGATATGCCTGCCCATAACAGCAAAGTGACACGTAGCTATTACAATATGAAGAGTGCAAAACATACTCGCATCAAACCAGATTTACAAGATCTCTATGACCTGTCATTTCACTGGAAACATTGCCGTGTACTTTTGTAACAGTGTACTTTTCAGCTTACATTAGTGCTTGGTGGTAGAATAACTGGCAAAACTGACATTACGAGTAACAACAATATGGAAGATATATGCAATAATATAAATACACAAGACAGGATACTTGGACGCGACTAACAATTGCCTAGAACAAAACAACTGAGAAGGTAATTTTAGGCTCCTTAGGTTCTAGGAAACATTCATCTTAGAGTTTTAGGTGCACATCACTGCATGCGTTAGAATTAATTACTGGCAATGGCTCAATGTTTGCTAGCAACCAATTAAAACAAGTAAGTGTGAGAGAGAAAGAGTGCGTTGTACACTTTATTTTCTCCCAGTGCATTTAGATCTTAAATAGCGAAGCACAGCTTTGTGCAATAAATAACGTTTAAAATTAATTATCCTCGTTAGGAGAGCTCAGATATTGAAAATAGAAAATGTGCTCGGATTTAAAATAAGTGACAGTGATCAAGCTGAAACTAAGCGTGGGGTTTATTTACTTAAGTTTACGTCACAGCTTCACAAAGGCCACTGTATTGCAACCATCACAGATTTCTAAACAGATGAAACCTTCGTGAACGACACTGTGAGGCCAGTAATTAGTTATGTATGCGTGACAGCTCTCACCGACGTTGTCAAATTACTCACGTTGGTGTGCGTGTAATGTTCCCAGTCTTAAGAAAAAATTCCACTATTGTTGTCTTAGCTTCGGAAATCTTCGCGTATAACAAACATATATATTATAATGTTAAAATAATTTATTATTACACCGATTATATATTATGCAAGGATTTCTTGTTATTACTATTTCCATCCTATAAAGTTAAGAATTTTGATTTAGCATGCAACTAAAAATTCGAATATTCGTACAGAAAATTCGGAATAAAAGACAACGCCGAATAATAGTAAAAGTCATGTGTGTGTTTATTTTGAGTATTCTACCGGAGCTTCTTTTGAAGTTTTGAATATTATGCTTGACAAAAGGTGGCAAATACTCATTTAATATCGGTGAACACAGGAGGAGCAGAGAATTTTTGTCAACTGATTTGATGTTGGGGGGTCAGATCATTCAATTTGTTTATTATCCAATCTTTGTCTGGACGCGTGTCGCAAACGAAAAGTTCATGAAGTTTTTCAAAAATGTTGATACAAACCAACGAAAACCGTCTAAGAGTTTATAAAATCAGTTGAACATTATTCACATCGCCACCCAAAGTTACGTCGTCCAAATACCTAACGTTTACATTGGACTAGAGACGTTATATGATAGAGCAAATGGCCAGGGCGAAGGTCGCATGGCCGAAGATTCACCATGTTGATAGCCAACGGATGATAGCATAGGATTGTTTTGATAATTTTGTGGGTCTGCCATAACATTGCCAAAGAAAATTGTAGAAGTCAAGAATTTTATTCTTCATTTCGGACAACGGGGCTCTTGGTTGATCGTGATCAACCAAATTAAAGACGTTTTTGACGTACGTACAACTTTAACAGCCCTCTCCCCAATTTTGGACAAAGAAAGTCAGGACAGAATGAACAGCAGCCTCACGTCCACTCAGAGAACCAAAATCAAGTTTGTGGGCCAGGGAGCTCGAAAGTGCAACTCTTAATACCTACAACCCACCTTGGCAGCAAGGCCAGTATATGTGGTGCCAACAGCGATTGGCCTGATCCCAACATCTTTTTTGGGTAAGTATGTACGCACAAATTAGCACCGTATAAAACTTCGACAATGTCACTACTGACTCGACCAGATAACATGAGGTTGATTGAAACGATTAGATCTCTCAAAAGAACTTGCCTACTTTTTTAAGCTCCACTATACTTACAAGAATTAAAACTTGCTTCATAACTATAGTTTTCATCAACACTATTAGTATTTTTATAAACACCAGTAATGACGTGGATTTGTGCTAGGCATCGATAGACATTAAATTAAAAAATTACGATTATAAATACAGGGCTTAAAATAAAATAATACAATCTACTTAAGTACATAAATAATTTGGTCTGCGAGTATCTTCAAAAAAATAATCTATATTTTACCTTAACTTTAGGGAAAATAATTTCAGTTTAGTACAGGAACACTAACCAATTTTCGTTGAGGTGTTGTGTTTCTATTCATCAATCGAAATGAAATCGCCTAAATTATATAAATATCAGTAAAAATATTCAAACTTTCCTATGAAATGATATTCCTCTTTCCTTTTCTTATTTTTGGGGACAAAGTTTGCAATGTTTAAAGACACAAGACGGCATAATCTTGTACAAAACTTAAAATCACACGGGACTCCCGTACGAGACGGAAGTCCGTTTCGTACTGACTGGAGTTTGTATTTGCTTTGGCATTTGATATTTGCTTTCTGGACCTAAGGATATGTGTTCTGCACGTTCCATCTGCCTTTTGTTTTAGAAATCTGTGGCAACCATTTGCTCAATAAATGTGTCCTATTCGCAGTTCACAAAATGAAATCATACTATCTGCACGTTTTCTCATATTAATTATTTGAGGTTAATTTTACTACTTTATTTAATCCTATGCAAGTAGTTTACATTTGCTGTGAGTAAGTAACTATTTTGGTTGACAATATTGTTTTTTTGAATTCTGCATACTTACGTCTTTCACAATTTTCTACATTCATACTCCTCTTAATTGCTAGGTAATTGTTACCCTTTGTTTACTCTAGCGCTATCGTGGAAGATTTTTACACTATTATTTTCAGTATACAACTGAACACTTTTTGAATTTTCTTCCACATGAGATGACACTCCTTACCGCTACCCTCCACAGTTAGATCGCGTAGTTCTGAGCTTCACTTGCTTTCCCAACTGCGCCCGCGCCGGTTTATAGTTCAACATTTAACATGACAGATACCGATAGCAAACACGCGAATAGTAATCAGAATGGAATCTGCTACATTTGCGAAGCTGAGAGTCGTGGGTTCGATTCCCACCCAGTGCAAATATTTGTGTGATGAATTCAAATGTTTGCACTGTGTCTGGGTGTTACTATTTATAATAAGTATGTATTTAAGACTATATATGTATTATATCAGCGATCTGACCGCCATAGTACAAGCTTTGCTTAGTTTGGGGTCTGATGTTGTTGTGTGTAAATTGTCCACCAATATTTATTTATTTTATTTATTATTTATTTATTTACATAAATAAAGTTCGATGTGTTCCATTGCGTTGAGCTCAACACATTACTAAAATGGTTTAAGCTTTTCTCTCTATATTTTTTACTTGAAGTTAATGAAAGATAAATAGCCACAATCATACTAGTTTCCCCGTCAGTAAGCCCCGTCTTACAAAACTGTCTATAAATAAGTACAAAATACCACTTAGTAACAAAATAATACTACAGATGAAAATTGATCCACTCCATAGCAACGGGCCGAAATCTTCATTCCCCGTTTCCCTTACCAGCCTTTGCAACAATGGGACGACCTTTGTTAACTTCACAATGGTCGGATGGACTGAAGATATTCTTTGTTGTTATATAACAAGAGTTTATGAAGAGCGACATGTTTAAAAATCGACTGATTTTTTTGAATTATAATATAAATGCCCTCATAGCCCCTTCAGTATAAAGGCGTAAATACATTTGTTTGTAGTAGAACTCTTTCCAGAGTACGCCTGGGGAATTATTACACCTTTGTCAGTCATTTTAACGGCAAGCAATAAAGTGAAAGAAATTGGAGGCATAGAGATAAAACATTTTACATCTCTGCGAACGAGGTAACGAGTGTAGTGCAGTGATGGATAATGATTTGGACTCTTCATATTCCAATGGCTGCGTGTCACTGCTGTTATGGGCAGGCATGTTGCTTGCCAACAAGCACATGTCTTGCTCGTCGCGGGCCTCTTTACTTTAAAAACTGTCTTTAAACAATTATAAAACATCTCTTAGTTACAAAATAATATTACCTATATGTCATTATTATTATACTTCACATGCTTTCCATCAAAAGGCTATATATACAATCTGGGCAAATAATCTATCTATCCTATCGAGTGACCGCTCGAACACTTGGCAGAGTGACAACTAATTCAGGTTGAGCAGAAATGCTACCTTGATGAAATAGATACATTTAATTAAATTTGAATGAAGACTTTTCACAAAAAAAATATGTATGTGAAAACTAGTTTTTTACAACATTTTAAATAAATACACAGGTTACTCACGTTTGATTTAGTCAGTCCAGTCAGACCCAAGTTTCGATCGCGTCCGGCGATCTTTTTCAAGAAGAGCACGCGCGCGCTACCGCAGCTCGTTTAGCACTGAACTCGAACTGAAAAACTGAAGCTCGCCTTAGGTACTAATCGACTATAAAATTTATAAGGGACCGTTTCTGAACCAAGCAGTAACGTGCAAACAAAAATGTTCTGGTTTAATCATCAGACGCTTTACTCGTCCCATCACTATTTTATAAAAAAAACAACTGCAGTAAACCCATCTATGTAAGGAGTACATAAGCGAAACGCATACAAGCCGAAGCGAATACAAATCACCTCCTTTCTAAGCGGATCATTCTTTCCCACCCCCGTTACCTGTTCAGAACGGCTTGGCAAAGGGAAACCTTTCAAGGCGTGAACATAAATGAAATTACGAAAGCGCCATGACTCGATGGTACCCATATTCGCCAGTCACCGCTCCTTCTAAGTAATTGCGAATACCAGAGGCGGGTCAGCCACGTACTCGATGAGCTAGGACAATCGCATTTGATGTAAGGGTTGATGCAATTGAAAGATTGGGATAGGTTTAGAATGCCAAGTTTTTTAAGCATTTTGTGATTATGTACGATAAAGTCAATCAGTTTAATTTACACGTGATAAAGATTCATGGTTTGACGTTTCAAATACTCGATTGTGGAGGTTTGATGCCCCCTTTTTTAATGGTTATGGGTCACACTTGACCGCCATCTAGCATCATCTCACCTGATCTTTAGCGACAATGTTTATGAAGCATTCGTGTCGTTGCCTTCCATTACATGCCATTCGTGCGTTGCCTGATTTACTTTTTCCTCCACTTCATTGAAATCAATAAAAAAATTGCTCATCGCTCATCATTGGTTTATTACGCTTTACTCGCTAGGATAAGTTTTGGTGTTACTAGTACTTTACTAGAAGTTACTAGTAGTACTACTAGTACAGTACTAGTAAAGTAGATAAAAAAAACTTTCGGCGACCAAGCGACTACAAAGTTACCAATTTAAGAGTAATTTTGACATGGCATGTTCCAGCTTTGCTTGATAATGCCCTTGAAAATCATAATGAATGAAGTAGTTATGACTATTATGCATTTTTTTTAGATTTGTATCGCTAATTCGCTTTCGCTTTAGATAAAAACGCTCTAGTGTAAAGTTTTCTATGTATCACTTGGTAATGTATGCCCTTCAAGCGTCGATATATAGTTGGAAATGGCACAAAGGATACTTTTATAACCTGAGGAAAGGGATCGGGAATTGATCGGTAATGCTGCGATGTATTGATAGTACTGTTTAAGTAATAATTACACCAGCACAGAAAAATACTGTTGTATTTACTTTAGACCGGACCCACCTACAACATGTTGTACTCGTATTTTGATTTGAATTCTGTTTGGCCTGGTCGCCCTCCAGTTTTGAGAATGGCTCAACAGGAAAAATTTCGTTTTTTTTGCTTTTTGGGTTTTTGCATTACTACTCAAAACTTTTTTTTTTTACTTTAATAGGTTTACACTTGACCGCCATCTCGCCTGATGTTAAGTGACGATGCGATCTACGATAGAGCGTGTTTACCTAGAAGAAACCGATTCACTCTCGATTTGAAGACACCAAGATTATAACTATCAGGAAAAACCCACTCAGGCAACTCATTCCACAGCCTAGACGTTCTAACTGCACGGTGACCAGGCTAAACAGACAAATTCGCATTCAGCAGGTTGAAATACATGCGTAGGTGGTTCCGGGGTTCTACCGCCGAACGAAAAATATCTTTGTTTTGATATTTCTCTCTTTTCTTTTCACTTGATACGATAGAGATAACTATAGCAACGCCAACGCCGATTTAGTTAGGCGGTAGTAGGCCCGGTCTTAAGTATAGACTTTTTTTTTGTGTGCCGGTGTTATCTGTACCTAGAACAGATTATTTCTTGTAATCTCAATATTAAATACATAAACAAACAAAAGCATTTCTGTCATTCCCAAAGTCGGCGTAACAACCCCCGAATTAGAAAGCTCACCGACATCAATTGTAAAAGGAGCACATTAACGGGTTTCGTTCCTAGTTCCTAATGTGTAGGTCGAAGTGAAAGCCACAGCGGGATCACATGACTTGCTCTACCCAAAATGATGGAACAAGCGATGAGCGGATACGAATCGATTTTGTAAGTAGCAGGACGTCCACTTTCTTTGTACGAAAAAAACATAATTTCGAAATAAATTTGAGAATTTCCTACTCTGCTCTAGTTCTATTTCGTTTCGTCCGATCGTACATTGTTTGACGTTTAAATATTATAAGCCTACTCTAATTAGTCTAAGCTGGCGGATCGAAGTAGAACCGGAGTAGGAAAATCTCGAGTTTATTTCAAATTTCTAAAGAGAGTAGACCTGGTTGTTTAGAGGTACAGATTCTGCCGAAGGAAGGGATCTTTGACAGTTATTCTACCGCCAAAAAGTAAAATAAAATAATCACTGTATTCCTGTAAGATGAGCAATGTTGCCATTTAAATTACATGAGATAGATATGAAACATCTCATGTCTTTGAGATACAAGTGCAGTGCAATGCAACGGTATGGCCATTTCGTATTCTAATAAATTGCTGTGTGTCACTATGAAGTTATACCAGACATATACAAGTACGAGTATATCCTATTCGTCTCGTCACTCTTACAGTAAATAAACCACAATAATATTTGATGTTTGGATGTTTCTTTGTTGCTCAATTACGTCAGAATCAGAAAGATCAGGTTGATTTTAAAATACAGTTTGACTATGGTCTGGATAGCACAGGCTACGTTGTATCACAAAAAATCGTGTCAACGGAAACTACACAGGTATATCTGCATTGCGCTGTTTTTTGTAATATTTGTAAGAAGTATGACTAGCCACTGCTAAACAGAAGCATAACAGCGTTACTAAATATACTAGCGGTCCACCCCGGTATCGCCTGTGGTGCTTAAATAGCTTATAGCACGCAGTGGTACGATACGTATACTAGCAATTGCTGAACAGACTGAAGCATACTAGCGTTACTAACTATACTAGCAGTCCACCCCGGCATCGCCCGCGGTACTTACATAGCTTATAGCACGCAGTGGTACGATACGTATCACATACGTAATACGTATCCAACAGTGAAAAAAATTCTAAAACGGATCCATTAGTTCCTGAAAAACCAGAAATTAGTAGAAGATGAGGAAGAAGAAGTCTTTAATCAGCTGACTATTATTTTAATTTTTTCATTTATAAATTAAGACTACAACAAATTGTCTTGCCAGACATATTGCATGCCTCTCGCAGAGGCCAGTTTGTATGGGGCAACTTTTAAAATGTTTTGTATCATCTTATCTTACCTACAAACAGCAATAAAGATTTTTGTATTTGTATTTGACATTAGCGCGTTCCAACAAGCAAACATTTCAGCTTTATAATATTAATATAGACAATATAGATCAGAATCTCGTAATCTAGATATTGATCAGAATCGTAAAATTCGCTTTTCCTTAACACTTGCGTCAAAACGGTAGGACATTACATTACACCGTCCACCCCGTAGAGTACAAGCAAAAGCCCGTCAATTTATTTGCGCCATGATCAGCAATTTTACCCCAGGGCAGAGTGGAAACAGTGATATTGGTGTAGAATGTATAGCTTGGATTTATTTTAACGAATTCGAATTTATTTCATTATAATAACGGTACTACGCATTTCTGTACTATACTGAAAAAACCTTCATTTTATAAAAAAAACAACAAAATAAATAATAACTCTATGCAGAGTCCGCCTGGAGAACTACCACACCTTTGCCAGTTATTTTTCCGCCAAGCAGTAATAGTCTACAATCATTATTGTGTTCCGGTTTGATGGGCAATTTTCCCAGAGGGATTACTAGAGTATACGAATAAAACACCTTCGGGTGACGAGCGCTGTGCGGTGCTAAGTAATACTTCATGTTCCAATAGCTGCGTGTCGCTGTGCTGTAATGGGCAGGCATGTTGGTTACCATCAGGCACATGTTCTGCTCGTCTTCTTGTACTTGGTAATGGTTTGGACTCTTCATGTTCTAACAGCTGTGCTGTACTGTGCTGTTGAGTAGGCACGTTGCTTACCACCAGGCAGACGTCCTACCGGTTACTCTAAACACAAAAAAATCTGTTCCCTAAAATATAGTCGAGAAGAGCAATGGATAACACAAAAAGCGATGGTTAAAAAAATCTCCAAAGATCTTTAGAATAAAATAAATGTATCCGAATAAAATATATTTGAAAAATATTTTCTGAAAATGTGCAAAGTATCTTAAAATAAGTAACCAAAAGCAATAAAAGAGTGAAAACTGATTCAAAGCTCACCCACACGTCAACTTTACGGAGTGCACAAGAACCCTCCACCTTTTCAACGGCTCTTGCGCAAAATGTTTACATTTTCGGAATATGAAATGAATGTCTGTTTGTCGAAGGGAAACACGAGTAGCGTTGCGAGGGGACTGTAATGTGATGCAGGTACAGGCTCTGTAGATGGTTGTTCAGTTTCGTAATGTTTTTACGTTGATGTACTTACAGAGACATGCGTGAAAATTATTTAATTTGCAAATAGCATAGTCATAAGCAACTCATTATATGTTTCCACTGCTAGGACTTAGGGCATCATATGGAGAGAGTCAAAGCCATAATCCACCACACGGTTCAAGGTTGGGTTGGTGGATGATGTCGTAATATGACTTTCATGGAACTTTACGCTTTGTTTACGCTTTCTCACAATGTATTTGATTCATATTCATATTTATTGATAAAATATGCTTTTACACGTCAATTCATTTTCGATTTCAATTCATATATATATACTAGCTGAACCCGCTACTTCGTTCGCGTAAGCAGATGTTACTAACTTATACATAAGTTGGAAGTATCGTACGTCAAATATTTGGATAAGTAGTCATTGAAAACCCTTTGAGTTTGAGTGAATTTGTTTTTCCACACAAAAATATATTTAATTTTATCATCTTCATTTTTCTTTTTTTAAACAATATCAAACATACTTAGTAATGTTTCATAGTATCGAACATAGCCGCAAGTGTTAAGTTTGTAGGATTTTATAGGATACATTATGAAAAGTCTGAAGCTAATGTGCATGATCTGATACCTACTTATCTCTTTTTATCCGCAAGCTGTTTTCTAGCTGTTACCCGCGAATTCGCCCGCGTAAAATTTTGAACGAAGCCTGTGTGGAATAAAATGATTAAGATTTTGAGTTTTAATGATATTCAAGCAAGTTGAACCCGTAAATCTAAGCCAAGTCTTAGTGAAATGTTAATGTATGAATTTAATTGTAGGTAACACAGAAAAAAATCCAAGAACGAAAGAATCCAAATTCGGCATCATAATCCTTTTAGCAGCAAAAACTTATTAGTACAATTTAAAATACCAGTAACGTCACCTAGTGATGAAAGAAAAAATACATACCACAATAGCAAAACATCGATTTAAATGGGGCTTTAGTGCTTTTAGATTTAAACTGGCATTGGCGCCATCTAATGAGAATATTATGTTGCTTGCTATTTTGATTGTAAACGAAAATCACCTATATTATCTACGCCAAAACGGGTGCATCAATTTTTCATTTTAGGCTTTTACCTTACCATCACATCAAGTTCCTAACGAAAATATATGCTTATATTAATATGGAGTTAAATGAAAATATAGACTTATTAGCCCATGTGAAATGGGTTGACATACGAAATACATATAGTTGTGCCGTTTTGACGTGATAGTATTTGTTTCCTTAGGGCCCATGCTTCTTTTCAGGTTGATAGGTAATACATAAATGTGGTATTTCAGACTATACGTTATCTCTGTTTCAATTTTCTACCAAATTTGCTTAGTCTTTCCGACGTCACAGTAACCTTATAAGTAACCGATTTGCTATTTCTGAGTTCAAACTACGTCTGTTTCGAATTCCTTCAAAATATGTTCAGCCGGTCCAACGTTGTCCTGTAATTATTATGAATGTCACTGTTTGGATGTTTGTTACTTAATCATGGCGGAACGTATCAAGTGATCGGGTTGAAATTTGAAATAGAATTAGATTATAGTCTGGCAGAACACATAGGCTAAACATTGCCTATGTATAAGTACCCTATGTATTATTACTTAAGCTAAACCAAGAATGTGTCTTTAATTTTAACTCGATACATTCAGCCGTTCCAACGTAATTAAGCAGTAAAATTGAAACATTGACATAATTATATAATATTAGGAAAGCATAGGATTTAACAACAATTTAGAAAAAAAATAAAACGGGTCAAATGCAAATGGTACTCGCGCGAAGGGTTCTGAACCATTAGCAAATAAACGGATTTTATTGTATGGGAGCCCCTGAATTATTTATTTTATTTTAATTAATTACTTTAAAGAGAACATAAAACTAAATATTATGTGAATAGTTAAAGGGTCTACCTGTGACAGGTACGTTATTATTAGTATCGAGCAAGAAACGGTAAAAAAGCATGTTTGTTGTATGGGTGCACCTCCTAAATATTTATTTTATTTTTAGTATTTATTGTTAAAGCGGCAATAGAAATACATCATCTGCGAAAATTTCAACTGTCTAGCTATCACCGTTCTTGAGATACAGCCTGGTGACAGTCGGACGGACGGACGGACGGATAGCGAAGTCTCAGTAATAGGGTCCCGTTTTTACCCTTTGTGTGCAGAACCCTAACAACGCTCTGCTTCGGTCACCGAAGCTTGTTGAACACTACCTTTACATTTTAAACAGTGTTTGGATTGAAATAATACGTTTTCTAATAAGTTACGGCTGGTCTAGTAAGTTACAGCTGACCTAGTCGGGAGAACGGCGACTGTCGATCCGGACACCCAGGGTTCAAAACCACGCGCACCACTATCTTTTCAGAGTCATGTTCGTAATGCCGGTAATTAAAACGGTGACGAAAACACTGTGAGGAAACCGAAATCTACCTATAATCTAAGTTCTAAGTCATATGTCATCCACCAACCGACACTGGGCCAGCGTGATGGATTATAACCTTGTCTCTCTCCTTGCGAGAGAAGGCCCCGACGCCCAGCAGTGGGAACATTTAATGGGTTGTTTAGGCTGCTACTTATTATGCTGATAATTATGTTTTCTCCAAAATAACAAAAATCTACTTCAGTGATAGGTAATTTAATTCTGTCGTTCGACTAAATTTTATAAGAAGCTATGACTATGTCGTAACAGATAGATCTAATTTTATTTTAGCTGATTTTAGCTTTTTGTTGATATTTGAAAACAGGGAGGTAGTCCCTGTTTTCGATATCTAAGATCACCTCTGAAGTATTTTCTACCAAACAAAAAAGGAATTATCAAAATCAACTAACAATTAGCGAAGTTATCGTGTAAAATAAAACCAAATAAAAAAACATGCAACCCGATTGAAAACATCCTCCTTGTTTGAAGTCGATTAAAACCGAATGATGTTTGTTTTTCCACACAAAAATATATCTTTGACAATTATTTTGTCATCCAAGACGACGCGACGCGATCACGTGGGCACTTTCTAGAATCTAGATATTCTGTGGATAGTCTGATACACAGAATACTTAGAAGTTAGTATGTACCGAACGCGCCGCGCGTGTCGTTATTATTTAATGTTTGTGTAATTTCCGAACCACCAGACCGATACTATTCAAATTTTGACGGGACAATATGAAAATATGTTCTTTCTAACAAAAAAAAGAATTAATGAAATTAAACAACGCAAACATGAGTTACAACCAAATACACATTCTGACTTTCACCCCCTCCCGCAAGAAAACCACTCAGAATTTGGGGATCAAAAGTAGCCTACAGCAATATCCTTAGTATAAACTAAAATCATGCCAAGTTTCAGCTGAATTGAATCAGTAGTTTCGGCGTGATGCGTGATCTCTATACAGAAAGACAGACAGACAGACAGACAGACAGACAGACAGACATGAAAGAAAAAAAATGCAGTTTCGCCATTAGTATCGACTATGGAGTGCCCCAAAAAATTTTTTTTCAAAATATCTTCAATGTACAGAATTCGACCCGTTACAGTTTTATTATAAGTATAGATTTATTTATGGTAAAGTAATAACTATGCTACTGAATTTTTTTTTTTTTAATAATTAAGTAATACTTCAAAACAATTCCTCGTTTATATTACGTGAAAGTCGCTGAGCCGCTTCCAGATGCACATATATCCGTGGTTATTTTACCTGCTCCGAGTCTTTTGTTCCGCCGGCGGCCGGCGATCGGCGCCCGCACCGGCTTCGACATACAATTACTTATTTCTAACTACCCTCTGATTTTGTAGTAGACAGAATTTGCACGTACGATGTTAAATAAAATATTATACTTTTTTTTTAAATAGCTATTTCTCATGTAAGTGAAAATGTAATTTTTTTATGAGAAATAAATTGTCTTAAACCCGAATTCATAAATCCAAATTCAGTACATAAATCAATTTTTAAATCAAATGTAAACATTGTTGTAAGCAAAAAGTATCAATTATATATATTTATTTACAAAATGTACATGCATTTATTCTAGAAGACAGGTGCCAGCAGGAATCGTGTCCAAAATGCTAGCCCCATTGCCACGTTGAATAGCGATACTTATTCGCTGAGAAAAAAAAAAAGACCAGCATTTTGGTCACGAGTTGACTTTGTAAGTATCAAATTCAATTAAAATTAAAACAATAATAACGATTGTGTCAATTCATAGATCCAAATCCATTCATAAATCAAATGTATCATCATCAACCGCCCACTAAATGTTCCCACTGCTGGGACTCGGGACCTTCTCTCGCACGGAGAGAGTTAAGGCCATAATCCACCACGCTGGCCCAGTGCGGGTTGGTGGATGACACATGACTTCGAAAGATTCTAGGTACACGTCGGTTTCTCCACGATGTTTTCCTTCACCGTTTTAAGTTAGCGGCATTACGCACATGACTTCGAAAAGACAGTGGTGCGTGTGGAGTTTGAACCCGGGGTCTCCGGATCGGCAGGCGCCGTTCTCCCAACTAGACCAGCCGTAACTTAACTTACTTAAATCAAATGTATACATTATTGTAACTGTCAAATTAAATGAAAAATGACAACGATAATAAAAAGTCAAACAGCATTGAAGCCCGTAGTTATGACAAATTTGTACACGCTTGCGCTTAGAAATAAACACAATGGTGGAGGTTGTATTCAAACCAAATATGCGTTACGCGGCGCCATAAATTGCGCAGAAAAGATGAAAAGGACGAAATACATGTTTGTGTTATTCTCATTAGAAACAAATTTTGATAAGTTTTCTAGTTCAAAAAATTGCGAAGATCCACTGTCCCATACATCTGTCCATTCCGAATAACAAGATGTTTGTATTTTACCTACATATGTGTAGGTATCTATCAAAATTCAAGTACTATAAATATCAAAACTAATGAATCAATGGAGTAAAATTTTGCATCTACTCATTTAAACATCAAAATTAATGCATCTTTAGACAATTTACAAATACACTTACATTTCACTTTTTACAATTTTGCATCTAAATTTTTACAATTGTACTTCAATTCAAAGATTTAAAATTCATCAAAACATTAAAATTCATGTATGATATTATAGAGGTATTTTATTTTATGGTCGCATTTTATAAAAAAAAAACATTATTATGTAGAAAATTATTAGAGTAAATTGAAATGTAAATTTAAACCATAAATCATACGTCAATACGTTATCTCGAATCTTTAATCGCTTTAATTTCCGATATCAATCCGTCATCGTCAGTAATAATGTCATTGGAAAATAATATGTTTTCAACTCTCTGTTCAGACATTTTGAATAAACTTCCTTCATCAAACTCAATGAATAAACGAAATAAAACATTATTTTAACGTAAATCAATGTACTTTACCTTTGTTTATACACATGGCCAACAGCAGACACAGGAATCTATAATTGAGCTTCATTAAAAATAATAACTTACAATGAAAACTACCTATTATTTGAAAACAAGCCTTTCTATGATTAACCAGATCAGATATACCTATTTTTAGGGTTCCGTAGCAAAATACGGGACCCTTATAGTTTCGTCATGTCTGTCTGTCTGTCCGTCCGTATGTCACAGCCACTTTTCTCCGAAACTATAAGAGCTATACTATTGAAACTTGTAAAGTAGATGTAATCTGTAAACCGCATTAAGATTTTGTTACAAAAAATAGAAAAAAACAAAAAATTTTAGGGGTGTCCCATACTTAGAACTAAAACTCAAAATTTTTTTTTGATCAAAACCATCATACGTGTGGGGTATCTTATAGATAGGTCATCAAAAATGATATTGAGGTTCCGAACATATTTTTTTTCTAAACTGAATAGTCTGCGCGAGGTACTCTTCTAAAGTGGTAAAAAGTGTCCCACCCCCCTCTAACTTCTAAAATAAGAGAATGAAAAAAATAAAAAAGTGTATGATGTACATTACCATGTAAACTATCAACGAACATTGGTTTGAATGAGATCTAGTAAGTAGTTTTATTTTAATACGTCATAAATTCACGAACTACAAGAACTTTTATATTATACTTGTTGCTACGGAAGCCTTCATGGGCGAGTCCGACTCGCACTTGACCACTTTTATTTATCAAATATTATTGGGAAACTAACACGCATAATTATGACAATTATTTACCTATCAAAAAGTTTTCATGGCTACTTTTCAATCCAAACAATAATTTTTCATGTTCTTTTATTCCAAGAGCTGCGCAAATTTTTTATTAGGTATTTGAGACAAGCTGAAAAGTTGCAACATAGCTCTTCTATTATAGGGGAGAGCCTTGTACCTCGGGACATCTTGTACTTTGGGACAAGCTCAAATCTTTGCCATAAATGTATCCAGAAAAGTCTGTTAGCGCCATCTACTGTCTCCGTGACTGTAACATTTAGTACGCCAGCAGTGAAGTCGACCGTTTTGTCTCGTGTTGTTGTAAAAGTTAAAGGTCGCGTTTTGCAGGTCCATTGTTTTTTTGTTATCTGTTGGAATCCTCTTTTTTCATCAAAGTTTTCGACGTAAGTATTTGCTCTAAGTTTTAATTAGTCTGTATACTCTCATATATGTATATATTTTTATAGAAATCAGCGTATTTAAAGTGTCTTTAATTTTAATAATATTTGTTTTATAATGACTTGATATTTGTACCTTGGGACATTTGAATTTTTGTACCTTGGGACTGTCCCAAGGTACCACAGGACAATTTCGCTAAATAATTTTAATGTTAGTAATTTGATTTTCATAATATATTTCATGTATATTTTAGATGCCGCGTAGCAAGAACAAAATTACCCGGCTAAAACCAAATGAGGAAAATGTTAACATTGCCGTTAAAACAGTTATTGAAAAACGTATGGCGATTCGGAAAGCAGCGGAAGTATTTAATGTATCGAAAAGTTTAATTGGTCGTTACGATTTTTTTTTAACTTTTATAGGTTTACACTTGTCCGCCATCTCGCCTGATGTTAAACGAAGATGCGGTCTACGATGGAGCGTGTCTACCTAGAAAAAACCGATTCACTCAGGCAACGTATTTCACAGCCTAGATGTTCTTATCACAAAAGTAGAGTCAAATCTCTTCGTGTCTTTGGAACATCAAGCATGCAACGATGTTGCTTTTTCGAGCTGCGAGCATTCCGAGAGAAAAAAGGGCAAGGTGTTATTAGATCAAGTGTATCCGATAAAAAACCGATAGCAATCAGAAAATGATGAATTCATTTACTAACCTCACAACGACGTTAAACGATTCTTTACTGATGAAGAAGAAGAAGAAGAACATTTTTCATTAGCACTAAACGATTAAAATTAAATATTATATCGAGTTTTTATTTCCATATTGCCTTTGAAATATTTGTCCCACGGTACAATATGGAGCGTCCCAAGGTACACGAGGCGATTGTACCTTGGGACAAATATTCCGAAACACTTTTTTGACATTAGTTTAAAAATTAAGCTTAGTATGTAGTTTGTTGCACCTTAACATTGTAATATTATAAACATTTAATTGAAATGTGCAATAATTTATAATTAAATATCAATATTGGCTTAAACATATCAAACTAAAAAAAAGTGTCCCATGGTACAAGGCTCTCCCCTACCCCAAAATGTAGTTGTAAGTAAGGCTGGTGAGTAGCGAGGCATGATTTTAAAATTTTATGTCGTTTTCAATAAATTTGGTTGAGCCATTATGCAATTTTTATGTGTTGTAGCTAAATGTATATAGAATAATAACAAAAAAGATGATTTAGTCGGGGTTTTAACATTGACAGATACGTAAAAAAGTGTTTTACAAAAAAAAAAATAACAATGTGTTTGCGGCAATATGAAATTTAACTTTAACATTATTTACGACAAACGTAGAGGTTCTATAAAAAAATATGGCAGTCATAGGTACTGCCGATAGAAGTGAAAACTTATAACTCAGAATTTGATAGGTTACTTTGGAAACTACGCGAGTGAAACCGGCAGGCGTGGCCATGCGCACGGTCATCTAGAAATACGTCAGCATCCAGAAACCAATGGGAAATGCTGACGCATATCTAAATGGCCAATGTCCATGGTCCCGAGTTTACCCGAAGATCATCCAGATATCATTCCAGAGCGTGACGTTAGAATTCAATTTACAGCCCACGAAAAATCTGTGTCGCGCGCCTAAAACATTTTTCGCTTCAAAAATAGGATAATTTTGGTGGTACTATACCTGCCAAGTGTTCTAAATGGCATGTCTTGCTCGCCCCCTCACTTTATACCTATTATATAAAAAAGCTAACGAAATGGTGACCTGAAGAAGAAGCAAGGTTTCTTCAAAATCTTTAGTCGTTTCGATTGAAATGAAATCCAATTAATATACAGCGAATTTTAATAAATCTGTCGTTGAACCTAATTTAAATCAAATTGATTTCGAGAAAATATTTTCGAAAGCTCCTTTTATTTACTAAAATTTATTCGGTTTCAATTTGTTTCTGTGAGTTTGACTTCAAATACAACTATGTGAAATACTTTTTCAGACAACCCCAAATACCTCGGGTTTGTAATATGTACAACATTCTACTAGTCAAGTCCTTTCATTTGATGCCCATATTTAGGGAGTAGTGAAAAAAGAAAATAAATGTATTTCGCCATTTTGTGGTGGTTTACTAGTACGAGAAAATAATGGGTACGCGAAATAAACAGCGGGGAGCTGCAGAGATACTATGGGCACACCACGGACACTCCACTAAAATTCCATACAAGCGCCGCTGTGGAGCTACCTACTCTTCACACAACTACGCAGATGTCGTTCGTACACACGCGTGAATGTGTGCGTTAGCGCTAGGGCTACTGAATTGTTTTATTGAATAGTTGTGCCCTTTGAGTTCACCTGGTGACGTAAAGTAGTCTATAAACTTGCTATAATGTTGAGTTACATAAATATAGTTACATAAATGGAGCCAAATTATACTATTCTAATTAAAAGGCACAGATTTCAAAATTGTTTGTTCAGACTCAGAAATCTGTGGGTGTTTGTATTGCCGCGTAAAATGAAACGAAACAGAAAAAATAAAATGATAGATTAGATCAGGTACCTAGATATCTCTTTCCGTTAGTAGGTACACATTCGCATTTTATTTTACACTTACCCATGAAGGAAACTTTATTTTATAACTATAATTATTCCTCCAGGCATTATCAATCCGTGCTTGGGCACATAAGTTACTGGCTATGTAAGTTACGAACGTTGAGTTAAAAATGACTTCGTTATTATAAATAAATAAATATTGGTAGACAATTCACACACAACACCATCTGACCCCAAACTAAGCAAAGCTTATAATGTTATAAAGCAACGTTATTGAAAAGTTTCTAATCTTACGTTATTTTATCATTGGAAATTAAATAAAGCTTTTAATCTTGTCCCGTTTACGGACAGCCGTAAACAGCACAACAACCCACCATGATGATATTTCGTTAGGAATAAGATGTTCGATACCAGCCCTTCGTTGAGTGCTCCTAGCGTATCCGAAACGGCCTGAGGGGTGAGGAAGCTTGATATTGGCGGGGGGTGGGGAGTGTCCGTTCTATCTATATTATCTATTCTATGCTATGGGATGATTTATCTATATGACCTGTAATTTCTTTGGAAATATTGTCCTTCAAAGTGAAACACAGTGATCCACACTACTACGCAAAGACAGAATGACTGGCAAAGATGTGTTGCCCAGGTGGACTCTGCAAAGAGTTTTAGTTCTACTACAACAACAGGACATAGTCCGCCTGGGCAAGTACCACACCATTGCCAGTTAATCTACTGCCAAGCAGTAATGGGAAAACATTACTGTGTTCCGATTTGAACGACAATGTTTCCAGAGAGATTACAGGGCTTAGAGATATAACATCTTAGATCTCTGGGTGACGAGCGCAGTGCTTGGTAATGATTTGGACTCTTCAGGTTCCAATAGCTGCGTGTCGCTATGCTGTTATTTGGTAGGCATATTGCTTACCATCAGACACATGAAATGCTCGTCTCGTCATTCTTTATAAAAAAAAAACATACATAGGAATACATAGACTAGATGAAATTATGTAACGTATCTGGCAACATCGAACCCAAATTTTTCATCAAGATATCACCGAGCACAACCAAAGTAGGCGTTTTCCTCTTGACCCTTCTTATAAGTCTCGGATTAACAGATTTTAATCTTAATATCCCTCTTAAGGACAATATTAATGGGCCCGCTGAAGGGTCTAATAAAAGTTGGGTACAGGTAATTTTTATTCAGAGGTTTAGTGGCAATTTTCATAATTTTATATCAGATTGGATGAGTTGGTGCCTTGGAAGTTATTGCACGAGTTTTTGGGTAGTATGAATATTTTCAAGGGTTCAAACAAAAAAATATTCGAAAAGTTTTCATGGAGTACTAATCTTTGAAATTCTTGAAAATTAGGTATTTTTAAGATGTAAATAGCAGGTTACCGAGTGTGGCGCCAATGTTTAATTTTATGTTTTTCTTTTTTGACTTCGTCGTACATGCTTTTGTGTTTTGCTGAAGCGTCTTCAGCATGCTGGTGGCATTACCACGCTGAATGGCAATCCCTATTGGCGTTAAGCCAAGTAATTGACAGTATTATTGAACCACCCAGTGCTCTGAAAGATTTTGGAATGAAAGAAGAGGCACATTGTTGCAACACTAAAAGTTACAAACATTTGTAGTTTCTAGGTTAGCGTCCAACTAATGTCTATACGTATTCAAGCTAACATAAAAAAAAAGTGTGCGCTTAAGACCGCACGGCAGAAGCGAAAATTAAAAAAAGAAATACTAACATTTAAAGACCATTAAATAACTTTAATAAAAAATACAAATTATTTAGAAATTTAAAATTAATATATACCTAGTAAGCACAGCAAAACGAGTATAACATGTGGCAAAATAATTAGTACCAACGGCCAAAAAAAATAAATTAAAAAAAAAATACGCGGTTCGGAAATAGGGTTTTACATTTGACTAGCAAATTTGTTCTATTTATTTATGTTATAGGTATTTCGCTAAAAATGCACACATATGATGTGTTTAAAGTGTATGTGTAAGTGCGGCGATGAAAATAGGTATCATTTTGTGTGTTTACGAAGTGTAAGTGCTGTGATAAAACAGTAATACGAGTATATTACAACAAAAACTTTTTTGCAATGGATGTGAAATGCAAATTTAACAAGTTCAATTAATGATGACATTAGTGTGGTGAGTACCTAGAAGTTAATGTCGGTATAAAAGATATAAATATAATAAACACAGGTTCACAGGGACTATAATATTATCTTTCTCGCTCTGACGCGCTTGTTAACTGTATTTGGTTTCTCGCTCTAGCATCCCGAGTTCATCCGGAAATTATTATCATACCCGAGCGTGACATTCATTTCACAGCCCACGAAAATTTTGTATCAACCAAATATTTAAATATTAGAAACAAAACAAACAAACAACGCGCCTAAAGAAGTGTTCACTTCAAAAGTTAGATGATGCACCAAATTCACTTTACTTAACATTTTCTTAACACACACTGCATCGTAAATATCGTTACTATATTCTGGTATAAGTTAGTCTCAGAACTCGTTAAGTCGCATTGTAATTAGAGCTCAACATAAATATGTTGGACGATTATGATATCGCAAATATTTACAGACCCGTGACAGCAAATATTCTTACGAGTTCTAGTACCCAGAAATAGCGGTGCAAGTCTGTACTGTGTAACTGTGTGTACTATGTGTAGTATTTGTCTTAGTTTATGTTTATACAAACAGATATTTGTTGCTCTTGTGTGAGTTCAAGTTTACAAATGTGTGAAATATACGTTACCCCGCGCCCCACAAAAAAATGTGAAAAAGTTTGTTAGCAAGCCAAATTGTTTTGCGTCCTCATATGGTTAAATCCTGGAAGTATTATACTAAATCTATGGTATTATGTTTTTTTTACTCAGGTATCGATAAATATAAACGAGTATCTTTATTTATCAGTCATATTACTAAATAATCATAAAGATTTATTATTAATTTTCCTGAGTATTTTATACGCAATTTATTATTGTAAGTGTAAATTATTATTATAGTGTATAAATAATTATTAAAGTGAAAATATCTGGTTAATTTGCACTCCACTAGCGTAGTGTCTAGCATAGCACACCCGATTTGAAACATATATAAAACCGTCTGCACCAAAATTTTCATAAAAGAGATCGCTTTCAGTGAAAAGACCACCTGTTGTAGCTTAGTTTTTTATAGATTTTTGTCTGTATAGGTATATGTTTTTAATTTGGTGTGAATCTAAAGAGTCTTCTCTATTTAAATAAGTATCGATTGAAATTTCCAATTTCATAGATTCATAAAGTACAGACCGCAAATAATCTGGGATAAGGTATGCTCATGAATCAATAAGATATGCAGTTTTTGCTGAACTATTTTGACGTCTGTATTAGGTCGCAGTTCACAACACATCAGGCACAAGAGTACCTACGAGTATCTATCTAAATAAAAATTGATTAAAATTTCACATTTTATTGATTCATAAAATATAGATCGCAAATATAGTGGGATAAGGTATGCTTATGAATCAATAAGGTATGCAGTTTTTTACTGAACTGTTTTGACGTCTGTATTAGGTCGTATTTCACAACATATCAGACACTAACTTTTAGGTAAAACAGGGATTTGTCTCGCCTGAAACACAGGATCTACCTAGTTCAGGCTAAAAAAATTAATAAACCTGTTCATTTCTATAAACAGGCATAATTATTTTATTAATATACCTGTTTACAGATTATTCTTACGTATTTAAGTAGGAAAATATTTTATTTGAAATCTTTTTTTTTAATTGAAATAAATAAATTGATTAAAATTTCACATTTTATTGAATCACGAAGTACAGACTGCACAAAAAGTGAAATAAGGTATGATTTTGAATCAAAAAGGTATGCAGTTTCCTTGGTGGACTGTTTTGACATCTGTATTAGGGCCGAGTTCGCAGGTCATCAGGCACTGGTTATAATATGACTTTTCGTTGGACCCACACACAGGATCGTAGATATCAGAGCACTCGCAGGTATGAGGATCCAAGAAGGTAGCTTCTGTTGTATCTGGGGCGTCGGTTTGAATTGCAAGAGAATCTCTGAAAATATTTACAGATTAAAACAAAATGTTTCATAACCATCTATTTAATAACTATTATATTTTACCCTTGGGCTATCTCGCTTGATGATATATGATAATGCAGTCTACGATGGAGCGTGTTCACATAAAAGAAACCGATTCTCTCTCTAGATTTGAAGACACCAAGATTGTAACCATCGGGGAAAACCCACTCAAGAACGCATTCGACAGACTAGACGTCATTTTTACAAAAGTAGAGTCAAACCTCTTCGTTCGAATTTTCGCAACATCAACCATGAAACGATATCGATTTTCCGAGCTAAGAGCAGTTCGATAGAAAACAAGGCAAGGTGTAACTAGATCGTGCAGATTGCATCAGTAACACACTCTCACGACATTGAAGTATTTTTCGCACAAAGGTACCGTTGCCCTTTAGCACGTCTCTCGATCGATTCCAGAGCCTCCAGCTGACACTTAGCGGATCCAGCCCAAAAGTACTAACAGTACTCCAGACAAGAAGGAATCTGTGGTTGATATAACGTGAGGAACTATCAGATTTGAAGTAAGTACCATCACATCTTTCAAAAGACACTTTTTTACCTTTGGACTCACATGTTTCTTTGTCCTTGTAAAATTATAAGCACCGTCAGATTTTAATCTAACAAGAGATATTGTAATTGTAGCGTAGGCTAAGTTAGATTCATCATCATCATCGTCAGCCTGTACTTGTCCACGGCTGGGCATAGGCCTCTCCCATGATACGCCACTCAGCCCGATCCTCGGTCTTCCGCCTCCAACCGCCACCAACTGCCTTTCGAATATCGTCACTCCACCTAGTTTCAAGGCGTCCTACACTACGAATACCGATTCGCGGTGTCCACTCCAGAACCCGTCTACCCCAACGGTTATCAGGTCTGCGACAGAAGTGTCCGGCCGACTGCCACTTCAGCTTACTAAAACGCTGAGCTAAGTCGGTTACTTTAGTTTTCTGACGAATTACTTCATTGCGAATGCAATCCCTCAAAGAAACTCCAAGCATAGCTCTTTCCATAGCTCGCTGGGCGACTTTGAGCTTACGGACCATTTTGACTGTCAGTGTCCACGTTTCAGTACCGTAGGTCATAACGGGTAGGACGCTCTGGTTGTACATTTTTGTCTTGAGACTTTGTGGGATTAAGTAAGGGATAAGTTAGATTACTCGTATAATGAGACCAATATTTACAATTCTATGGTGGTGTAATACATATCTCAAATCGAAAACCTTCGAACCGGCCCTTCTACCGCCTAACTCAATCTGCTTTGGCTTTGCTGTTGTGAGCAAAAGGAGTGAGCAATATTTTAGTTAGGCGATAAGCGGCCCGCACGACTTTTCAGGAACGTGGCTTACCGAAGAATAGATGCAGCTCTGAAATTTACTGTTGGCTCGTACAAATATTGGGAAGAACCTCCCAATGAAGATCTACAAGCCATGATGATACCTGAAACCAAATAATAATAATAAGCAAAAATGTGTCTGCCCCACGTTGGGCGCCAGTTACGGCTGGTCTAGTCGGGAGAACGGCGACTGCCGATCCGGAGCCCCCGGGATCGAAACTCACCATGCGCACCACTGTCTTTTCGAAGTCATGTGCGTAATGCCGCTAACTTAAAAACGGTAAAGGAAAATATCGTGAGGAAACCGACATGTGCCTAGAGTTTTTCGAGATCATGTGTTTCGAGATATGTGTTGTACCAACCCGCACTTGGCCAGCGTGGTGGATTATGGCCTTAACTCTCTCCTTGCGAGAGAAGGCCCGGAGTCCCAGCAGTGAGAACATTTAGTGGGCTGCTTATGCTATGCTAAAATATCTGGTATCATGGGATACCAGATATTTTAGCATAGGTAGGTACGAAGTTCCTTCCGACAATTTAGAAGCAACAGAATTAAAAAAAAATGCTTAATTTTATTATTTATGGTGCGATCATCTAAAAAATAAACTAAGGTAATACTGTTGACGCGTTCAGTTTTTTCGCGTTATTATATTTTTCTTAGTTTTAGTATCACAATTTTTTCAGTTCAGCCGCGCAACTAGATCTATATCTTCTACAAGTCTGAATTCGTTTCAAAATATTTCGAAGTTATACTAACTAGCTAAGCACATAATAATAATACGAGATCCGACTGCAAACTCTCTACTTTCATCGCGTATTTTAACAAATTCACATTTCAACACACATTTATGATTAGGAGAATACATTGATAATAAGTTGCCAGTCAGTAAGTGGCCGCAAGTAAAATTTAAACAAATTAATTCAATAAAAAAAAAACGTTCACTTATTTTTTAGATACGAGTAAAATATCACCATCATCATAGCAATGTACGTAAAGAATCCGAAAATCGATGGCTGCCATTGCACACTCGACTGCAACTACTTCGCCGCCACCAACCAAAATATTACCTTTTTACACCTGGCTGCAGTAGTTGCGGCCAAGTGTGCAATGGCACTAAACGTACTAACGACTAACTTATAAAAAAAATGTATAAAATTAACACAACACTCACAAATAAATACAAAAGGATGCGACGACATGATTTCGACTTTTTCGAAACAGAAATGAATATTAGCTGCAAAAAAATGTTTTAGGTACTCGAACTAATTGATTCGGTGTGAATGTCACTCACGCCACTATTATAAATGCCGTAAATCATAAGGGTATAATTAATTATAAATGGATTTTAATTATCTCAATCTCAAGGACTTTTCAAGATAGTTATTTCTTCTTTGCGTCGGTGATGTTGACTTATTCATCTATTTACATAATAAAAGCGGCCAAGTGCGAGCCAGACTCACCCATGAAGGGCTCCGTAGCAGCAAGTAACATAATAATAAATTCTTGTAGTTCGTTGTAACTTTGATCTATGTTTTAATAATAGTGTATTTATGACGTACTAAAAAAACGACTTACTAGTTCGAGTTGGAACCAATTTTTGGTGGAAGTTTGAATGGTAAAATGTACATCATATTTTTTTTAGTTTTATCATTATCTCACACATTCAACCACTTTAGAAATGTTTCTCTAGCGCAAATTATTCAGTATAGAAAAAAAAATTAGAAACCTCAACATCATTTTTAAAAAATTATAAATCCAGAGACGTTTAGGAATTTAGACACGTATAGGAATGATGCTTTTTTCAATTTTCAATTGTATAGTTCTTAAAGTTTCCGAAAAACGTGGCTGTGACGTACGGACTGACAGACAGACATGACAAATCCATATGGGTTCCGTTTTTACGTTTTACGGAACCCTAAAAATGAAAGTTTGTCTGGATTTCCTTTATAGAATCGTAAACTATGCATTCAATCATGTGATCTTTGGCAAACTTGTGCATGAGCCAAATAAGATTTCTGTTGGTTCGATCAATTTTCGACAAGTGTCATAGCGACGCGCGCAGTCTACAGCTAGTATCCTATTAAAACTTATACTTACGACTATAAACAATACAAATGTTATACTTAGGCAAAAACAACCTGAACGATCCCACTGCTGGGACCCGGGGCTGTCTCTTACAAGAAGAGGGTCCAGGCCATGATCCAGCACGCTGACCCATTGCAGGTTAGTGGATAACGCATGACCCCGAACGATTCTTGGAATAATCCCATTTCCGCACGATGTTTTCCATGACCGTTTTTAGGTTAGTGGGATTACGCACATTACTTCTAAAATACAGAGGTCCCCATGGGATTTGAACCAGGGGCTCTAGATCAGCAGTCTATTTCTTATTCTCTCGAATAGACTAGACCAGGATTACACTATACCTAATAACGACCAAAAACAAAAAAAAATACAGTCATAGGAACTGCCGATAGAAGTGAAAACTAACTACTCAGAATTTGATAGCTCACTTTCGAAACTACCCGGGTGAAACCAGAGAGCGTGGCCATGACCATGGGCTTTTAGAAACGCTGACGCATTTATAGATAGCCAATGAGAAACGCTGACGCATTTCTAGATGGCCAATGGGAAATGCTGACGCATTTTTAGATGTCCAATCGCCCCCCTCCAGGCCACGTGGTTCGACTGCGTAGTTCGATCAATCGGACTACGTGAACTTTTTTTCCTCTTGGTTCGATCAATCGAACCACGTGAACTTTTTTTTCCAGCTGGTTCGATCAATATAACCATGTGTTTTTAAGACTCCTGATAGTTCGATTTATCTGACTATGTGGACTTTTTTCAATAGGTTTGGTTAATCGAACTTAGTCAAGCCTTGTAAAATTGCTAAACTTAGATAAATACAACAACACAATAAGCATATTTTAATCTTCATTTATCCATGTCACATTTTTACTTTAATTCGTAACGTTTCCAAGGACATTATAACTTTATATACAGTAACTAACATTAATAAACTCTTTTTGTACAAAAAAAAATAAACCATCTTCAAAACCACAAATAGGCGCATACTTAATCCCAAGTTTTCTTAGTCCGAGTTAATTGTGCCTGTGAGTATACTTCGATGAATCGAACCAGATGAACTTGTCATAGAGGTTCGACAATGGAGTCGAACCACGAGGTCCAAAGAATTAGTAGTTCACGTGGTGCGATTCTAAAATCGAACCAACTGGAAAAAAAGTTCACGTGGTCCGATTGATCGAACTACGCAGTCAAACCACGTGGCCTGGAGGCATAGTTCCGAGTTCACCAGATTTTTTTTTAAATTCCCGAGCATGACGCTAGAATTCAACTCACAGCCCACGAAAGATCTGTCTGTGGTGCGCCAAAAGCTGTTTTTACTGCATAAATATAGCAAGATTTTGCAAAGAAATTATTAAATGCAGTTGTTATTTTCAGTGAAAAATCTACAACCATCGTAGAATACTTTATATTTGCCGTATTTATTTGTCAATATGTTGTCAGTCAATGTTAAGTTACACCCGCATCGAAGTTAAGCTTCACGCATCGTCGACTGACAGTTTAAAGTTAAAAGGTTTCTTTATTTAGGGTCCAGCAACAACTGAACAAAAGGCTTTCTTCTCTTAGGTTTTTCTTTATTTTAACCTCCTTAAAATTGCATACGACATCCCGTGTTTTATACATATGACATACATTTTATCGAAATTGTTGTGGCGGTTTAAAAAAATGTTTTTCTCAATAAACGTTTTCCTTTGATGACAAATTCGTACCATCTTTTTTTGGAAAATACTCTGAAATGGAAGCTGGCTTCAATTCGTTAACCTCACGTTTGCGAAATCAAAACTAAGCACTAGATCACTACGGTAGTTAACTGCGTACATAAGTATATATAGTATGTGTACATAAGCATACTCCCAGGCTTTTTACCCGCTAAGTTCCCGTTACAGTAATTTTCCCAATATAGTAACTTTTTGCGTTTCGATACTTGAATCTAATTAGGCTACAATACTAGAAAACAAAAAAAACATAGTGGTCGAATTGATAACCTCCTCTTTTTTGGAAGTCGGCACAAAAAAATAGATAGCTAGATTGATAAAAATATTGTACACGTATTTTTTTTAAATTCGCACACAAAAATTGACGAAGATACAGTGCTTCGAAGTTTCACGTGACGTCACGATCCCCCACTCTGCAAGTTTGATGGTCTATATATTTTATATCTTTGTCTGAATTAAATCTTTTAATAAAACAAAAAATAGGTACGTGTGATATTATGTCATGAGTTAGCTGACGGACTAATTAGAATAGCTTATTTCTGACCCAGTCCCTACTGTGTTTCAAATTTATATCGATCGATATATTAACCTGTTCCGACACGATTGAGCAACAAGCATCCACACTTTCGTATTTTAATATTAGGTAGATAGGTAGATTAGGAGGATAGACAGAAACAGAGTCTATAATTATGTGGCAGCATAACATTTTATGTACTAATTTAAATAGGCATGACGTTTTTAGAAATAATGATAATTTACCATAACAGCTATACGCATAATTGTTTTTGCATAATGTTAACTAGCATAACTATATTTAGCATACAGATAATTTACCATATTGTTTAAACAGATAACTTTATATAGAATAAGAATGACTTACCATAATGTTTGAAGGCACAAATTGAAAAAGGAGAAGGAACACGTAAGAAATATGGTGCGCTTTTTGACTCCGGATAGGCTCGAGCCAGAAGCTCTGTGGTCAACCCTGAGTGTCGTTCCTCCATATACTCGGCCTGTGCTCCACGACGGAGGTCGCCGAATTGCTTCGCTCGCCATCTCCCCCCGTCGCTGCGCTTGGCCTCGCATGGCTCGCTCCACTCAGGACTTCCCTTGGGTTTCTGGCTCCCGCATTTTACATTTTAGGAGTAGTAGCGACAAGACTAGGTGGAATCGGGGTGCCCCGAGTCGGATCTGGGTCTTTTGGAACCTGGGTCTAAATTTAGTAGCAACAAATACGTAAAAAATGCCTAAAGACTATTATACGTCTCATCTATATGCCTAAATACTATTATGCGTCTCATCAATAGTCGAATTGAATGCAGTACAATTATGTTGTACTGATTGCATTGATTGTTATGCTCAAAACACATTATGCCAAAAAAACTATTATGCCAAAGTTACATTATGACACTATAAGTATATTATGCTACATTAACTATGAAAAAGTGAATCAGGAAAAAAATAGTGCGTTTTAAATGGCTCCCACAAAGACACTTTATATTTAAATTAATAACTTATAATTTACAAAACAGTAGTAGGAGAGACCATAGGATACGTATACGTACAAGATAGAACGGTGGACCACAGACTACCCTTATCAACTTCCCTGTTGACTAAGTTTCTATTACCCGCTTCGAAGTCGGAAGCAAGTAGTACAATGCTGCAGTTCGCCATTATTTTCAAAGTTACAGACAAACGATACAGCAACAGACTCGAACTACTCGTATTTTAACTCCGACGCAAAAATTACACTTTCAAAAGATTGACGTGTATGTGTGTATACGCTTGGCATCGTAGCTCCCAAACGAGTCAAACAATTTTGATTTTTTTTTTGATAAAAGGAGAATGAAGCGCCAGTGTTCTTCATCATCATAATCAGCCCACATTCATCTACTGCTGGACATAGGTTTCTCCAGCAATACGCCACTCAGCCGGATCCTCGGTTCTACGTTTCCAACTGCCACTAGCTGCCTTTCGAAAATCGTCCACCTAGTCTCAGGGCGTCCTATATTACGTTTGCCGATTCGTGGTACCCACTCCAAAACTCGTCTAACCCAAAGATTATCGGTTGTGCGACAGAAATTATCATCAGCCCACTGCCACTACAGCTTGCTGATGCGCTGAGCTATGTCAGTGACTTTGGTTCTCTGACGCAAGACTTCATTACGAATACAATCCCCTCAGATAAACTCCAAGCATAGCTCTTTCCATAGCTCGCTGAACGATTTTGAATTTCCGGACGTAGTTAAGTGTCATTGTTAATGTTTCGTGAGAATCGGTCTAAGATAGCACATAGTTTTTCACAACTTATACAAAATGAGTATCAAATGATAGTGCCGTTCATTTGATACTCATTGCATACTTTTGGTACTAGTACTTTAGGCACTAGTCTATATATACAAAAATGTTATGTTGGTTTGTGTACCTACGCTTCAAAAACTCAAAAAGTTCTGCACCGATCGAGCTGAAATTTTACAATGATATATTATAATCCGCATCAAGGATTGTTTTTATCTAATTTTTGCATCACAATCTGCCACAACAAAGCGTGGCAGGGTTATCAAAGTACTAACTGTACTTTGATAAATTGCAAATCCAAGATGGCAGCCGCTACAAAATGTCGGGTATGGTATAATTGGTGGAAGGGTATAAGTGTTTAATTCAATTACTCAATAAATAAAAATTGCTAAATAATTGAGTATTCTGGTTCTCACATAACACCATTTAGCTCCAAACTAAGCAAAGCTTGTAACTACTATGGAAGCCAAATATCAGCGCGGTCAGCGCGGTGGATTATGGCCTCTCTTTGCGAGAGAATTCACGTGTCCCAGCTGTGGATGTTCAGTCATGTTCAGCAGTCGATGTGTGGAGTTCAGTGAGATGTTGATGATGATGACGATTATACTTATACAGAAACATTCATACAGAGAACAAATATTTGTAACTACAAAATTTAAATACCACTGTCTGTCCAACAACATTATTCCTGCAAAGTTTTTAAACTCTTTTTAAAAAAAGCTGGACAGAATGATAGTAAATACTAGACTAGAATAATGCAAGAATTAACACAAAAGGTAAATAAATATATTTCATTGTCGACAAATGTGAACAGAACATGTTTAAATATTTTCACAGAAAAGTAAGAAATAAAGAACACGAGTAATTGGTTGAATTGTGTTTAGCAATTTTTTTTAAAGTAAGTTCTGTTTTGTGAAATGATGTTGGGATTTTTTTGATAGGGGGTTTTTTCCACAATTATAGGCTGACTCTCGTTCGAATAGGTACGTGGCACTGTGTTGCGCATTGTTCACTATACTTTGCACGTCTAATCACTCTACGTTACTAAAATAATCAATCGAAGAGGCTGCTGATAGAAGTTCATTTTTAATAGTTAAAGTGACGAGACGAGCAGGATATGGACGTGATGGTAAGCAACATGCCTGCCACATAACAGCATAGTGATATGCAGCTGTTGGAAGATGAAGAGTCCAAATCATTACCTAACACTACACTGCGCTCGTCACCTAGAGATCTAAGGTATATCTCTATGCCCCGTAATATCTCTGGAAATATTGTCCTTCAAACCCGAACACAGTAATGTTTGTATTTTACTGCTTAGCGGTAAAATAACTGGCAAAGGTAGTACTTTCCCAAGCGGAAGTGAAATCTTATAAAAGTTGTAACATTCGGATCGCTTAAATATTTAAAGCACTACAAAAACGTTCCATGTTCGTATCTGTGCTTCTCTGGTGTCTCGCGTTCTCGTCCTTCCTGGCAGTATATTTACAATGTAGTGCGACGGAGCGACAAATAGCAAGATTAGCAACAAGTTCCCTTCAGAGCTAGAAACAACATAACGTGTTCAGTAGCTTCTCCTTGTAGCTTTGTTTACACCTATTTCTTTAACTCCCAACGCACGTACGACGACGTAGATGTATGCGTAGTTGCGTGCGTAGGTGTCATTCGCGGTATGAAGAGGGGGGGGGGTCACATGAGACATGGCCCCCCCAAAATCGTATACGTTAAACTAAAAATTTAAGAAAATTAATAATATCTAATAGAACAGAGATTTTTTAACGCGGGAAAATAACTGGAACGGGAACTACGCGGGTAAAATCGTGGGGCGCTACTAGTAAAGTATTTTTACTCGATTTATTGTATTCCTACTGGTGACAACCCTCCCTCGCAAAATGACACCCCCCCCCCAAATCTGAGACTGCGTACTGGTGACCCCTCCAAAATTCGAGGCTAGGACCGCGCCTGGTAGGTGTGTGCATGCGTGCGTGCGTGCGTACATGTTTGAAACGGCTGAATATAGGCTAATATAAGTACTTATTACAAACACTTGGCTAAATTTAGTAGATTGAATACAGAAGCATGTTTAGAAAAAATCAATCCTAGCTTCAGAATTTACTCGTAGTATGTTAGCTTACTGAATATATGAACAGATGAATCAAACCTAAATTAAAAAAAAAAACCAAAGTAACTAAATTTTATCATAGTTTAGATATTTTTTTGTTGTATAAAAATCTTTGCGTTCCGATAAAAAAAGGTCACTTAAACCTACTTTCATTCAGATCCATTTCGTATTCATATCGTCTCCAAAAATGGACTCCGAAACGCAACAGAAGGTCTAAGATATCGTAAATATCGTCATATCCCCGTGTCATTTACAGTTTTACTTACGGTTATGAGAGTCAACCGCAATCTGACCCAGTACTTACCATAAACTGTAAGTACTTGGGCTGTAAAGTATTACGAGCCATCGAGCCAACCACAAAGAGAATATTCGTACCTACTTAGAATAGTGTGATGGTTAAGTTTTTTTCGGTCAACTTTTATTCATCAAACGTGTGAAGATTGAATTTTAAAGTTCAACACTCGTGAGAAATTGTGATCTCGTAATGGTATTTAGATATCGTGGTGGCTTAACGGCACATTTTTCAAAATTGCCAGGTCTTAGATGGGGTTTGCCTAGACTATACAATAAATATAGATTGAAGCCCCCTTTACCCTATACAATAAATATAGATTGAAGCCCCCTTTACCCTATACAATAAATATAGATTTAGGTTTTGATTTTTGCAAACGTTTAATGTCATAATATTATTATTACCATATAAAATTTCAGTGTCATTATGTTTGATTCCAATGAACTCTTCACCAAACTGACCGTTTTTCACGAAAGTTGAGAGATGGAATATTGTTTATTTCGATTAATGGTCTTAATATTTAGTAGTTTATTACTATTACTAATTTATTCATAAATGACCGTCATCAGCCCGTGTTCGTCCACTGCTAGACATAGGCTTATCCTATAATACGCTACTCAGCCCGATCCTCGGTCTTACGTTTACCGATTCGCGGTCTCTACTCCAGAACCCGCCTACCCCAACGGTTATCGGGTCTGCGACAGATGTGACTGGCCCATTGCCACTTCAGTCTGCTAATGACTGAGCTGAGCTATTACTTTACTTCTCTGACGAATTACTTAATTATTCATAAATAATCGAAGGCCTAAAATAACTTTTAAGCATCTGCTTTCAAAAATTATGAAACTTTCATTCAATGTTCAATTCGCTTTTTCACGCATATACCACCCTTTTTCACATTAAATGTAGCCTAAGTCATTTTTAAAACTATGGACTATCTCTAAAACAAATTTAATTTTATTCAGGTCAGTACTTTTAACGTGAAGCGTACCAGACAGACATTTAGGTATAAGCTTAACATACACAGAGCTAGAAAGACATGGTTAGGTATAAAAGCATTTAGGTATGATATTGTATAAGGGATGTTTAAGAGTAAAGAGTATCTCATCCTCTCCTAAAACAAAGAAAGCAGTAGAGCAATAAAACAGACATCTTGTCAGTTAAAACACGAGTTTTATGCGTAGAGTTAAATTAATCAAACATCTAGAGTTATTCTGTGGAGCGCACTCATCTTCGCGTATTACCCGGTTCAGGGGATATGGCGCAGTTAAAATTTATCAGTAGGATATCAATTTCGGAAGTGGGTTTACCGAAAAATTCGATAGAATGCTTCCGTTCTCGCTGTAAGCGGCCAAAGTGGAACCACGTCGATGTTTTAGTCGGTAGGAACACCACTTGTGGTGTTGTGTCCGATATTATCCGACCACATAAATCTAAATAATGTCTAATTATTATTTTGATTTCTGTGTACCGGACTGTCCCCTTACGCGGCGTGCGCATGTGACCATTAAATTGTAAATACCATCAATTCCACTTTCTACTAATATTATAAATGTCAATGTATGAACATTTTGATGTTTGTTGCTCAATCACGTCGTAACGTATGAACGGGTTGGATTGAAATTTGGAACACATTAAGATTATAGCCTGGAAAACACATAAACTACTTTTATACCGGAAAAATAACGGGAATAACGTGGGTAAAACCAGGAGGTGCTGTTAGTTTATAATCAAAAATGAGATAAAAAACTTGCGGCAGGTTTAGTTGGTTTAAAGTTTACCTTTATTAGATTGTAAGCTGAGGTTATTTACAATTTCACGATAACTTAACATTGTATTAAAGCAAAGAGTTTACATATACTACGTATAGAGTTAGATTTTACGCACGGTTCCTTTGTGTCAATCGTAAACAGATAACGTGCATACTTTCTAAAGCAACAGAGTGCCGCGACAAAAGTATTACACATGCACAAGAGCGACGAGGCAAGAATGATGCTACCCGTGCTTTCGGTGTAAAGCGTTTGTGCCAACTCTTTACGTAGTATAAATATGTAAACCCTTTGCATTAGATTAAAGTTCCCTAAAAAGTCACGTCGACCTACAACTTCCGATTTCACAACTTATGAGTCGTAAGGTGGAATCCTGCTTGCACCTTTGCATATTTTTGTACCTACATGTATGAGTTTGTCATCACCTTTGGGTTAAACCAATAAGGAAATGCAAATGAAAAGGAAAAGCAAGTACATAAAATGCATTTTTCGAGGGCAATAGTCATTTGCCAACCTAGGTCAGTGTGGTAGATTATGTTCTTAACTCTCTCTTAGCGAGAGAAGTTCTCCTAGTCCCAGCTGTGGGAGTATTTAGTGATTAGCTTATGCTAACCAGGAAGAGTCTAAATCTAGCATTGCACTGCACACGCCACCCAAACATAAGTCATATTAAACAAAATAAGTTTTTACCCTTAATATTTGATGTCTAACCTAATTTAAAGTTGGGTTTATATGTAGGGAAATTTCATATAACCTGGTTACCTGGAAGAGATTGATCCTAATAAACTGTCAGATGTGGTAATAGTACATAAGTGTTTATTGTAATAGTTCAATTTATTTGTGAACAGCAAAATTTTTTCTCTCTATCTATACTCGTATGTCTTACTAGCAGACTCCCGCAGTTTTACCCACGGAGTTCCCGTTCCTGTAATTGCTCCGGGATAAAAAGTAGCTTATTTTATAATATAATTATGTAATTTAAATTAATTAATAAAAAACTTTATTTTAGGCTATAATCTAAAGGTAGCGGTTCGCCCGGAGACCGCGACACGAGACCGAGACCGGAGACCGCGACAGGGACTTGACACTATGGAATTGTATGGGCGCCAGTTCGCGCCGAGACCGCGACAGGAGACCGAGACACGTGTCGCGAGACATATGTCGCGGTCTCGGCGCGAACTGGCGTCCATACAATTCTACAGAGTCAAGTGCCTGTCGCGGTCTCGTGTCGCGGTCTCAGCGCGAACTTGTACCTTTACTGTTTTCCCAATGACCACCCGATCCATTTAGCCGTTCTGACGCGATTGAGCAATTAAACATTCACATTTTGATATTTTTATAGATATTACAAAATTATTTGTAGGATTAATAGGAGAATGAGTATATTTAGTGCAACATGAATTACTGTTCTGTAAATTAACTGTGTCCATCTAAAATGTAACCGCTACGCTTTTAATTCTTACAAATTGTGGCAAAGACAGCGAGAGCCGCATTGCGGAGCCTCCAGCCTCCAGAGCTGGGATATATTGTTATCTTACATAATTTATTGTATACTAGCTCGTGTCTACGGCTTTGCTCGAGAAAACAACACTGGGATAATGGAAAAATACATTCGTTATTGAAGTGAAAACTTCTGTACACATTGTACATTTGATTTGTATTGTACATTGGAAAAATCTACAAGCGCGCCATTTACCATTGTCTGGCTTTACATATTGTTATCTTACTTAATATGTTGAATACTAGCTCGTGTCTACAGTTTTTCTTAAGAAAACTACAGTGAGATAATTTAAAAATACATTAATTAGGTATAGAAGTGAAAAACTTCTTTTTCGTTTTATTAATTTTTCCAATCTACAAATTGGAAAAAATAATTTTCGGACATTTTCCATTGTTCGACTATACATATTTGTTGTTAGGCTTACATTAAAGCATGTGATTATTAACTGGGCATTTTTAAATTAACACGTGAAACGAAAACTACAAACTCATTTTACGGAAGTTGCGCCGACGAATTTTTATACAGGGTTTATCAATAATAAATATGAATAAACATAAATTAAATCAATAATATATACCTATTACATACACTACTATGTGTTTGACCCACGCGCATAACTACTTTTTGTTTATTATTTATATACTAAATTTTATTAATTCTATGCATATGATGTGATGTGCATATTACTACGAGATTTCGTCATCGTCAGCCCATTAGATGTTCCCACTGCTAGGACTCGGGCCTTCTCTCGCAAGGAGAGAGAGTTAAGGCCATAATCCACCACGCTGGCCCAGTGCGGGTTGGTGATGATGGTGGTGGTTGGTGATCGGGACTGCGAGATTTACGCGGGTAAAACCGCGGCACGCTGCTAGTCACTATACCTACTACTATTACGTACTAACAATTTTTTTAGCTAAGAGAAGCAACTTTACTAAACCTTTAACTTTGGAACACTGTTATACGTATTATAGTGTGGAAGAACACATATAGAGTACTTGTTATCCCAGAAATATAACTACAACTACACGGATGAAACTACGGGACGCTACTAGTAAAATATAAATAACTAGTTTTCTTATCTACAAAAACAATATAACAAGAAATTAATGAATCAAACGCAAAATCACAGAAATTCGCCTCAGAAATTCTCTTCGGTAGTAAATTATTACAACTACGAACTCCAATTGGCTAAGGGTAATAATTTCACGCATGCCCATAAATTATAGTAATCTAACGAACTAATTTGTTCTGCTCCAAGTATTTGCAATTTCAAACACAATAAAGAGCTTATCATCAAAGTTTACGTGTTCAAAAACTCTATTTTATTTGTCATTTGATTAGTGTTTATTTCTAAAGATACGCAAGATACGTGACGATTGCTGTATTATCATTATTATAACACAATAAAAATATAAATACTCTTGTAAATGTACAAATTGAATTTTAAAATAATATAATATCGATATAATTTGACCAGTTTAAACGCCGCCATCTTTCCCGCGCCTGAATGACGTCACAGGCCATGACCTGTGTTTGTGTACTATAAGTGTTGCAGTTACTTTGTACCGATTTTTGAGATGTGCTAGCTAATCAAACGATGGAGAACACGACTTTTCTCTCTAACACTACTAGCTCAGTACGAATATCGACACAGTTAAAGCAGAAAACATGTCATGGGACGTCACATTTGGTTTCGACCAATAGTGATGCGTTTCGCAAACTTGAATTTCCCGCGCCTATTTTGCACTTTTTAAATAATGTTTTTTTATAATTAATAACTAACTAAATAATAAAATAATTGTTTTGGCATAATGGCGGGACATTAAGGATTCTACGAAAAAATATTCAAGCCAATTTAAACTACATGCAAATTCCCTATTCAGAGCGTTTGAAAAAATTGGTCGATGCAAGTCCACGAACTGACCTAACTAATGTAGTTTTTTTTAAATAAGAGGTGACGAGACGAGCAGGACTTGTACCTAATGGTAAGCAACATGCCTGACAGCACAGTGACACGCAGCTATTGGAATATTAAAAGAGTCGAAATCATTACCAAGCACTGCACTGCGCTCATCACCCAGAGATCTAAGATGTTATATCTCTAAGCCCTGTAATTTAAATTGGGAAGACTTTAGCCCAGCAGCGGGGTTATTAAAGCTCCATTACATTAAACAAGTGAAACAGTTAAAAAACTCAATTAGGTACTTGATATGGTTAAAATGATAACATTTACAACATTTTATGTAAGTAGTCATTTTACATCTCTTTAAAATGTTGCAATGTTCTTCATTTAAAAAAAAAAAAAAGATAAATTTCAAGATGGATGGGACCATCTTGAAATTTATCAAGTACTTAGACATTAGGTACTTAAAAATGTTCTGAAAACATAAAATGTTCCACCACATACATAATTTTTACTATCACAGCAGTTTCTTTAATTTTCTCTAGCACAAAATATTTCACACCAGAAATGCTACACTAAAAAGTATACGTCATCTTGCTACTTAACTACTTGAATTTTGAAAAGTTTGTTAAATGTATTATTATTATTTTGTTGCTTGTTTTTTTTCAAAGGGAATTAACGCCATATTTTTTGCAAATTGTGTAAATTTTATGAAGAAATAAAACTTATTTACCTAGTACTCTTGATGTCGGTGTTAAAGGCACTCTATCTCGACCGATAATTTACAAATCCTGTCAAGTTTTTGAGTAAAGAAGTAGTCGTTTTTACAGATGTTTTTGAAGTATGTAAGTCAAAAAGAATTCACGAGATAAAATTTTTATAAATTAGTTTTTGTAACAAATCAGTAAATTGATATATCAAAAAATGGCACCGAGATAGTGAATTAGCACACAGCCAACAACCTTTTCACTCTGACTTAGAATGTTACTTATATGTTTTGAGACAATTCCGATTTGTACTCAAATACCAAATAAATTACTTTACGTTTACTTACGCATTTAAAAAATTCATAAGGAACGTTTTGTTTTTAAATAGGATATATACAAAATTGTGATTGGTAAATGACATCAAATCTCTCTATCAAAGACCCGTAGGTCTTTTAATCATCAAACATCAAACATAAAACGATGACTCCGTTTTGAGCTCCACGAAAGTACGAAAGAGACACATGTAATTAAGGTTTGCTATAGGTACGGCTATCAAAACGGCCTGATTTTAGAACTATTTTTTAGCCTAAGGTACTCTTTGGAGAGTCCGTCTGGTGAAGTACCCACCCTTGCCGATAATTCTACCGCCAAACAGTAATGTGAAACATCACTGTGTTCACTTTTGAAGGGCAATTTTCCATTGAAATTACAGGGCATATTAGAGATAATATATCTTACTAGCGGCCGTTCCAGCTTCGCTTGAATACCTTAAAATCACATCATCAGCCCACTCAATGTTCCTACTACTGGGACTCGAGTCTTCTCTCGCAAGGAGAGAGTTAAGGTCATAATCCACCACGCTGGCCCAGTGCGGGCCACCACCACCACCAAAACAGGAATCTTTCAATTTGAACCAGCAAATCCTGATATTATCACGTTCAAACAAACAAACTCTTCAGTTTTATAATACTAGTAAAGATATACCTACCTCTAGATATATTTGGGTGACACGCGCAGTGCAAATAAGTAATGATTTGGACTCTTCGTGTTTCAAAAGCTGCGTGTTTTACTATCAGGCACGTGTCCAGCTTGTCTCGTTACTCTTTGAGTAGGTATACAAATATTAAATTTTATACTTGTTGACATTCTTTTATACACATTGACATTGTTTTATTATATACATATTGAACTATTATTATTATTTTTGATTATTATTTTTTGATTTTTCTATGCATAATGACATTCTTTGACATTGCTCACACGGCTGAACTGCAAGAACTACTACTGCAAGACCTTGGATTCTACATGAAACCACACACTTGTCAAAGTCCATAACATTATCCTGCTGAAGCACAAGACGTTGGCGTAATTGTACACACACACTAACATAACACAACGGGATAGAAGCCAGAAATTAATAGACGATGAATCATATGGTATATATGACACAACCGATTAAAAGTTAAAAATGAAAAAAGAAGAAGACTTTATGAGCTGACTATTATTATCATTGTATAAATTCAGACCAATGGAAACTGCGTTGCCAGACATATTGCATGCCTCTAGAAGAAGAGGCCAGTTTGTATGGGTCAACTATTTAAATGTTTTGGATCATCTTATCTTACCTGCAAACAGCAATAAAGGTTTTTGTATTTGAATTTGTATCTATACTATAAAAGAATTGTATTCAACGACGAATCTTTGAATTTTTAAATCAACGGTTAATCCATGTTCTAAAATGTTGGACAGTAATAATATTAAGCTAAACGAGTTATAAGTCGAAAAAAATGTTGTTTTAGTGGAAAAGTTTTTATTAATATTGTTAAACTTATTTCTAAATGATATTTGTTGCTTGGCAATCTGAACGGTCAACAGATGTAATTTAAAAGCGAGTGTAAATATTTACCTTTTTTATTTTTGTAATTTCGTATTAGTCTAGCAGTATGCCGTGGTTTTACTTGTGCAGTTCTCGTACTTTTTATTTTTCCGCGAAAAAAAAAGTTATCAGATATTTATTTAATTTTCATTTTGCTGATTCATATTTCGTATCCCATTTTCATATAGTGTACCCTTTCATTTGACGTTCGAAATAGTTGTGAAAAATATCTAATTTGGTAATAAAACAGCATTTTAGTGACGGTGGGCATCTTAGGTAAGAACTCTTCTGACAAATCTGGGGGCACGGCAGTGCCCCGCCAAGTCTGGTGCAATGGTGTCATGGAGCACCTGGTTTTATACCCTTGTGTACCCTTCAACGGCCAAGTCACACAACATTAACTGTAATAATAAAGAAATCGCAGTGAGGAACCTTAGACTTGGCACGGCTTTGTCTAGATTTCATTACTTTTTAGAGATAAATATACAGCTCTATCGAGACTTGGCTAGTTTTTTACAGAATGTTTTTGGTGGGATTCAATTTTCAAACAAAAAACAACAAGATAAAATCGGTTCATCCGTTCTACACTACGATGCCACCGACAGACACTCCCAAAATTCACAAAAAACTCAAACATAAAAAAGTCTGTCTGTAGTGATAGGTCTCTTCGCAGAGTCCACTTGGGGAAGTACCACACTTTTGCATGTTACAAGCATTACTGTGTTTCGGTTTGAAGGGCAAGTTTCCAGGTAAATTACTGGGCTAAGAGATAAAACACCCTATATCTCCGGGTGATGAGCGCAGTACAGTGCTAGGTAATGATTTAGACTCTTCATGTTCCAATAGCTGCGTGTTACTGTGTTGTTATAGGCAGCTATGTTGATTGCCGTCAGGCATATGTATTGCTCGTCTTGTCACTCTATACTATAAAAAAAAAATTGGTTGCCTGTAAAGTCGGTATACGGGCGAAAGTTTTACGTGACAACGACTTTGAGTGGTAAAATAATTTTACGGAAGGGACGCGTGCCTTTCACTTTTTATGTCTGTCTCTCTCGCTCTTAGGTGGGCTAACCATGCCCGAGTGGAAGGGACGCGTGCCTCTCACTCGCTCTCGTTGTGAGCGCATAACGTGAGCGCAGCGTAACGCAGTTTCTTAAAGTGTCACCCGGCAAACCAATTTATAAGACGTTGTCACGTCAAAATGGCTGACATAGTCAAAGGGACTGCCGATAGAAGTGACAACTTATAACTTAGAATTTGATAGCTAACTTTGGAGACTACGCGGGTTCAAAGTGTTGTCGTAAATAAATCTTCTAATCATGGTCATCTAGATTGGTATTCTAGATGGCCATGGTCCCGAGTTCACTTGAAGATTCCTTTCATTTACGAGCGTGACGCTTGAGCTTAATGCACAGCCCACGAAAAATCTGGTGCGTGAAAAGGAGTGGTCACTTCAAAAATAAATGTGCCAAAACACACTTGGCAAGCATGACATTTGCTTTGTGAAAGAAGGGCCTGATTCTCAGCAGTGACAACATACCATACGACAGCTTATGCTTATGATGATTCGGAATTCACAGCAATTGAAAAAAGTATTCCCAAACTTACCATTGTTTTAAGAATTACTCGACCAATTCAAAAGTCGTAATAAAACAAAAGGGGCTAAGATTCGTTAAAGTTTCCACGCAATTCGGCCGACGCGGCAAAAACAAATGTAGCGCACAGGGGTCTATCATTTGCGACCTTTGGAATTATTACTCCCTGTATGGTGACCATGAGTTAAGAAGTTTATTTTTATAATTATGATTTATAATTTTAACTCATTATAATTATAATGAGTTAAAATTAAATAAATCTAATAGTTTTAAAAGCTACAAAAAAACACACTTTTAGCACGCACTAAAAATAACATAATTATCCCATTCAGAAAACCCTTTCTTTCATTTAATACCCATATCATGGAGGTGCATGACAAATAGCCAATCCACCATCTTGGATGTCCGCCATGTTGGATTTAAGTCACGTGATTAATTTTTTTTTTGTTCTCGACGGTGAACTGTTTCATTTGATACCCATATCATGGGGTGTAAAGGTGTATTTCAAATAGCCTGTTCGGCATCTTGGACATTCGCCACATAGGATTTAAGTCACGTGACTATTTTTTTCGTATTCCTGCAAGAAAACCCTTTCATTTGATACCCATATCATGGGGGTGAACATTACACTTTCTTGAAATGTATCTAACACTAGCAGTGCTTTGCGGTTTTACCCGCGTTGATCCCGTTTCCGTTATTTTCCTGGGATAAAAAGTAGGTACCCTATTAGTTCTTCCCAAAGAGTTTACATATACTACATATAGAGTTGGCACAAACGCTTTACACCGAAAGCAACGGGTAGCATCTTTCTTGCCTCATCGCTCTTGTGGAAGTGTCATACTTTTGTCGCGACACATCACTCTGTTACTATAGAAAGTATGCACGTCATCTGCTTACGATTGACACGTACGGAAAATCTAACTCTATACGTAGTATATGTAAACTCTTTGGTTATATGTAAATAATTGATAGAGGTCTCTCTGTCTTCGCGCCTAACTGTCTTTTCGAAGACCAAAAGTAGCAATCCAAGAGTAAGTACTGACAGAATCCAACATATTTATGTATATACTAGCCTTTGGTTATATCAGATTATAATATGACTATATTTCAAATTTCAGCCCGATCCGTTCATACGTTACGACGTAATTGAATAACAACTATCCAAACATTTGTTATATTAGTAGGATGTAACTAGTATAAATAACTTGTTACATCAGCCTAGCATATAATAATTATTATGGCTGCATCGACCCGAGTTTCAGGGTAAAAAGAACCATGGTATTAACGCAGTGGGCCTGAAAATGAGTCGGAATTCGAAGCTGCCTACCAGACACCTCATTCTCAATCTAGCATCGATCTGTTTCACTACATTAATCATAACGTTTTTCATGCTTTTTAACCGACTTCAAAAAAGGAGGTTTCTCAATTCGACCGTATTTTTTTATGTGTGTTCGCGGATAACTTCGTCGTTTATGAATCGATTTTGATGATTCTTTTTTTGTTGTAAAGAATATATTTCAAGGGTGGTGCCTTGATAAGGAAACTAGGGTCTGATGATGACATCCAAGAGAAATAGAGGAAAACTTTTTACTTTAAAAGTTTTCTGTAGGTAGTCGGTTCTTTTTTGTTAAAATTATTAATGGTGAAGATCGACGGGACGACCAGTACATGTGCATGATAGTATGCAATATATGTCTGACCATAGCAGTACAGTGACACGCAGCTATTGGATCATGAAGAGTGCAAATCATAACCTAACACTGCAATGAGACGTCACCCAGAGTTATAAGATGTTTTTTCTCTATGCCCTGTAATTTACCTAGAAACATTTCCCTTCAAACTAGAACAATGTGATGTCTGTTCGCTACTGCTTGGTAGTAGAATAAGTAGCAAAGGTGGGAAGCTTACCCAGGCAGATGTGGCTTTGCAATGAGACCTAGCACTACAACTATGAATTCTCAAAGGGTTTTAGGGGGACACATAAAATATACCTACTACGTAATTTTTAAGAGCGACTTTTTATATCCATGTTTGTACATATTTTGTTTTGAAAAGAAGTGTGAAATGAAATACTTAATTTGATATCTATATATATTGATATAGACATTAAACAACACCCACGCAGCAAATGGCAACATTCCTATGACGAAGTAGGAGATTCAGCTAGTTTCATATTAAAAGAACAATAGCACAATTTTTGTCCTAGAAGATTCAAAACCATGGTCTTCCAAGTCTCGGGTCAACAGTTCGACCCCTCCAGTAAAAACTTCAGAAATGGTAATCCTGAGTTATTGAGGTGATAAATTGGCGCTGCATTTTACGGGTCGGATCGGTAATGAACAGGATTTGGGCTCATTACCCACTTACTCGTATCTCTGTTGCAATGATGGAAAACTGCGGATGCGAACGATAAACCCTTAAGGTTGAAAATGATTTGTGACGTTTCTTACTTGTTTTTAGGAAATCGGTTAGGAATCGTTTTTAGTAGTGGTAGGACTCTTGGCAAGGTCTGCCTGGGGAAGTACTGCAACTTTGCCAGTTATTCCACCGCTAAGCTGTAATAAGTAAACATTACTGTTTTCCGGTTTGAAGCGCAGTGTTCCCAGATAAATTACAGGGCTTAGAATATTTTTGAACTATGGGTGACGAGCGCAATGCAGTGCTAGGTAATGATTTGGACTCTTCATGTTCTAATAGCTACGTGATACTGTGTTGTTATATGACAGGCATGTTGCTCACACTACATTCACGTAGTGTGAGCAACATGCTACGTCACTCTACATTATTAAAAAAAATTAGGTGATTTAAGGTTTCATTTGAGGTTAATGATCTTAAACCTCACTTGTACGAGGAATCTGTTGTTGAAATTTTGGACAAAAAAATTGTGTAGCCGTGTTTAGAATTTATTGCTAAGGGAATATCATGTGAATATTAGACTAAGAACTCATGGAGCTGTTTCCAAGCGCGGGCGCAGCTTCTGTAGAATGCAGATTTGTAAAAATTGAAATCAAAACTCACGAGGCAGTTTACGCTGGCGGCGTGGCCGCCGCCCGCCCGTCACCCGTCACATTAATATCTGTACATGTACAAACAGGTGACGTATTGTGCAACAATAGTGATTATTAAAAATTAAATTTTAATTATATGTTTTCCACTTGACAGTTCTATGATTGTCAATTTGTTGTCTCAAAAAACTCATTTTCAAAAAATCAACAGATAAGAAATCATCGCTATGTAATACTAAATACTATGTAAGAACACTTGGGTGATTGAGACGAATATACTCGTAACGATCCTTTAATTCAAAATCAAAATCCATCCAGCAGTTCCGAAGATACGTGGGAGTCAATAAATTTACCAAGACATACGAATTAAGCGCGAAACACATAACCCTTCTTTTAGTCGGCTAATGAGTGACACATAAACATACAACGCACTTGATGAAAAGTGGTAGTGGTTGCTTTGAACATCCGCAACATCAAATATATTGGTGATATTGAATTTCGTCGTAAAAATCTTTCGAGGAAAAAAATTCCAAGGAACGTAAAGGCTTAGTTGAAGGTAAAGAAGGTTGACAAAACATCAAAAACATTTTTGAGCAAAACTTATAGCATTTTAACAGTGTTTTCCTATTAGTCTGTGTACAGTACAATTTTCCTGTACCACCATCTTACGTACGTAGGAACTGACAGCGCGTCTCGTTAGTAGATATTTGAGCAAAGGATTGTCAATTATTGCGAATTTTCACGTAGACAACTTTATTTTTCTCCTCTGCTTTTGAACTGAAATAAAGTTTACAGTGCTATTTATTTACTACACTAGAAGAAATCATATCACGGTCCATTTATTTCAAAAGATCTAAGATTTTTTTTCTTCGATTTCGAACGTTAACTGCAAGACCCTGTGATTCAGGATGCAATTTGAACAGACTTCACGATTGTGAGATCAATAACCACGACTTCTCACTTGATCCACCAACTTAGGCCTTAATTAGAAAAAGTAAAAAGTTACTTATTGAAAACTCCAGTAACGTTACTGAAACCGAGAAAAACTAAGCATTCTATCGAAATTCAACCCGCAAATACTCCAAAGTTGGAATAACAAGTTTCAATATAAAACAAGCAAGTTGCTTCGCAGCTCGATAACTAGTTGAAATTCTGAGCTCCACGTTTATTTCATACTTAGCAGGCGTGTGAAGAAGTTTATTCGCAAACTCCAGAAAGTTTCTTAGAAATGTTCGATGGTTAATAGGAGGTTTAAAACGAGACCAATTGTTATTAAAATAAAGTCAACTATTCTCCGAATCAGATTTAACTATTTTCTCGAAATAATTCGCATCTATTTTAGCTAGAAATTATGATTAATTAATAAATCTAAAAAAATGAATAGTTTCTACGGCAAGTACAGTAAAAGTAGAGTTCATACCGATATCTCCCTCTAGGCCTTCTGGAAGGTCGTTTTGATTCTGAGATTCACTCAGAGATATTGGCCTAAAGATTATCAGTATCTCGTAGATATGTAAATTCAAATTGAAAACTTAATCGAAACATTAAAAATATTGAATTAATTACATTATTACATCACACAAGGAACCTGTACAAATTAAAGAAGCATCTTAGTAGGAGATCCCGCTATACAACGACCTTCACCGAGCTGATTATTGGATGAAGTGTTTTATATGTAATTTAATATGTCAACAAATATATTGCAAATGGGTTGCCTAAAAAATTTCAGTCCAGAATATGATTAATTAACAATTAAAAATATTTTTTTTAATATTTCTCTTAAATTGATTGAATTAAAAAAAACTATATAACATTACTTATTATTTTGGCTTTACTCAGTGCTTACGAAATCTCATGCAAATATTTTAAAAAGGTTATATTGCAAATATGTTTATTTGCAATACATTTTTTGACATATTAAATTACATATAAAACACTTTTCATCCAATAAACAGCTCGGTGAAGGTCTTTGTATAGCGGGATCTTAGACTATCTGAAAAACAATTGTAGTCATAGGTCTCTGTTGTCCCTTGCAGCATCACTAACAAATACAAATACACTCAGTAACAGACCTGTTTACAACTGGAATAGTTGGTTACAGGTGGAACAGAGGTTATAATTTTGGCAAAATCATATTTTTTTCAAGAACATACCAGAAAAATGAGTTTTTTTTAACTATAATAGGTTTACACTTGACCGCCATCTCGCCTGATGTTAAGCGACGATGCGGTCTACGATGGAGTGTGTTTACCTAGAAGAAACCGATTCACTCTCGATTTGAAGACACCAAGATTATAACTATCGGGAAAAACCCACTCAGGCATCTCATTCCACAGCCTAGACGTTCTTATCACAAACTTAGAGTCAAACCTCTTTGTCCGTGTCTTTGGAATATCCACTATGAAACGGTGCCGCTTCTTCGAGTTACGAGAAGTACGATAGTAAAAAGGGCAAGGTGGTATAAGATCGTGCAGATCAGTTGCACACTCTCCGAAGTGTATCCGATAAAAAACCGATAAGCTAGCAATTTTGCGGCGATGTTCAAGACTTTGAAGTCTTTTTCGCACTAGAATGTCTTTGCCTATGAGCCTTTTGGCACGCCTCTCGATCGCTTCCAGAGCCTCAAGCTGATACTTAGCCAATCCATCCCAAAGGTGCGAACAGTACTCCATACAAGAGCGAATCTGTGCTTTGTACAACAAGAATAATATAATTTAAAGAGAATATCAGTGTTCAAGCAAAACTAAATAAAATAAAACTGCCGTAATGAAAGTAGAACTTTGCTCTAACCACAATATCCGCGACTAACATCGCGGCTGTATCGACGCGACGCCACCAAAGTTGCCGTTGACTTGTCGTCGAAAACTTTGATGAGCGACCACACCTAGGGTCCGAGATCTTTCAATCTACAAGCGAAAGATTTTGGTTTGCCTAACCTGCCTGACCTGTTTTTTTAGTCGCTGTTATAGTAACGTTCTTGAAACCTTTCTCGTGTCGTTCCATCCTAGAACTTGAAGAAGAGCAAAAAACGCGCATAACAATACACCACGGCCGATATTTGCAATCAGTCAGCCAGCAAGAACCTACCGAGGGAAGTTACTGATCATCAAAGTGTACCACGAAGAGGTTCCAGAGTAACACACCACATACATGTACGTGGACCATATCTAGAAGTAATTCAACTCTGTGTTAATATATTATACTTTAATTCCAACTTTGTCATGCTAAAAATCAGTCAGTTAATATACTTTTCTGTTGTAATTGGGTAAGCACTTTTGTTTTTCTTGACTGTCCTGAAAACGTATTTTGTATGAAAAGCATACATTTCATTATAGTAAGTAAACACGCAAAGGAAATCAAAGGCATGGAAATGAGACGGGAATAAACCAAATAAACCTACTTTTGGAATATTTTATCATTTATTTACTTTGTCCCCTGATTTCGGCGAAAGATACGCCGTTGACCTTTACAATCCTCAAATTAATATAGTAGTGTGGGAATGATAGGTCTAAAGATCTGTGGTACTTATTTATATTAGTATAGTACAGTTCAGTCGATTTGCGATTAACTGACGAAGTTGTTATTAGAAATTCATCTCGTATCACGTGTAAACGAACAATGACTTACTGTGAATAAACTATACTGTACATACTTGTTGCTAAATAATATAACTACAAAATGAAACTAGTTATAAAAAACCAATGACTTTAACCATGTTACGCTGAGAACTTTTCAAATGAGCCTCGTATCTTTCTCGCTTGGATCACTCGGCGGTTCCGACTTCGTCCGATTCAGGTTTTACCCTCAGATCGTGACGAGTGAACCTCACTATGTACGAGTAAAGGTAGCGGTTCGCCCGGATACCGCGACAGGCACTTGACATTATGGAGACCGAGACACGTGTCGCGAGACATGTGCCGCGGTCTCGGTGCGAACTGGCGCCCATACAATTCTATAGAGTCAAGTGCCTGTCGCGGTCTCCGGTCGCGGTCTCATGTCGCGGTCTCATCGCGAACTTGTACCTTAAGAATCTGTGTGCGATGTGCCAAAAGAAGTTTTCACTTCAATATACATACAGTTAAAGAAAAAAACTGCATCACACACCGTGGGGTGAAGTTAGTCTTGGATTAAGTACTACCGGAGCACGTCTTCTTGTTATATCAATGGCAATTCTATGCGGTATTCGGTAAACAGGCGAATAAATTCAAGTAACGTAACAATTCAATCAATACTGTTTTTGCTTACTTTTTACCAGAATCTGAATAATTTAAGACTACGCAAATAAGAAAACGTACTTAGCCAAAACAACGTTGGGCTAATTTCTGTGAAAACTATGCCACATATTGTGGAAAAAATCATTTGTTGAAAATGATCATCCATATTTATTTAAAGAACGTCATAGAAGTAATAGGTGGTACAAAGTACGCACGAGTACGAGTATTATTACTTATGTACTGCGTACATACGTACGCAGTACATGTTACATACTTCCATGGGCAACGATGAGTGGTTTTTTATTAATTTCTAAATATTTGAAAATGGAAGAGATCACTTTTAGCTTTTCGCTTCGCTTTAAGGCCACCAACTGTTGTAAAATTTTGTAGGTTTTATTTCTTTTTCATTAGAAGTTTTGTTTAATTTAGTGCCATTAAGAGTTAATCTATCTAAGATGAAATATTGTAATATTTTTTATGTTTTTTTACGGAAGCCTTATTGGCTTACCGGTGAGATTGTCCGATTTGAGAATTGTAATATCGTAGGTAGCTACTAAGCCCGCCTGTACTTGAGTATTTGACAAACCTTAGTAAAGTATGTATCCTGTTTGTGCCAAATTAGACCTATAGGCTTGTAGTCACCACTGGCATGGGCGATAAAAAAATCCAAAGAAAATCAGCGCGTTCCTTGAGAGACAACTTTCGAGAATAAGGGGCATGCGACCCGCACTAGGCCCGCGCGGTGGATTACGGTCTTCACTCTCTTATTGTGAGATAACACCACTAGTCCCAGCTATGGGATATAAAGTGAACAGTTTGCTTGTACAAGCTAAGGACGGACTTTATTCATGTTAGAATTGAATCCGGTTTGAAGGGCAATGTTTCCAGAGAAATTTCAGGGCTTAGAGATATAAGATCTTAGATCTCTGGGTGACGAGCGCAGTGCAGTGCTAGGTAATGATTTGGACTTTTCATGTTCCAATAGCTGCGTGTCACTGTTATGTGGCAGGCATGTTGCTTACCATCAGGCACGTGTCCTGATCGTCTCATCACTCTTTATTTGAAAAAAAAAAGAATGTTAAATTGTTGTAAAATATCACTTAAAACTAAATTTTCTAAACTAATAATAATAAATAAACAATTGTGTAATGATTATAAAAGTGATGATTTGGTTTTCTCTTTGAAGGTGCTTAAAAATTTATTTGTATGTTTGTCAATAATTGTTCCTGTGGAATCCATTTATTGTGAATTTAAATTTTAAACTTTGTTATGTTAAGAAAATAAAAAGAATCAAAATTTGCTATAGTAAATTTAAAAAAAATTCTGGTGTGGGTGACGGAAGGAGTAGGACATGTGCCTGATGGTAAGAAATACATTTATGCAATACTGTGTGAACAAGAAGAGTCCAAATCATCACCTAACACTGCAATGCGCTCGCTACCCAGAGATACAAGATGATTTTATATATACAATATTTACGTTTATTTTATGACGAAATTTGTGTTAACGATTTTTAAACCATAATAGGTACACACTTGCCTGCCATCTCATCTGTGTCAAGCTACGAAGCTATCTATTTGCGCCCACCCAGTGGAAGCCGATTCACTCTCGGTTTGATGTAACTAACCATCGGTGCAAAATCACTCATCCAACGCATTCCATACGCATGCCTAACGCCTACCTAGACGTTCTTACAATGAAAATTAATTCAAACCGCTTCGTTAAAGTCTTTGGAACTTCAATCAATTTGCGTAAGAAATAACTCATGAAAAGTAAACCCTCGAGAGATTGTTTAATACTCAATGTATTTCAGTTTCAACACGAATTCAGCGGAATTGCGCAATCTCGGAAAAGTGTACCAAGTCGTGTCTTTGTTCGTCAGTATTTCACAATGTGTCACTGTCAGGAAAAGAAAGCTCCCGGTCACAGATAAAAAATATCAGCTTCCCAACTTTTTTTGAAGTTATACTCCTTTTGGCGTGTTAAGAATGAATATGAGTACCTATGTACTTAACTTAACCTTCGCTAACATTAACTTAACCGTACAAATTCAACACCGCCAGATTATAATCTAACGCGTGAGATTATTTTCTTACAGTAGGATAGGTCAGTATGTAATCTGAAGTCGTTAGTTTATAATCTAGTAGTAATCACAATTTAACGGTGATATTTATACCACATTTTTACGATGCAGGCGCACATCGTCTCGAAAAACCTTGGAACCAATGCAGGCTACATCATTATAATAATTATTTATAATATTATCTATTTTATGGTTGATGTTATAGTTCATAGGAGAAGATATCAAGAGAAGGAGTATTAATTCTTGCGTGCGTACATAAGATATACACAATATTTTTTTAAGTTTGAATTAGCCACTCCACGAACTTCAGGTTCCATGACTTTTATCTTTTGAGTTAATTTTTTGCAAGTGTTTCAATTTAGAAAAAAAGAGACATAAGGGGGGAGTATGACGCTTGTTTGCTTCTAACTGCCTACGTACCATGTTTATATGTCACCGTAAAATTATATTGTCAACACCGTCGGATTATAATCTAATACATGAGATTATAATCTCACGTAAGGATAAGTTACAACTTTTTACATAAATACACGGGTATTTATGTAAAATGTGTAATAACCACGTTAGTTTTTGTAGTGGTAAGACTCTTGCCAGAGTCCGCCTGGGGAAGTACCACACCTTTGCCAGTTATTCTACCGCCAAGCAGTAATGTGCAAACATTACTGTGTTCCGGTTTGAAGGGCAATGTTTCCAGAGAAATTACAGGGCTTAGAGATATAAGATCTTAGATCTCTGGGTGACGAGCGCAGTGCAGTGCTAGGTAATGATTTGGACTCTTCGTGTTCCAATAGCTGCGTGTCACTGTGCTGTTATGTGTCAGGCATGTTGCTTACCATCAGGCACATGTCCTGATCGTCTCGTCACTCCTTATTTAAAAAAAAAAAAATATAGTTTTCATACTGATAAGTTACAACGTTACGCAACGCTAGTTTTGTCCACACAAAGCTAGAAGTACTCTACCTTGCTAGCTTACTATCATAACTTGAACTAGCTACCGTCGTGTAGCTCGGGCATTAGCGTGATCTTGATTGAAATAATAATACACTAAGTTTGTATTCATAGCGAAACAATCTCTCAGGTTACGCATTCCATCGCCTACTTTGACGAAATTGTTTACTGTTACGTTTTTTGTAATTCATTTATTATTACGACCTCTTTCTTCGCATCTTTGATGCTTCAACCTCGAAATAATGTCACTCTTTCGAACGAGTAGTCCAAAGTCGTGTCCATTGGGAAAATCCACATAGTTTTAATAAATAAATAAATAAATATTGGTGGACAATTCACACACAACACCATCTGACCCCAAACTAAGCAAAGCTTGTAATATGGCGGCCAGATAGCTGATATAATACTTATATAGTTCTGAATACATACTTATTATACATAGAAACATCCAGACACAGTGCAAACATTTGAATTCATCACACAAATATTTGCACTGGGTGGGAATCGAACCCATGACCCTCGGCGTCGCAGGCAGAGTTACTACCCACTTAGCCATGAGGCCAGTCGAAATATATAATATGTAATCTTTGTTTGTGAACTCCCGACTTCCTTTGTTATTTTTAATCCTTTTCCATACCACGGTTGCCTGGAAGAGATCGCTTTTAGCGATAAGGTCGCCAACTGTTTCAATTTTTTTTTTAGATAATGTTTTCTTTTTCATCTGAAGTTTTGTATTTAATTTAGTGCAATAAAGAGTTTATCTATCTATCTAGTTCTTCTTTCAAATGTGACCCTTCAAGTTGTATTTTTCTGTGTCTGAGGATTTTATTATAAATCGCCTTCCTCAATCTACGATCGATCTTAAGAGCCGGGCTCACATTCAATGGATTGAGATGAATGTGAGCCGTCTGCAAGGCGCTTTCAACATTACGGAAAATGTTGCATCTTTTAAAGAAACCAATACCACGTAAAACTATAAGACTTGGGAACAATAAAGGTAACTTAAGGTGGAAAACAGATAGATTATAGTGTAAGGAGGATGGAATAACACATTGGCTAATATTTATTGCGGAAAAATAATGAGAACAGGAACTTTGCGGGTGAAGCCGCGAGGACTTGCTAGTTTTATTATAGCTATAGTAGAGTCCCCGATTTCAGGAGTCCATTTTCATGGGTAAACCCATGTTTACCCTGTTTGCAGTATAATTACGGTAAGTAGGTGTACCGTGACTAGTATTATTAGTGTAGTGAAGAATAGTGTTGGCTGGTTTAGTCTCGAACGGTGCCGATCCGGAGCTCCGGGTTCGAAACCCACGCACACCCCTATCTTTTTAAAGCCACGTACGTAATGCCACTAACTAGAAATAGTAAAGGAAACATCACGAAGAAAACGATATGAATCCTACAATCTTTCAAGGTCACGCATTTTCCACTAACCCACACTGGGCCAACGCGGCGGAATATGAGCTTTAAAACGCTCACACGAGTTTTAAAATCAGAGGAAATTATGTAAAACTAGTGGGAGGACCCTACATCGCACCATAAATCACCAACCATATGGTGCGATGTAGTCTCCTCCCCACTACTTTTACGTCATTTCCTCTGATTTTAGGACTTGTGTGTGGAGCGTTTAACTGTTTCTTTAAGAGAGAAGGCCTATAACGCTCTACACACGAGCCCATAAATCAGAGGAAATTACATAAAACTAGTGGGGAGGACCCTACATCGCACAATAAATCACCAATCATATGGTGCGATGTAGGCCCCTCCCACTACTTTTACGTCATTTCGTTTGCTTTCAGGGCTCGTGTGTAGAGGGTTTAAGTCTTAGTTGTGGGATCATTGAGTGGGCTGCTTGCCTATGTGTTTTTTTTTCAGACTATAATCTGTGTTCTAAATTTAAATTCGATCCGTTCATACGTGACGACGTGGTTGAGCAACAAATATCCAAATACCCAAACATCTAAACATTCAATCATTGAAATTTTTAATGTTAATGTAAGTAGTTAGTTAGGTTTGTAGTGTAGTGTATGTAGTTCTCATTGTATTTTAGTTTTGTTAATAAAGGCTCTGCCCAGATAAAAAATATATATAAAAAATGGGATAGTATTAGGCTAAAACATTGTTTTATACATTAATAAACTCAGCAAGACCTTCCAAAACTTACGAAAAGCTGTACGTAACCAAGCACATGATTTTTTAAACTTTTCTAGCTCAACAGAACAACGGAATCGATCTAAAACTTCCGACGAATTGTAATAGACAAATAAACGATTTGATGAGAAAACTTCGAAGCCAACTTTAAATTACCAGAATATTAATGAATCATTTTAGAAATGGAAGATTCACCAGGCTACATCGATCGTTGGTTCGATGTTGAAATAATCGTGATAGTATGGACATACTTTTTGACAACAAATTCCGTCGGAAGGACTTTTTTTTAAAAGAACAGATAAAAAACAAGTGTGATAATATAGTTAGTAGTGGTAGGACTTTTGGTAGAGTAGTAGTTTGGAAGTACCACACCTTTGCCAGTTATTCTACCTACCCACTACTACAAAGCTGACACCTGATACCACATTGCTAAAACTGATAAGTTTGTTTAAGTAGGACTACTGGCTACCTATATTTCGAATTCCCTCTTTATTTTTACTCATCAAACAGGACAAAATCATGAAATAATTTGTTGTTGTTGTGATACTCGTAGTAACGTATTTTACAATTAAGTGTTTTTTACTGTTCTCTAAAAATAATAGACTTTTACTAGTAGCGCCAACTGCCTTTACCCACGTAGTTTCGGTTGTTTTAACGGGATAAAATATAGCCTATCTGGTATTCCACACTACTTATAATCTAACTGTATTCCAAATGTAACCCGATCAGCTTAGAAGTTTTAGCAAAAAACATCCAAATATAGTAGAATTTAAAAACCTTAACTCTATAGAGTCAGTTGTTTTCCAAAAAATACACTTGTACCCGGATTAAAGCGCAAATTATTTCCAATTATTTCCTTAAACACACATGAACCTCGCTAACGTGACATCTTCATAAATCAGATGGAGTTGTCAAAGCGTCATTTATTTGACAAAGTTAGTTTAGATCGAGAATTGACGGGAAAGATTAATGCACGAAGTTCTATTGAACGATTCTGTAATAGCAAAAGTTGTAACGCATAACGAAATCCGGGTACTGATTCTATAGGTCAAATCCGAACGGTTCAAATATGGAATGACAACAGCGGCGGCCTTGCCCATTGCGAGGCCCCGGGCGGCAGGTCGTTGCGAGGCCCTACGGAACTTGTCCTACGGAAAAGTATCTATGTGATACAAAAATAGGTCTGGTTGTTTGGTAGATGTTCCTCTACGGACGGGAATTTCCCGAGCGATAGATGAGCTTGTGTCCCGAGTCACAGACTATATACTCGTAATACAATACTACTCCCGAGTGCTAAGCGTTTAAAAACCGATCTTCAAGTGTTCCGAGGCGCAATATTCAAGTTCAAGATTCAAGGGTGTCCCCTAAATCTAAATCCAAGCTCCAAACTTATTACAATATGATTTTTACTAAATACGGTTTTTACTTATAACAATAAAATAAAACAGGTGATAAATATTATTATCTACAATAATGAAACAAAAACATCTCTACAATTTTTATCGTACGATGCGCGGTTCGCAAGATATTCAATAAAACGTGTTTCTTAAGATGGCGGCTGAAGTGAAACTGTATTTAAAAAATCTGTATTTTGTTCTAAATTTGCTTGACGCGAGGCCCCTGCAAGAGCGAGGCCCGGGCGATTGCCCTGTTCGCCACTCCTTAAGGCCGTCACTGAATGACGATACTTGTCCCTGTCATCCTAAACACAAAAGACAAAGTTAAGACGAGAGGTCAGATTTCGTGGCGGAGCAATCCGACTGGGCTTAGAATCGCTACGCAGGTATGACTTATCCTAGAACTTGAAATAATTTACTATGAAGACTAACGTTGCTTTAAAGATAGTAATATATGTTTAAATGAATGGTTTAAAGCTGATCGGCACTTAGACCAACTATAGTAAATCCATAAAGGATCGGCAGGATCTTATTACCTGATTTATTTACCATTTTGCCTTTTTAACCGACTTCAAAAAAGGAGGTTTCTCAATTCGACCGCATGTATGTTCCTTTTTTTTTTTTTTTTTTTGTGTGTTTCGCGGATAACTTCGTCGTTTATGAACCGATTTTGATGATTCTTTTTTTGTTGTAAAGGAAATATTCCAAGGGTGGTACCGTGATAAGGAAACCAGGATCTGATGATGGTATCCTAGAGAAATCGAGGATAACTTTCGAAAATTGTAAAGATGACTAGTGCGTTAGTTAAGTTTTTGCTTGAGCATTTTAAAGCAGTATAGTTTAAAGATGGTCTGGAGTCGATCTGATGAGGGAGCGGGAAGACGGCCGAGGGAACTCCTCGACGGTACACAGTAGTTACCTTGTGTTTGGGCTCGATGAATTTGTATTGATGAGAACTTTTTACATAGATGGGTTGTGACTGTCATTAGTGGTCTGATGATGAAGATAAAGGACAGTCAAGGGAATTTCTTAACGGCTTACAGGAACTACCCAGTGTTTGGGTTTAATTCATGTATTGAGATCTCAACACGAAATCGTGTAAATGCATTAGTGAAAACTTGTTTAGCACTAAAGGGTAAATAAACTATTTTTACAAAAATTAAACCGACTTCAACACCACAAATAGGCACTCAAAGCGAAAAATAATTTAATATAGGTAATTATTATAACCGCTACTCACTCATCTATATGAAGTCGGTGCCAGCCAAATCTAACAGGTAGTAGATAGATACTACTTACCTATGCCTACTTACTTACTACCTCGTACATAGTATATCTACTAACTTTTTAACTAGCCTGGCACCGACTTCATATGGATGAGTGAGTAGCGGTTATAATAATTACCTATATTAAATTATTTTTCGCTTTTGAGTGCCTATTTGTGGTGTTGAAGTCGGTTTAATTTTTTGTAAAAAACAGTTTATTTTCTACTGGACTGTTCAATAAGATGACGTCATATCATGGTTGATTTCTCAGATAAGATTTACCAAAACTCGAACAAAGAGGTTTGACTCTACTTTTGTGTAATGAACGGCTTGGATGTGGAATCCATTGCCTTAATGGGTTTTCCCCGAAGGTTGTCATTTGACGTCTTGAAGTCGTGAGTCAACTGGTTTCTTCTAGGGCGTCTAGGTAAGCAAGCACGTACCGTAGACCGCATCGTCGCTTAAACTAGGCGAAATTAATAAATAATATCGAAATGTTTGCTGGGACACATAGTAGAAATGAACCTTCAACGGACAAATGGAAAGACGAAGCCCAACAAAATTAGTCATTTACTTGTCCAATTTGTATTTGTCTTCTCATGAACATGGCGGCTGTAACGCTGCCGAAACGTCGAGATAATATATCGTGACTAAGCCCCGTAGGTTATAGATAGGATTATAATGCTACTAGGCATGCCATCATACTAGGCCATCTAGACTAAAGCTTTTTGATGTTTTTTTTAGTTCAGACGTCCTCCCATATAAATTTTATCGAAGTCAATGTAGCGGTTTTTGAAATATGAACACAAAACTAAAATTTACTTTCATGTACTTACTCGTATTTAGATGACTTAGTAATGGCTTCTCATGAAATTTGGTCAAATATCTGAATATAATTTTAAATAAAAGTTGGTTTTTAGTTTTTCGGAGAAAACAAATGATACAATTTCATGGATCTAATGTTCTTCTTAATTAAGACCTTTAGGTTTTCAACCTTTGAAAAGAAGATTTATGATAAGTATTCTAATATCGATTTTCATATTGGACCATTAAAATACTCCAATAATACAAGTCCATAATCATACGAAACGTCTAAATGTAAGAACAAGAGACACCCGCGCGAAACGAGAGTCTTGTTAATTAGAGAAATGCTTTTGTGCCCTTGGCATAAGGGTGGAATTTCTGAGACGAGCCGGAAAACCCGAGAAAAAAATATTTATTTTATTCATCGCAACACAGTCACGTCACATGGCGCCTACCGGTTACCGTCATAAACTTTTTCAATATGTCAAAGTGGTACCTTACCCCATATAAACCTAAATAAAAAAAAGTGATCGTAAATTCATCGCGCGAAACCAAATAACTGATAACCGAATAAAAAAAATATTCGCCGTTTTGTGCAACCGATCGGAGTAATAAAAATTTCATGGCGCTTTTATAAGCACGGCGAAGTTGCGCGGTTATGGCTGAATATCGTAGATTATTTGTTTTCATGTTAAAAATGGGCATCATTTTTATTACAGTGATATAGGGAATATGTGAATAAATTTTTGTGTCGTATGGTAATCTTCACCATTACCATTACTTTATTGTTTTATTAAATTGATAACGTAAATTGGCTTGAACCCTTCAATACGATCTATTCATCATCAGAAACAGGCCATATTCGTCAATTAAACATACGATTTTCTAAATATTAGGTACGCCAATGAGTCAGAATTTTGGTTTTACGTTTCCAATCGTTAAAATCAAATAAATGTTTAACCGTCTTTTGTTAATTTTAGCTACATCTAGTATCTGGGCCTCCTACACTTTATTTACCAAATGCACGGTCTTCACCCCAGAACCCGTCTACCCTAACCAAACGGTTATCGGTCCTGCGACAGATAAGACAAGTATAAATAGTTTTATTATGAGGACCAGTACATGTTATTCATTAAACCAAGCGTACCTAATACATAATAGCTTGATAGCTAGTAATGTGCAAACATTACTGTGCTTTGGTAATAAGATCAGGTCTATACAGAATTTACAGGACAGAGATATATCTTAAATCACTGAGTGACGAACACAGAGCAGTGCTAGGTAATGAATTGGACTCTTCACGTTCCAATAGCTGCGACATTATATTGTTATGGGCGTGTTGCTTATAACCAAGTACATGCCCTGTTTGTCCTGTTACTCTATGCTACAGAAAAAGTAATCTCAAAACTATGCAACCACAGTAACACTTCTGTAGACCTTTGTTCTGTCGCCTCTCTCTGTAATTAGGCATACAAAGGCTGACAACGGCACTCTCGTAGTTTTTGCCACCCCTCAGGTACTTGACAAATATCTTGAGCTAGTACTTTGTAAACTAGAACCATCCAAAATTGACAGTAATGCAACAGTAACGCCACGGAATAGCAGATAAGACGAATGGTAGGGAGTCTAGGTAGTGCAGTACGCGTTATGACATAAAACTTTTCGAGGCTTAAAATGAGTAAAGGATTTAACTCTGAGAGAAAATGCTATATTCTTCTATGTTTATTTTGTCAAGGGTTTATTTTGTTCCTTCATACTGAGATTATTAAGGAATGAAGAAATATGTGTAGTATACCTAATTGACATGAATTTTACATCCATTTACATATCAAAGTATCGACTTATTGATATGAACGGAACAAAATATGCTTTTTGGCATTTTTAGGGTTCCGTAGCCAAGTAGCAAAATACGGAATCCTTATAGATTCGTCGTGTCTGTCTGTCTCTCTGTCCGTGTGTCACAGCCACTTTTTTCCGAAATTATAAAAGCTATACTATTGATACTTGGTAAGTAGATGTAATCTGTAAACCGCATTAAGATTTTGTTACAAAAAATAGAAAAAAAACAATGATATTTAGGGGTGTCCCATACATAGAACTGAAACTCAAAAAAACTTTTTTGGTCAATACCATACGTGTGGAGTATCTATGGATAGGTCATCAAAAATTATATTGAGGTTTTAACAATTTTTTTTTCTAAACTGAATAGTTTGCGCGAGTTACTCTTCCAAAATGGTAAAAAGTGTGTAACTGTAACTTCTAAAATAAGAGAATGACAAAAATAAATAAAAAATTGTGTGATGTACATTACCATGTAAACTATCAACGAAAATTGGTTTGAATGATATCTAGTAAGTAGTTTTATTTTAATACGTCATAAATTGACTATTGTTAAAACACTGATTAAACTAACAACGAAGTACAAGAACTTTTGTATTATGTTACTTACTGCTACGGAACCCTTCATGGGCGAGCCTGACTCGCACTTGACCACTTTTATTTTATTTCTGTTTGTATGTAAGTATACGTACGTAGGTACGTCGGATGATACAAAATCATATATTTACATACATATTTTTTATCAATAACTCATTTTTTTTCTACGGTATACCACGAGTTTTTCTTGCCTTTTTGGGAATTCTCTTAGATCACGCGTATACAATATATTTGATAAACATTACAATCTAAAGCAAAAGAACAACTCCGTCACAAAAAAACCACCATTAGATTACAGACTACACAAAAAAAAAACATTTTCTATGTGTTAGCACATTTTATCACGGCATCAGCGTATATTACCAGGCAAGATGACAGTCAAATGTAAACCAAAATAAGTAACTTAATAAATAACTTTCAAACAAAATCAGATATACACAAAGACGTCAAAAAATATTCGAAATCCATGGATATACAGTGGTTGGAATCAGGTTTTGTGCGGCGGTTAATCCTTCAATGTCCTTCCTCTCATAAGCTTCCCATTAATATTCACAAATAAATCAGGAGCAATAAACGACGCCATTAATACTTCAGGGTACAACAATGGCGGGAAGATTATTATCTCAGTTTCTGGATTATCTTAAAATACCAGTAGCTTATCTTTGAGAAGTTATTTATTACTAAGAAGTTGTCTGTAAATATGAGAAAATCAAATTATTCAAATCATTTTACATTATAAAAATGTAGTTATAAGAGTTAAAAGATACCTACTGCAAGTATAAAGATAATCAGGTGAAATGTATCAACTAAGTTTTCAACAATTAAAAATGTACCTTGTAAATCGAAATATGGATAATATGACCAGTCTGTGATTATATTTGTATCCATCTCCACTACACTCCGTTCCATTCCTTTTCTTTCTACTCTATTCTATTTTGTAGAGAATACTAGAATCTTACTAGAATACTAGACATAAAAAATAACGGAATAACAGAAATGTAAACCAATTAATTAATTGAAAAAAATAGAGGTCATCTCATAAAACACCTTATCTGAGGATTAGTCAACGCAACAGGTGACCAAAATTGTGGCATGGGAAAAACGTGGTGTTGTTCTCATTATAATTTAATTTTGTTAAATAAAAGTTCTGATCAGTTTCGAACGGAAAAAATACTATAGGTAGGTCCATTATAAATGTATCACAAAAAGTTTTTTTTTTCGATTAAACAATAATAATGACTCTCTTTAATAAAAACTTTATTGTTTTCTTTGGACACATCACAAGACGAATGTCTGAAGTGGACGGCACTTGTGTTCGAACTGATGACTCTGTCTTAAGGAGATTAGTCACGCGTACGCTCTTCAAACAAAAGAATCATACCAATCCTAGCTACCTACTAAATTGCGAATGTGAGCGTTTGAATGTTTGTTGCTCAATCATTCGTTAAACAGTTTTAAATAAAGAGTGACAAGACGAGCAGTACATTTGCTGGATTCTAAGCTAAATGCCTGCCACATAACAGCACAGTGACACGCAGCTATTGGGACATAAAGAATCCAAATCATTACCTAGCACTGCACTGCGCTCGTCACACAGAGATCTAAGATGTTATGTCCGGAAACATTGCCCTTCAAACCGGAACACAGTAGTGTTTGCACGTTACTGCTTGGCGGTAAAATGTCTCGCAAACGTGTCGTACTTCCCCAAACGGACTCTGCTAGGAGTCCTACCACTACAAAGTTGATAAATCGACCCTCAACAACATTGACTTTTGGTCATTGCCGTGTCTATAATACCAAGCGACTTTTCAACTGATATTATAGAGACAAAGAAATAACAATTTTAATGCTAAGACTGTTTTAGTTAGGCTGTAGACCCTCAAGTTAAAGTTTAACCACAGATTATATTTATGCTTGTAGTCCGGAGTAGTAAATAGGCTTTTTATTGGCAAAAAATTACAAGAGCTGGAAGTACATGGGTAATATCGTGAAGCTATGCTAGTATTACATAATCGTGTCATAAATACGGCTGGTCTAGTAAGTTACGGCCAGTCTAGTCGGGAGAACGGCGCCTGCCGATCCGGAGACTCTGGGTTCAAACCCCATACGCACCACTGTCTTCTCAGTAGTTCGAAGTCATCTGCATAATGCCGCTAACTTAAAACGGTGAAGGAAAATATTGAGGAAACCGACATGTACCTAGAATCTTTCGAAGTCATGTGTCATACACCAAGCCGCACTGGGCCAGCGTGGTGGATTATGGCCTTAACTCTCTCCTTGAGAGAGAAGGCCCGACTCCCAGCAGTGGGAACATTTATTTATTTTCCAGTTACTCAAAAACTTACAGCTATAGCCAAAACGTTTACGAGTTTAATTTACACTATACATACAAACTACATAAATATAGAACTTTATATGAAAAAAAAAATGACGAATTAAAAAATTATAACAATACTCGTAATCACGTTTACAATTTTGTGCCAAAATACGACAAACAGTTTGAAAGAAGTGTGCTTAGATTTGAATAAATGATGAATAAATTTAATGGGCTGTTGATGTTGATGTGATGGTTTGGATCTTTGCTCCTCAATCATGTCGGAAAAACAGAATGAAGCAGGCTGAAATTTGTTTTTTTATCTCTAGAAAGTACTCCTTGATGAATGATTTCCTTTTCTACAGACTACGCAAGTTAAAGCAAGCAGTGCTAGTGTTACAAATGAGATTATTAGTATTTTGCTTCACATCGTACATGTTAAAAGATAGAAAATATACATCCATTATTCATCACATAAATAAATGTGCCGGATGGGAACCAAACCCTGCAAAGATCAACTGATCAACCGACGGTTTAAAGGCGACCTTGGCTACTAGTATGTCTCAGTATAGCGAAAAATCGTGTTTGATTTCCATGCTATATGTATACGAGGTTAAACTTAATTTATTAATTCATATTGTTATTCTGTTCTGAATAAAACGCTCTATCGTCATTTCTCAAAACAGTTACGCTGCGTACGCACCAGATATGTGTGCGGTTGCGTAGCGAGATATGTGTTTGTAAAGAACCAATAATATTACTTCATTTACCTCTTCTCGGTCAGCCAAAGATCTGGTGGAAACGGCTCAGCGGAGCTAGATTTTTGCGCATACAAAACAAACGAGGATGTGTGCGAGGGATGTGTTGCAAGGGATGTGTTGCAAGGTTTGCGACACACTGTACCAGCCAATCCGTAGATGCCTCCTCGCACCAACGTTATTTATAGCTCTGTTACACATCCTCGTAAGACACATTTTTCTCGCACACCTCTGGTGGAAACGCAGCCTTATACTACAGCTGCGCCAAGCAAATTTAGTCATGCCTGTATCTATACTTAATATTGTAAAGCTGAAGAGCTTTTTTGTTTGACGCGTTATCTCAGAAACTACTGGACCAACTTAAAAAAATCTTTCAACATTGGGTATTTAAGTGATTCTTAAGTGTTATAAGCTTTACTTTGTATGTGCCAGACTTTGAATGTGGTAGACTGCTAGTATATACATAAATATGTTGGATTATATCAGTACTTACTCTTGGATTGCTACTTTTGGTCTTCGAAACGACAGTTAGGCGCGAAGACAGAGAGACCTCTATCAATTATTTACATATAACCAAAAAGTTTACATATACTACGTATAGAGTTAGATTTTCCGCACGGTTCCTTTGTGTCAATCGTAAGCAGATGACGTGCATACTTTCTATGGCAAAACAGTGATGTCCCGCGACAAAAGTATGACACTTCCAAAAGAGCGACAAGGCAAGAAAGATGCTACCCGTGCTTTCGGTGTAAAGCGTTTGTGCCAACTTTATACGTAGTATATGTAAACTTTTTACATATAACCAATAATCTCAACAATATATCTGTGATATAACTCAAGTACTGTCCACCGCAATAGTCTGTACCTCAGGGGTGTTTCTCCCGTCAGTTCGATTAATCGTTGGCAGCCGGTTATTTGTCTCAGTCATCAGCTGACGGAGTGTTTGTGCGTCATAGAAGATAAGAAGAAATAGGCAGTATCAGCAGTATTTGGCCACTTTATTTAGTTAATTATATCGACTACTGTGTCTATATAGAGTCAGTCTGTGCGCTGTGTATGTGTGCTTGTCAGCTTGTATGTGACAGGCTGACACGCAACATTCATATATTATACATACACACAAGTTTGCGCGCGTAATGACCGGCTGTTGTGTGTATTTGTGCGTGTCAACCTGTATGTGACACTGACCGACTCTATAGACACAGTCTGACTTTTTTTATACATCCATGAGTTAATAGGTTATGTTTGAGGTTTTAACCATACAAACATATAACAATTATATCGCTATTGTGTGCAAAACTGCATAGGTTTTGTGTTAGTTTTATGGTGTGTGTAAATCATGGTCACAAAATTATTATATGACACCAAGAACATCAATTGAAACCAGCAAATGTCAAATATAAAAAAAATATGAATTACTATTATAGCAGTCTTGTTTTATACTACCTACTAATATTATTAAAGGGAAAGTTTGTTGCTCAACCACGTCGGGACGGCTCAGCGGGCTATATTGAGATTTGGAACACATCTTGAATAACAAAAAGCATTTTTTTTACTTTTATAGGTTTACACTTGACCGCCATTTTGCCTGATGTTAAACGACAATGCGGTCTACGATGGAACAAGTTTACCACGATTCACTCTCTATTTGAAGATACAAAGATTTTTACTAGCAGCCCCACGCGGTTTCACCTGCTTATTTGTCATTCCCGTTACTTTCCCGCAATGTAAGTAGTGTTATTCCAGACTATAGTCTATTTGTGTTGCAAATTTTAATGATCTGTTCAAGCTTTTCAACGTGACTGAGTAACAAACATCCTAACTTATAAACTTACGCGTCCTATTGGATCCCACTGTAGCCTGTAGACTGTAGCCTAGATATCCTATAGCTTGAATAACTAGCCTCGTGTTGCTCGGGCATGACTTCATGTTTGTTTTATAATGTTAAGATTGTTATGAACAGCCAATCATTCGGATAAGTCATATAATTTCAAATAAAAAAAACAACACAATTCCTTTGAATCGAATCTCTCAATCGAGTAAAAATAAATAAATTCCTTACTTCCTGAAGTTTATTTTCCATAATTACTTCCCATAACAAGATTTATTTTAGCTTAATTTACATTTTTCCTTGGTTTGCTAAACATCATTTTTCCCATTCTATTTTCCCGGACGAAACCCTGTTAAAAATTCATTATATCCCGATTGAATAAATAAAACAGCCAGTATGGAAATCAGACGAATGTGTTACGTATTTCATACATTTTGTTAAACTGAAATGTTTACTGTCCTATTCAGTACCTAAAGTTGTAACTTTATGAACAATCCTTTTTTTCATTTTTAACTTTAAAATGTTTTTATTATAATACCTATTTAACTCTAAATATAAGCTGGATCAAAGCAGTTAGTAAATCCTTCAATTAAAAATAACAAATAAACACCAGTCGAAATTTTTCTTTTCATCTACTAAATAAACCTTGTAATAAGGAAGCCAAATAAATACCAAATATACACAGTCAATATTTTTCTCATAACTATAACTTCTAGTAATTTAAGTAAGTTTGTACCATGGTAGTTAGCTGGCAAATAAAAGCGGTTTGATGAAGAGTTCCGCAACAGCAAGTAACATAATACATACGTAGGTACATAAGTTTATTTATGACGTATTAAAAAGAAATAACTCACTTAATCGAGTTCTTACCAATTTTCGTTAGAAGTTTGCATGGTATGTCATGGTCATGTATCTTTTTTTAGTTTTTTTTTTATCTGAAGGGTGTGATTGCTCACTATTTCTTAAACTAAAATTTGCGAAAGGAAAAATGTATGACAAGATGTCTGAAGAAAACTCCGATAAAAACGAATCTGCACTGACCTTATGACAACCGCTTTATTCTGTTCAGCTATAGCCAAGGGATTCCAAAAGGGCGCAGGTTCCACGAGTTGTCCAAGCTTGGTCAATCCAGTTCACCAGCGCGGTGAAAATGCTTATTCCGTTGTATATTTCAGACAATCTTGTCTCCACAAAAGTTAATATGATCGAAAAGACAATAGGCACGTGAATCACAATTAAAATTTCTTGAGCAAAGTAAATGATTAAGCGAATTACAAAAATGTTGACGACAAGACATCAACTTGCTGCGATGAAGGTTCAAGCGAGACTTTTTTTTTGAAGCTTCTCGAAATGTCCGTACTGTTTCCGTGTTCTTCAAATACGAGTGGCGCCATCCAGTGAGGTTATTTAGAAGTTGTACGGAATGTCGATGGGTTCACAGAGATGTCGTCACCAGAGAATTTTCAGACATTGCAAAAATAAAATTAATTTACTAAATTTAATGAATGGCGCTTTACCAAGTTTTATCATTCTCTTATTTTTAAAAGTTACAGGTAAAAATGTGTATAACCAAGGGGAGGTTACACACATTTTACCACTTTCGTGGTGTCTCTCCCGCAAATTATCAAATTATTCAGTGTAGAAAAAATAATATCCTATCTATAAACTCTTCACACGTATAGGTTTGATGAAAAAAAAACATTTTTGAGTTGATTTTTTTTTTAAATTTAAATTTGGTTCACAGAATACATCTAGTTACCAGGTTTCAATAGTGTAATCCTCATAGTTTCTAAATATAGTCACACCACGGACACTCCACTAAAATTCCATACAAGCGCCGCTGTGGAGCTACCTACTCTTCACACAACTACGCAGATGTCGTTCGTACACACGCGTGAATGTGTGCGTTAGCGCTAGGGCTACTGAATTGTTTTATTGAATAGTTGTGCCCTTTGAGTTCACCTGGTGACGTAAAGTAGTTTATAAACTTGCTATAATGTTGAGTTACATAAATATAGTTACATAAATGGAGCCAAATTATACTATTCTAATTAAAAGGCAAGAATTTCAAAATTGTTTGTTCAGACTCAGAAATCTGTGGGTGTTTGTATTGCCGCGTAAAATGAAACGAAACAGAAAAAATAAAATGATAGATTAGATCAGGTACCTAGATATCTCTTTCCGTTAGTAGGTACACATTCGCATTTTATTTTACACTTACCCATGAAGGAAACTTTATTCTATAACTATAATTATTCCTCCAGGCATTATCAATCCGTGCTTGGGCACATAAGTTACTAGCTATGTAAGTTACGAACGTTGAGTTAAAAATGACTTCGTTATTATAAATAAATAAATATTGGTAGACAATTCACACACAACACCATCTGACCCTAAACTAAGCAAAGCTTATAATATTATAAAGCAACGTTATTGAAAAGTTTCTAATCTTACGTTATTTTATCATTGGAAATTAAATAAAGCTTTTAATCTTGTCCCGTTTACGGACAGCCGTAAACAGCACAACAACCCACCATGATGATATTTTGTTAGGAATAAGATGTTCGATACCAGCCCTTCGTTGAGTGCTCCTAGCGTATCCGAAACGGCCTGAGGGGTGAGGAAGCTTGATATTGGCGGGGGGTGGGGAGTGTCCGTTCTATCTATATTATCTATTCTATGATATAGTAAAATATAGTAAACATACCTACAAATTTATGAAACAAAGTAACGTAAACATATAAAATACATATCAACATATTCACCACAGCACAACTAAAATCAAATAATCTAGTAAGCCCAAGAGCCAACTACATTTTAAAATTATCGTCAAATGGTATAACGCATGAGATGAAATGTTATGGAGTTAATAAAAACTGCTATTGCTATTTTTTTAGCACCATTAAACTCCATAATGATAGTAAGTTTGTACATAATATGCATTTGGAGAAAACATTAAAGTTCAGAGAAAATTCGAAACCTTACACTTTTGAAATTGTCATCTGACATTCTTGTCTATCGATTTATTTTTTATAGTTTTCAAAAACATATTTATTCTCTCTTTCTCTCTTGGCGCTACAACCCTTTGTGGGTCTTGGCCTCCTCAACGATATTCCTTCATGTCGATCTATCTCTTGCCTTTCTTTTCCACGCTGTAATTCTACTCATGCTTCTGAGGTCTTCTTCCACGTAGTCCTTCCATCGCTTTTTTGGTCTCTCAACTGGTCTCTTCTGTTGTGGGGGTCCACTTGGTTATACTTTTTACTGCTCTGAGTCCCTTCATTCGCTCCAGATGATCCGCCCATCTAAGCCGTTGTGATTTACAGAACGACGATCGTTTTCTTGTTAATCAGCGCTTTCACTTCGTGATTCATCCTCGCACAATATGTGCCATCGGCGTTTCGCGTTCAACCAAACACGTTTCTTAAGACTTTTCTCTTGAATAATGACAGTTTAATTACGTCTTTTAGGGTCAACGTCCAAGACTCACTCGCGTAGGTTACAACTGGTCTGATTATTGCCTTGTAGATTGTCAGTTTACACTTGACGTTTAAAAGTCTGTTGTTAAGCAGATTCTTACATGCATAGAAGCATCTATTACCAGCGGCTATGCGAGCTTTGATCTCGTCCTCCATAAAATTTTGCGAGTTCATATTCGATCCTAGGTATTTGAAAGTATTTATCCCTTCAATTACATTATCTTTTACAACGACATCTTGCGCCGGTGTGGAGAGGCGTCGGCTAGGTATTTAGACTTTGCTGCGTTTCCACGCAGTTCAAAACGGGCCGATTCTGCTTTCAATTTCACTGCGTGATTGATCATACTCTGTTTTTATCTACTGGATATAACTATGTCATCTGCATAAGCCGCTATCTGAGATGTGTTGTAGTCAATAAGACCTTTAAGATCGAGATGTCTCGTGACTGATTCCAAAACCAAATTGAAGATAATCGCTGACAGAGCATCTCCCTGCTTTACCCCACATATCACAGAAAATGCTTCCGACTGAGTATTTTGTGTGGCTACTATGGATTTGGAGTCGCACAACGTCGCATTGATTAACCTTACTAACTTACTTGGTATACCTAGTATCAGCATACTTACTGTTTAATATGCGATCGCGATGGACGCTATCAAGAGCTTGTTTATAATCGACGGAAAGATGGTGTAAATACGAGTATTGTATTCGTAAGCTTTTTCAAGCGCTCGCTACATGAGGTGAATTTGATCGGTTGGGTCTAAAATGACACTGATGCTCGCCCATCATGGCTTCCGCATATCGCATCAGTCTAATATAAAGCATTCCTGAGAAAACTTTTTTACGCGGCAAATAAAATTGTGAACCAAAAAAGGAACCTTTTATTTGTTGAGTACTATATTTAGTAGTGACGTCGGTTAAATAAACATTCGTCACTGTTTTCCACAGCTCCACACAGTAGGATTACGGAGCCCTTTGTGGATCCGAATAGAATGTGGAACACGAAAGGATTTCCCAAATTTGATACAGATTTGAGGCGAACTAGGTCTTTGTAACCTGAGACTTGGCATTGTACGTCAAAGATCTAAAGTAAAGTCGGATACCGGATTGAAGATTTGTGGTTTAGAGTAATAGTCACACAAAAATAGCAATAACATGTCTCGAGAGATAATGGTCAGGGGTTTCTTTACGATTTTTATTATGATTATAGAGCTTAAAGGTCCTTTTCGAACAATAAAGCGATTGATTTAGCGCTTATTTGATCTCTCTTTTCCAGTAAAATAATTTATTTTGATCAGGCGAGATGGTGGTTAAGTGTAAACCTATAAAAGTTAAAAAAAACGGATCAAGCTAAAATTTTGAACTCAGACTATATTTGATGGTCCGCATTATTTGATAGACTAAATTCTCTGAATAACTTAGCTTGTAATCTCGAAAAAAAGCAAATCCTTTTCCGAATGCTCACGGACGAGATTAATAACCTTTGTCGAGAGTGAATCGGATACAAGTAAAAATATACTCGCATAATGTTTCCCCAACCAAACCAATAGATAGTGTAGTGTAAGTTCTCATTGTAGTTTAGTTTTGTTAATAAAGGTTCTGCCCAGACAAGGTTGAAAAAAAAAATAGAATAGTTAATATAAAATAAATAATAGATCTTAAAAAAAAATAACAGAGTTACTCTTGTCAGTCTACCTCTATGTCGATACTGGCTGAAAATGGTAATGACGAAGAATTTAAGAAGTGGGCATTTCGTCTCAGTATCCTCCAAAAACCTACAAAGCACCAGTAAGGATCTCGGAACTCTTGATTTAGCGCGGCAGTCCACGTAATGTTGTAACTTAATGAGACGTCACGCCGGGCGTGATACGGAATACATTACAATAACACCGGCTATTTGCCTAACGGGGCGTTTGACTGGCGCCTATACCGCACAGCAAAATTGTTTATGTTCTTGTTATTTCTCTCTCTATAGTTATAGACGAAAATAAAGAGAGATAACATTGCCATAAACATGAGTCGTTTTTATGTTGCTAATTGACATATCTATCAAAGATAGATCTCAATTTCACCTAAATTTCAATGCTGTTTCAATTTGTGAAAATATTTTCAAAATTAAATATTGGCTCATAGACAAGGGCACTCTTGTGCGTAAAATACTTAAGTCTTGAACAAAGAGTTTTCATATACAACGTATAGAGTTAGAACAAACGCTTTACACCGAAAACTCTCTGATCTGTCTTATCGCTCTTGTGAAAGTGTCATACTTTTGACGCGGCTCATCACTACGTTTCCATAGCTAACATACACCTCCTTACGATTGGTATAAAGAAACCGTGCGGGAAAACCTGATCTATTTACTTATTCTTTATCTAAGGTCTGGAACATCGCCGCAAAATTGCTAGCTTATCAGTTTTTTTCTCGCGAAGAATCTGCGACTTATCTTCATTATATAATTAATATCTGCATAATGTAATATCTTATCTTTATTTCTATCGGACTCGTCGTAGCTCAAAAAAGCGACTTCGTTTCATTGTTGATATTTTAAAGACAAACAAAGAGGTTTGATTTCCCGTTTGTGATAAAAACCGTTTTGGTTGTGGAATGCGTTGCCTGAGTACGTTTTTCCCGATGGTTACTGTGGATCTTGTTGTCTTCAAATCGAGAGGAAATTGGTTTCTTGTAGGTAAGGACGCTCCATCGTAGATGGCATCGTCGCTTAACATCAGGCAAAATGGTGGTCTAGCGAGATTCTATTATAATTATTAAAAAAAACATTAGCTAGAAATTTAAAACTCTTTGACGGGTTATCTTGCAAACGCGCCATATCAAGCAAGCATAAAATATAATTATCCTAATACGATTATCACACTAACTTCGCCGTTAAACTTGGTAATTTTTGAATACATCTATTCTTTCACATTATTGTTCCATCCTAAAGTTGCCTGGAAGATATCATTTTTAGGGTTAAGGCCACCAAGTTGTTATACCTACTTGTTTTAAAATAAATAATTAAATAAATAAATATTGATGAACAATTCACACACAACACCATCTGACCCCAAACTAAGCAAAGCTTGTACTATGGCAGCCAGATAGCTGATATAATACTTATATAGTTTTAAATACATACTTATTATAAATAAAAACACCCAGATACACTGCAAACATTTGAATTCATCACACAAATATTTGCACTGGGTGGGAATCGAACCCACGACCCTCGGCTTCGCAGGCAGAGTTACTACAAAATGTATCAATAATTATTTTTGTGTATCCTATACTTTTTGTGTGTCGATTATGTATGTAATCTATCTATCTACAGAGGTAGATATAGTTAATGTTGTGTGTGAAATGTCCCCTAATATTTATTTGTTATTTATTTAAAATCGGCACGTATTTTGGTCTATTCTCTGAAGATACACAACACTATGATCCCGCTTGTAAACACTCATAAACATAAAAATATATCTGTATAAAATAAATCTGAATTTAAGATCTAAGAGAGTGCATACGATGTCGACTTTTATGAAAGTGTATGCGGTCAGATGCAAAATAGAAAATGTTTGCACATTTTCTGGGGGACGCCAACAAAATCATATTACAGGTTTAAATTTTAACGTTCTCAGATTTAAAATAATGTACCTTATATTTTGTTGTTTTAAATAAACTCAAAGAGTTCTAATTAACGTTGAAACTAAATTAGATAGAAAAAAAGAAAAATCTTTATTGTGACAAAACAAACAGAATTATTACAGTTAAATATTTATTGCGCTGTAAAATAAATAATGACTTTATTTTTGACTTGCAGTGGCCCGCAGTTTCACCCGCGTATTATCCAATCCCGTTATTTTCCCAAATTTAATCCAAATCCCGTAGTTTTGCGTGAAAGAGTGAAAACATAGGTACATTCTTACAAACATTCACATTTATAATATAAGTTGGTTACCACGTGAAAACTATTAGTCGTTTTTCTATCCGAAATCCATTTTTGCAGTTGTCATTCTATTCTAAACACGTTAAATATTTAGATAACACTAGCGGCCCGATCCGGCTTCGCTCGGATAATAACCTAGATACCAACTGCAGTGCCATCTGCCGGCCTGATTTGAGAATCTAAAACATTCTCGAATCCATATGAAGGTACACAGAAAAATTAATTTAAAGCGTCCCAGCAGTTTAGGAGGAGTTCAGTGACAAACACACTCACAAAAGAAATATATATTGGTACAATCTGAGTGCTTTCGAATCACGAGTAATTTAGTTCTTTTTCTAGGAAAGTGATTTCTACCTTCGCTTAGACGAATAGTAGTCAGTCAAGCAGAAATATCTCTAACGTAAAAACTAGAGATTTATTGCCGGAAACTTTTCATTGATATAATTGGCTGTCTAAAAATTTTACTCCACCAATCTATAAGTCATCGTCTTTGGTTCGTCAAAGGGTCGTAAATCCATTAGAGTCATAATTACGATCAGACTCCATCAGCAACCATTTTGAATGAAAACCAAGGGGTCTTATTTATGAAACGCTCGAATTAGTTATATTAGTTATTATACTAGTAAAGTTATTACATAATATTTTTTTTTTTGTAAAGAATTTCCTATGGCTTGAAGGAGATTGGAATTTTACTTTATTTTTCAGGCCATCGCGCCTTCCTACAGATATCAGAAATGTCAATAATTGGATATTTTATCATATTCTACACGTCTCGTCACTCTATTCTATAAAAATTAAAAACTGGATGTTTGTTGCTTAGTCTCGTTGTAACGTACAATCAAATCGAACTGGAATTTGGATCACAGTTAGATTATACTGGAAGAATACATAGCCTACTTTTTAATCTGGGAAAATAACGAGAATGGGAAGTACGTGGGTAAAACCTCGGGCGCTGCTAGCTTTTTTTTCTAAATGGTGTTGTTTCTGTACCATCCGAAGGATTGAAAATATATATCTTTTGTTTTATTATCATTAATAGCCTAAATTAAAATATCAAACCAAACCATTTATTTCCTTGTGAGCCTAGGCTATACACATTAAGGTTAGTAATATTTTCATGGTCCTGCTTAGTTAGCGTTCTCATTCATAGCTACAATTACTAGGTACATCATACGTAGTTACACAGTAAAAAAAAAATTAAGTCATTGTAACAATATCAAAATGCGTTAACAAATAAATATAAATTAGAATACAAAAAAAAAACAAATTAGGTAATTTAATGAATGTCAAAAATATCGGGTTGCCTTACGTTTAATTAGCCGTGATGCATTATACAATGGAGCACGTTTCTCTACTCAATTTTAATTTACTCCGAAAAAACAGAAACTGCTTCCAATTTAACTTGACAATTGACTTCATAAGAAGCTATATATGACCACCATTTTTATTCTTGCCACATTTTAACAATTAAAATAGGAAACAAGAAACAAATATAAAAAAAAGAAGAGATTAACATTTAAATTTTATTCCAAGCTTTTCTTACCGTTTCATTACCCAATAAATTTCCATGGCAATCCCGCGTGGCCACCCTGTGATCATAATGGAGACTTAATGCAGGTTCGACGCTTGGAGGATTTTAGCGTATTTTTTTTTTTGTATATTGACGCTATATTAAATAGGAATGATTATTTGTTATTGTAAATCATAATAATGCTAGTATTACCATATCACATACCGAGAAGCCTATGTAAAACAAATCAAGCTAGTATCATTTCTATATTTTTTCAATTTTTATTTCATTTTACATCTAAACTAATTAATTTCAATTTCAAGGGTATGACAAAACATTTATATTATATCTCGAAACAAAAAAGTTGTTTTTTTTTTAAATTGGGAAAATGACTTTTATTAAATTTTACGCGGGCATACCCTTGGACATCGTATGTACGAATATGCTAGTATATAAATTATGTTTTTACTGTACAAAATTACTAAACACTTAAAATATAAATACAGGATCACCATAATATAATTAATTTTTGTTATGTACTACAAGTAACTATAATAACAAGACATGAATGTACTGTACCTACATATCTATACTCTATACTAATATTATAAAGCTGAAGAGTTTGTTTGTTTGTTTGTTTGCTTGAACGCTAGGATCTCGGGAAGTACTGGTCCGAATTGAAAGATTCTTTTTCTATTGGATAGTCCATTTATCGAGGAAGGCTTTAGGCTATAGAAAATAACTCTACTATTAATTGAAGCGGAGTATGAAACAAGAATGTAACAAAATCGGGAAAAAATATTCCCCTTTTGAGAGTTTTCGTACGTTTCGTGCTTTGGCATGACACATGACAGCATGTGTCAAAGATTGCGTCATTGAATTTCAGTAATCTGTGCCTCGAATATAAACCTTTGCTATTTTTTTTTCTACATCTGAGTTGGTACGACCAATTTCCGACAGGTGGCGTAGCAGGTTGCTGAAGAGGTTTTTTGTTTGAAATCGATATTCTCAGGAATGAGTGAACCGATTTCAGTCATTCTTTCACCGTTGGATATGTACGGGATCCCGATGAGTGCTATATAATATACCACGGGCGAAGCCGGGGCGGGCATCTAGTAACGCAATAAAGATTTTAGTATTGAGTATTGAAATGAATACCTTATTGCGATTTTCCATACTGCCCAATGTTAAAAGTGGGACATTTTTGAGCAAAATCAGACTGATGTAGAATGAAGAGGGACGAGCAGGACAAATATGACATATGGTAGGATAATAGTGTCACGTAGTTTTGGAACATGTCCAAATCAATTCCTGGGACTGCACTCTGCACTCGCCACACAGTGTATTGTATTAAAAATGATTTATACATAGATTGTTTTAATTTATATATATAAATACTCGACGTTTGTATCACAAAACGAATTAAAAAAGTATGAAATAAATTGAGCATAACTAAAATTTATTCTTAAGCTCTAAGTTTCGTGATGCTGCTCTTATTGTTTCAATTCCGTATGCGATAGAATAATGGACGAGTGATTTAAAAATTGAACCTTAAGTCTTTGATGGATAGGCGTAATTGGCACTTGATTTTGATCTAAGACTATTGTGTTCCAGAAGCGATCAAAGGTCTTTGTTTAGGGCATAAAGGTAACCGTTTCAATTTAAGATTATTGCGTAAGGAAGTAAGAGAATGATGGATGATGTTGAATTAGCTCAATTTTGGCTGAAAGCGTAATTATTTACAAATTCTGAGAAAATAATAGATAATAAAAGTTAAAGTATATTTATACGGTTTACCTGCACAAACTTGGTCTCTTGGGCAAAGTCAGCTGACCAAACTGAAGACCGATAGTGGTAGCATCGTCTCGTCGAAGCCCGAGATTTTGGAGGAGATTGTGAGGTTCTATGAACAGTTATACACCTCTACGCAAGCACAACCTGTCGTTAGCATGGCAAAAGACCCCAGAGCCAAGCTGACCCGACACTTTACCGAAGATATCCCGGAAGTCAGCCTGTATGAGATTAGGATGGCCCTCAAACAACTTAAAAACAACAAGGCACCTGGCGACGACGGAATTACGACGGAGCTTCTGAGAGCGGGTGGAAAACCGGTACTTAAAGTCCTCCAGAAGCTGTTCGACTCCGTCATACTTAACGGTAATACGCCAGAAGCGTGGAGCAGAAGTGTGTGGTGGTGCTCTTCTTCAAAAAAAGGTGACAACACCTTGTTGAAGAACTACAGACCCATCTCACTTCTGAGACACGTTTTAAGTTGTTTTCGAGGGTCATCACGAATCGTCTCGCACGCAGGTTTGACGACTTCCAGCCACCCGAACAAGCCGGTTTCCGAAAAGGCTATAGTACCATATACCATAGACCACATCCATACGCTTCGGCAGATTATACAGAAAACCGAGGAGTATAATCGGCTACTATGTATAGCGTATGTGGACTATGAGAAAGCCTTCGATTCCATCGAGACCTGGGCAGTGCTTCAGTCTCTCCAGCGATGCCGCATTGACTATCGCTATATCGAAGTGTTGAAGTGTATCTACAGTAAAGCCACAATGTCTGTCCCATTACAGGACCAGTGCACAAAACATATCCAGCTACAGAAAGGCGTGAGACAGGGAGATGTTATATCTCCGAAACTGTTCACTGCCGCGCTGGAAGATGTTTTTAAGCTACTGGACTGGAACGGATATGGCATCAATATCAACGGCGAATACATCACTCACCTTCGGTTTGCCGACGACATAGTCATTGTGGCGGAGTCGCTGGAGGACCTCGGTGCTATGCTCAGGGACCTCAGTAGAGTATCCCAACAGGTAGGTTTGAGGATGAATATGGACAAGACGAAAGTCATGTCAAATGTTCATGTCTCACCTGTACCGGTTATTGTTGGGAATACCACACTCGAAGTTGTTGACGAATACGTCTACCTGGGTCAAAAGATCCAATTAGGTAGATCCAACTTCGACAAAGAGGTCCAGCGAAGGATCCAACTCGGATGGGCAGCGTTCGGGAAACTTCGGCACATCTTTGAGTCCAGAATACCCCAATGCCTAAAGACGAAAGTATTTAACCAGTGCGTGTTGCCAGTGATGGCTTATGGAACTGAGACGTGGTCCTTAACTGTGGGCCTCATAACGAAGCTCAAAGTCACACAGCGAGCTATGGAGAGAGCTATGCTCGGAGTCTCTTTGCGCGACAGAATCCGTAATGAGGATATTCGCAAAAGAACGAAAGTGGCCGACATAGCTCAAAGAGTAAGCAAGCTGAAGTGGCAATGAGCAGGCCACATCGCTCGCAGAACTGACAACCGATGGGGAAGAAAGGTTTTCGAGTGGCGACCACGAACCGGAAGACGCCGTGTTGGACGGCCTCCCTCCCTAGATGGATAGATGACCTCACAAAGGTCGCTGGAAACCGCTGGTTGCAGGTTGCGCAGGACCGATCGTTGTGGAAACCTAGGGGGGAGGCCTATGTTCAGCAGTGGACGTCTTGCGGCTGATGATGATGATGATGATGATGATGACCTGCACAACTCCATTACTGTTAGTTTTCCGCGATAAAACAGCCTATATCCTAGCCTCTAGATTATAATTAGGGTTCTAAATATCAACCCGATCAAGGAACAACCATCCTAGCAGCAATGGTCACCAGTTTTTTCATTAGTTTTTGAAGTTAAAACTTTTTTTGGTGTACACAGGCAGGTTTTTGTCAGCTGTGAATTGAATTCTAGCGTCACGCTCGGCAATGATAAAATATATTCGGGTAAACTCGGGACCATGCCCATGCTGACGTATTTCTAGTTGGCCATGCCAGGGCACGCCCTCCGGTTTCACCCGCGTAGTTTCCAAAGTTACCTATTAAATTCAGAGTTATAAGTTTTCACTTCTGTCGGGCGTTCTTTTGACTGCCATTTTTTTAATATCGTAAGTTTTCACTTGACTACCAGCTCCCCTGATGTTAAGCAACGATGCGGTCTGCGATTGAGCGTGAAGTGAAGCAAGAAAAAACCGATTTTCTCTCAATTCGGAAACACTAAGAGTGTAACCCTCGGGGAAAAACCACTCCAGTAACGCATCTCACACAGCCTTGACGTTCTTATTACGAAAACGAACTCAAACCTCTTCATCGCAATGTCATAATTTATTACATTATTTTTATAGAAATGTGTAATATTGAATTGCTATAGTGAACTAGCTGTACCCTGCCACGCTTCGCTGTGGCACATTGTAATGCGAAAATTAGATAAAAACCATCCTTGACGCAGATTATATATCATTCTAAAATTTCAGCTCGATTGGTGCACAACTTTTTGGATTTTTCAAGCGTACAGAAACCAACATAACATTTTTAGATATAGAGATTTAGCAAACACTTGAAATGCCAAACTCCGAACAAGATTGTAACTATCGGGGAAAACCCACGCCGGCAACGCGTTCCACAACCTGGACGTTCTTATCACACACGTGGAGTGAAATCTCTTCAATCACATTTTTAAATCATCAACAGCGAAACGAGGTCGCTTTTTCGAGATACAAGAAGATATGTTCGCGGTCGCAAACCTGTAAAAATAAAAAAATAGCTTTTTATGCCTCGCAGACAAAGCATTTCCCAGCTTGGAAGTTTTATCACAAAATCAGAATCAAACCCCTTTTCTTCGAACCTTTGGAACTTCAAACATGAAACGATGTTGGTTTTTTAGCTACGAGCAGTCAATTTAAAAGGTAAGGAGGTAAGGTAGTGGTAGGACTCTTGGCAGAGTCCGCCTGGGGAAGTACCACACCGTTGCCAGTTTTTCTACCGCCAAGCAGTAATGTGCAAACATTACTGTGTTCCGGTTTGAAGGGCAATGTTTCCAGAGAAATTACAGGGCTTAGAGATATAAGATCTTAGATCTCCGGGTGACGAGCGCAGTGCAGTGCTAGGTAATGATTTGGACTCTTCATGTTCCAATAGCTGCGTGTCACTGTGCTGTTATGTGTCAGGTATGTTGCTTACCATCAGGCGTATGCCCTGATCGTCTCGTCACTCTTTATTAAAAAAAAGGTGATATGAGGTCATGTAGATTAGTTGCACACTCTCCGAAATGTATCCGATAAAAACCCGCTAAGCTAGCAGGCTTACGGCGATGTTCCAAACCTTGAAGAATTTTTCAAACGGATATCGTTGCCTATGAGCCTTTTGGCACGTCTCTCGAACGATTCCAGAGCATTCAATCGACCCATCACAAAAGTGTTCCTTAAAAGAGCGCTACATAGATACATGCTTGTGTATTTGTAGTCTGACTGTTTTCCGATATCGTGTGCATCATTTGTTGATAACAATAACAAATTTCATTCAATAATCTAATCATAACATAGGTACCACTCAAAGAGCTGAAATATACTACGTATAGAGTTAGAACAAACGCTTTACACCAAAAACACGGGTCTGATCGCTCTTGCCTTGTCGCTCTTGTGGAAGTGTCATATTTTTGTCACGGCACATAGCTCTGTAGCCATAGCAAGTATGCACGTCATCTGCCTACGATTGGTACAAAGGAACCGTGCGGAAAAACCTGATCTATTTACTTATTCTCTATCAGTGATATCATTATACATTTAAGGCGACTGAAAACCTTAACTTCTCGTATCAAAAGATATGTGAAATCAATAAAAAAGAACCTGGTAAATTCTTAGAAATTCTTATTATTTCCTCATTCATGGAAATTAAAGCTGTTTTGATAAGCAAGCCGAACTCAACTTGGCTGCCAATAAATATTAAAATGCTGAAAAGTTTGCTCAGTATTTTTCGTTCCAGAAATACAAGAATGGGCGTGAATACTTGACAGGCTGCCACAGAAAAGATGCGACGGTAATACTAAAATATTTTTGTCAATTTTACTACTACGCTTCGCGGTTTTACCCACGTAGTTGTTGTCCCCGTAATTATTTCGTGATTAAAAGCATTATCTACACGAGTAACGCGTTAGTTTCATGAACTACTGGACCGATTTCATTTTATTTCATCGTCGGATATAATAGGTACATATTACCTACGTGCTCCCTGAATGCTATAGGTTGGATAAAATATGTACCCAGGGCAAAACCAGGACAGACCGCTAGTCATATTATTATACATTATCAACTAGTCCAGACTACATTCTAATAATTATTGCGATTCAAATTTCAATTTTATCCGTTCAGGCGCTCACACAGCACAAAAAATACAAATACATACAAATCTAAGTTTTTGTGAAAAAACGTGGTTTCAAGAAAAAAGAAACATAGATACTCATCTTCATAAGTTCATGAGTCACATTTCCAAAATAAGTTTCAATGAAGTTTATAGTGAGACAGACGTAAACAAAGCGTATAATACATTTATTGAACTATTCTCTTTCATATTCAATCTGTGTATTCCATTAGAAAGAGTGAAAATAAACCATAGAAAGAAACAAAATTGGAAAACTACCGGTTTAACGATATCATGTAAGAAAAAGAAAGAACTTTACTTAAATACTATCTTTAATAATAATGAAGAATCATTAAATAAATATAAAAAATTCTCGAAGATACTAAAACGTGTTATACGGTATTCAAAAAAAGCATCCAATATAAAATACATAAAAAAGTACAAATAAAACAAAAGCTACGTGGGCTGTTATAAAACAACACACATGCCCAGTAAACAATATAAATACTACAATAGACAGTTTGAAAATAGATAATAAAATTGTGACTGATCCATTATTAATTTCACAGAAGTTTAATAATCACTTCATAAATGTTAACAAAAGTAAAGGATGCGATAGCTCTGTACATAGTAAAAGCAGCAAGTGCGCCACAGAAGCAAACTGTAAAACCATTTTTTTAACTCCTGTAGATCGTATAGAAGTAAAAAATATTGTTAAAAAAATTAAAGAATAAAAAGTCCTCAGGATATGATAATGTTCCTGTGCAATTAATTAAAACTTGCATTGAATACATCGTTGATCCTCTAGTACATGTCATAAACTTATCATTCATAAATGGATGTTTTCCAGATGCTCTCAAAAGGGCCTTAATTAAACCTCTATTTAAAAAAGGATCAAAAAATGATGTAAATAATTATAGGCCTATAGCACCTTTACCATGTTTCTCTAAAATATTTGAAAAGGCGATTTATAATAGATTATCATCATTCCTGAGTTCTCAAAACATCTTAAACAACAATCAGTATGGCTTTCAGAAAGGTAAAAACACTTCTTTAGCTACATTCAAAATGTTGAAACAGATATGGGACGACATAAATATTAAGAAAACAGGTGTGGCGCTTTTTTTAGACTTATCTAAAGCATTTGACTGCGTAGAACACAACATATTAATTAACAAATTGGAACACATAGGAATCAGAGCTCAAGCTCAGAAACTAATTGCCTCTTACCTGGAAAATCGTACCCAAGCAACATCACTAAATATCTATGACAAAAATACTAAAACTTTGCAACAAGTCTTATCAAAATACATGAATATCACATCAGGAGTTCCACAGGTTAGTATTCTTGGGCCGTTACTATTTTTGATATACATAAACGAACTCCCATATGTAACTAAATACTTAACTGTAATGTTTGCCGATGATGCCACAATATATATCCCAAAATCCACTCAGTCTTTTGCAGAATTTGAAACTGAAGTAAATTATGTATTACGCTTTGTTATAAAATACTTAGAAAGTTTGAATTTAAAAGTTAATATTGATAAAACCAAATTGATGAATTTTAGAAACTATAAGCAAACCCCTATCCCGTTGAACATTGAACACAAAGGGAATCAAGTCAACACTGTCAATGAAACAATTTTTCTTGGAATGACATTAGATACAAACTTAAACTGGAAACAACATATTCGTAAATTAAATATTAAATTATCGCAAAATTGCTATGCGTTATCTATAATTAAAGAAGCCACTTCTAAGGCTATTGCAACAGACGCATACTATGGAAATGTATATCCTCATTTAAGTTACGGTATAATATTTTGGGGAAACTCAACAGACGTAGGATCTACATTTTTGTTACAAAAAAAATGCCTTCGTGTAATATTTAACTTAAAAAGCACTGACTCTTTACGAAGTGTTTTCAAGGAAAATAAGTTATTGACTCTAACAGGAATATATATATTAGAAATATGCACGTTTGTAAAAAATAATGAAAGCATTTTTTTCAACATACCTTCAAGCCGTGCTGATACTTTACGTACCAAGCATAAATTTAACATTTCTGTTCGACAAGTCAACAATGCAATATTTTTCAATAGCGCATTTTATACTGCGATTAAAATATACAACCACCTACCGGTGGAGCTGAAGTCATTAAAAACAGCCAAATTCAAAATAACTTTAAAAAAATGGCTTGTATCGAAGGTCTATTATAAGTTAAGCGAATATTTTGAAAATGAATAATGAATGATGCTGATTATTATAGTTTTGTTTGTATTTAGATAATAGATAAGGTTAACAATGGGCAATATAACATTTTAATTTTTGTTTAGTTTATATTTAATTCTTAAAGTGTTTACCATGCATTAAGTATTTATCACTGTGGTTGTAAATAAATTTCTGTAATTATAAAGGTATTTGAGACTAGGGTAAAATTGTTCTTTAGCGTAGATTGTTATAGATTAGGTAACATATTAACTTTTCTTAACTACTGCATGTTTCATGTTCTTTTTCAACTTTTCTTAACATATTTCATTTTTATCTTTAATTTTCTAACTATGTAAATACGTAATAATTTTACCATGTAGGTAAAATGTGTTATATTCGTAATATTTTAAATGTATGTTAAACTTTATATTGCACGCCCGAAATGGGTAAACTGTTGTTACTTAATGACGTTTGTACCTACCATCTTTTTTGTACACAGTTATGCAATAAACGATTCTGATTCTGATTCTGATTCTGCTCCGACGTGATTGAAAGTGGCACGAAGATATTTTTTTATTTGGAGGTTATTTTTGGGCGGATGTTCTTAGCTAATATTTTGTTAATAGCCGCTTGATACACTTTGGGAACTATATTACACCGAAGGACGAACATTTACAAAATTAACTTTGCGGTTGGGCTTTTGGCGGGAGATTTTTTTTGTATTTTTATTTGAGAAGGTATATCCACTAATTTGATTTTAATGGCGTCTGCTTGAACCGGTCTTTATTTTGAGATAAACCACAAATCCATATAAAATCGTTTAATTAAAAAAAAAAAAACAAAACAAAAATTTGACGGGAAAATGTATAAGTCCAAAAAAAAGGGTCTAAAGTATTAAAAATGAAAAAATACAATTTATGCTATCGAGTGCAGTTTTTTAGTTTTTCCGTGTTTGTTATATCGTATACAATTCATTTAAAAACAGTAAAACTAAGTTACTGTTCATTTTTCACTAGAATCACGGCTTTTACAAATTGTCAACACTCGCTGTGACTTCAACTTTGACATTGGCCAATTTTTTTTCTAGAGTCATCACAAAGCCCTCCAATTAGGCCTAATGGGCGGAGAGTTTGTGTAACCCAGATTGAGGATCACGGGTCAAGTGACGAACGGCCGCGATCGATGGCGGCCGCGAAGATGGCATAATAAAGCTGAAGCTATTCTAATTTTTTGCCATGTACAAAATAGACTTTGATTGTAATTGACTTTAAATTTCAAATTTCTTCGGCATAATCATTTTTTGTTCTGACTGCTGAAATTTGGGACTATAGCCATGAACTACCACGCTGTTGATAACGATACATAGACAAAGACATATATGAAAAGTGTACGTTTCTTTGATTGTGATGTTTGAGAAAAATTATAAATACATTTTATTTTCTCCGAATAAACAACAAGAACAAAATTAAAAATTTTGATTAACCCCCGACTCCCTTAGATTTGTTATCTGTACAACATTCTACTGTCAAGCCCTTTCATTTGATACCCATATTACGGGAGTTCTGAAAAAAGAAATGTATTTCGGCTTTTTGTGGTAGTCGTGTTCTTGGATTTAAAATTTGTCATAGTGCAAAGTATTCTACTAATCAATCCCTTTCATTTGATACCCATATTGAGGTAGTAGTGAAAAATAATATATAATTCGCCATTTTGTGGTGGCGGCCATCTTGCATGGGTAGCAAATGAAAGGGCTTGATTAGTAGAAACTTATATAAATAACAAATCCGAGGTAGTCGGGGTGTTAGTCAAAATTTTTAATTTTGTTCTTGTCATAGTTGAATTGGGTATATGCGTTAATAAAAACTTGTTTTGCACTAAAAAGGGTCAAACAAACTATTTTCGTACAAAAATTATACCTACTTCAAAACCACAAATAGGTACTCAAAATCGAAAAATAAATTAAAATAATTGTTGCAAGTGCTCCTCACTCATCTATTTTTGCATTTGATTACCTATTTGTGGTTTTGAAGTCGGTTTAATTTTTTGTACGAAAATAGTTTTACATAATTCAGTTTCTCGGCTCAAGTTAAATGTACCTACAAGATGTCTCCACCTAAGCCTTGTTTAATGTTTATTTTATATCTTCAGACTCATTTTCAGATAAATTCTATTCATTTATTTTACTAGTTTATAGTATCTTTTAGTTGATAAATTTTATGATTTATGTTGTCAAACTAACCTAAAAATGTTGGAGGGTAGTTTCAATTTTTTATTTTTTATTTTCACATGATGAGTCATGTCCGGGTAATATGGGTTCCGCGCCACTATACGGGATGTGTTTCAGTACACAATGTTTGTGGACTAAATAAATAATTTTAAGTGTATATAAATAATCAAATCTCAAAAACAAATTACTCGTCGTTTTCGTTTAACAGAATCTATTACGCAAGTACTCTCGTAGACCACACTACACCTAAATCAAATCCGGTAAGTTTAAACAAGCACCTGACATTGAACTAGCAAGCCAAATACCGCAGACGGTACTAGCACCTAAACTATCCTGAAATCCGGAACTCTTAAAGTAATTTGACAAGTTTGTCAATCTCTCCAACTTTGGTCCAAGTGCCTGCGAAATGTCTTCTGGCTGTGAGTTTAACAAGTTGGTATTCATTTTCAGACTGTTTGGCGAAAGTTAGATAGCCTTACACTAATTATTTAATTTGGAGGAAGTATTTTTCTGGTTCAGTTTGATGTATTGTAAATCGTGGGCAGCTAGCTGACATAATACTTAATGGCGCCGCTATTTATGACACTAGATAATAAGTAATTGTTTGAAAGTGCTTAATTTTTTTTATGGTGTGCACAAAACGTTTCTGTCTCTCTGTCTGTCTATACTATAAAAAAAAACTCAGAGCTCATATCAAGAAATTTTAAATATTACTAGTTATAAGCTGAGCTTTGCATTAGTGTGAGTGATCACCAATCAGGCAGGAGCTTGAAATTTTGTCCGCGAGGTATAGGCTGAGCTTTGCATTAGTGTGAGTGATCACCAATCAGGCAGGAGCGCGGCGAGACAGAATGGCGCCGCACCTAAGGCCGGTTGTCACACCTACACTATCCATGTACACTCACACAAATGCAAAGCTCAGCTTATGCCTCGCGGAGTGTAGCAGTAGTTGTACTATGTTTTCTTTCATGAAACAAGATAGAGAGTGTCAAATTTCCTAATCGTAAGTTCAAATCACACCTCTGAGTATTTTACAAGTAAAGATAGATCTATAGTATCTCGAAAAAGCGACATCGTTTCATGGTTAATATTCCAAAGACACGAACGAAGAGGTTTGACTCCACGTTTGTGATAAAAAGTCTAGATTGTGTAATACGTTGTCTGAGTGGGTTCCCGAAGGTTAGGTCCCGAAGGTCCCGAATCTTGGTGTTTTCAAATCAAGAGTTTTTAAGCAAGCACGCTCCATTGTAAATCGCATCATCTTTGGAATAACTTCTATATATACACCAGAAAACCTTTTTCTAGATTTTACGGTGAAAGTAAATATAATGAGAAAACTGGTAAGTTCCAAGATATTTGAGGGTATTTGTGTCATACGCGAAACCGTACTTGCCCAGCGTGGTGGATTATGCCCTTGACTCTCTCCTTTTGAGAGAAGACCTCGAGAGACAGCAATGGGAACATACATATATACATATATTAGGTAGTTAATGCTTTCATCAAACCAGGTTATAAACAAATCAGAAAATTAACAGTATACATACAAAATAGCTTCTTATTTTACGAGTTAAAATATTTTATGTAACGGAAATAAACGGCGGAGGTTTTGCTTCGTTTAACTTTGATGGAAACGCCTACTTTTCATTATTTACGTTTTGGCTAGACGATTTCTTTCATAGCAACCTTTTGGTAGCATTGTTAGCTTGATTACCTCTAGATTTTCTTAGATCTATGGGTAAAACGCTCCACACACGAGTCCTAAAATCAGAGGAAATGACGTAAAAGTTGTGGGGAGGAGCCTACATATCACCACATGATTGGCGATTCATGGTGAGATGTAGGGTCCTTCCCACTAGTTTTGCGTAATTTCCTCTGATTTTAAGGCTCGTGTGTAGAGGGTTTAAGTCATTTATACTTAGAGGAAGTAGTTAGTTATGTAGTGTAGCTCAGATTGTAATTCAGTTATGTTAATAAAGATTGCTCGTTAAAATTACTGCCGAAAGAAAGAACAGTTCGTAGAATAGTTTTGATTCTGCAGCCCTCCATATTTTTATCGTTTTATCGCGGCATATTTGCCTGTCTAGTTCGTGAGGCAAAATGCTGGAAATGCCGGATTTTTTTAAATGTTGGTGGACAATTCACATACTGTTTCAATTACATCTGACCCCAAACTAAGCAAAGCTTCGGCGGCCAGATAACTGATATAATACTTATATAGTTTCAAATACATACTTATATCACATAGAAAAACCCAGACATAGTACAAATATTTGAATTCATCACAAAAATATTTCGACTGGGTGGGAATCGTAGCCACGACGATTTTGATTTACTAGATTGTAAACAAACACGATTAATTACTTATAAGGCTAGTTATAATGATAAGATCAAAAACAGAAACAGTAAGAACCTTAAAATAGCAACATTATTACAACAACAAAATGTAAAACAATACAATTATTCTACATTATTACGTTTTCTGTAAAACGAAATTTTAATTACTAAATTTGTATGAATTAATAGTTAGTGTACATAGACATATTATTATATCTGGTTAAAAAAAACATGCTTTTAAAATGCATAACATTTTATTAATTGTTTGAGTCTGTTATATAGTTATATGTACTCGTACAGAATGAACATTACGACATATTATAATTAACTACAAAAAGTAAATAAATAATGAACATTAGTGTTGTGTTTTTTAAATATGCGCCAACATTTTTTATGTGTTTAGCCGACAAGGCGTAGTGATAGATTCTTATGAAATTCGGTCGAATATCTGAATTTGATTTTAAGTTATAATAATAATAATAAACTTTATTTGGTATACAAATTACATCATTACAGTATAAATTGTGAACCCATTGGCTCCAAACTAGTATCATACTGTGTTTCGATAGCCAATGGCCTCTTCCTTGAATAGGTGTACTTATTCTTATATCTAGATAATGTTTGCCATATTCATGTATTTATGCATGTGTGGGTGTGTGTGTGTGAGTATGCGTGTGAAAGGTAGGGTGTGATTGAACGTGAGTGTGTATGTGTGAGAGGATGTGTGTGGGTGTACATCCGTACGTACTCAGTCGCACAACAACAAATAATATGTACGTATATGTATATATTACATCTATATCAAGCTTAATTAAAACAAAATAATGATTAACATATTCTCTCTGAGACATACATAATATAGTGTATAAACACAATTAGACTCAATAACAGTAAAATCGTATTGATATAAAATATCATTACAATTTCATTATGTGCTTTAATAAAATGTTGAGATAAGCGTAAAAAAAAATTCAAGATTGCGCAACAACATCAACCAGAATATCCTAACCCTTATATCATAACCTGTTTCAATTTTTAAATTATGTTATTTTGGTGTGTTCAATAAAGAGTATCTATCTATCTATCTTATTCTCAGTTTTGTCGTAATCATGTTCATCTAACCAGAGCGCAATGATTTTTTTACATTCCTTATTACTCAGATGTTTAATTTTAAAATTAGGATCAAGCATGTTATATATCAGTGGGATTAATCCTGCATAGCTTTTACGGGCAAATTTTCGCTTGGCTCCCGTCAAGTTGAGGTCGGGTTGTTTATGGAGAAAATAAATTATTAAATTGTTTCATTCTAAAGACGCTTCATAGAGATTAGATCCACCAATTTTGTTATGACTCGATAACCACTTTCCAATAAAAACTTAAAGCTTGCCAGCAAAACATCGTATTACTTATAAGTGTCATATGAAAAGTGCTTATGAAAAATTATATATTTTTAGCCTATCGTTAGCTTCGTGTTGTAGGCCAAGAACTTTATTTAGGTAATAACATTTTATCAAAATTACCGGTGGCTTAAAGAGCGAGTAATGGGGGGTCGGTTATTGCCGTTCAAAGACTATAGGGGCTCTTTTTCAGACCTTGGATTACGAATCAGTAAGATAAAACAAGATATGGTAGATTACTTACAGAGATAGTGAAATAAAGCGACGGGTTAAGTTGAATAGCGCTGGTAACAAATTTTCATGTTCCAATAGCTGTGTGTCACTGTGCCGTTATGTGGCAGGCATGTTGCTTACCATCAAGCACACGTCTTGTTCATTTCATCTCTCTTTTAAAAAAAATTGGGTAGGTGTTTGAGGCTAGCCAAAAATTTGTCACATATATCTCCTGTTATATGAACACAAAGCTGCACCTAGCAGATGAGTTGCGAGGCAAAATGAAGCCAAAGCCAAGCGTAAAAGTATAAAAAAATATTTTTAACAAGTTGAACTTTTGATTGGGTATTATTTATGACAAAAACACATTTTTATGGATTATTAAAAAGACAAATGGTTTTGGTGGGACCAAACCAGCCAGCCTATAGCAAACTACCAGGTGATCTAAATTAAGCAATTCATTTTGACCCTCTACTCACCAGCCAGATGAGTATTAGAGTAATCACCTTCTGTGTTGAGAGATTATAATAGATACATGTGAAATGGTTTCAGATTGCCTCAAATACTTACTCAAAATAGCTACTAGCTCAGCTCTCGGAATATAAGACCGGTTGCATGCACAATGAGACACTTTCAAGATGCATGTCTGGAATAGCACAAAGACTAACTTTCTTCGTGGTAAAAATATAAGAACGTAAACTACGCAGGTTTGGTTTTTTCGAAGAAAATAAATTATTTTTATTACTATTTCAAACTATACTAGAATATAATTTTTTTTTTTTTAAATAATGGTGGGCATTTCACACGCAACACTGTCTAACTCCAAACTAAGCAAAGATTGAACTATGGAAGCCAGATAGCTGATATAATACATATCATTTCTTAATATTATACATACTTATTATACAACCCAGGCACAGTAAAAATATTTGAATTCATCACACAAATATTTGCACTCGGTGGGAATCGAACCCACGACCCACGGCTTCGCAGGCAGACTTAATACCAACTAAGCCACCAGACCAGCCTAGTTGCAGTAGGCAGGTGAAACAGCAAGACGTTTCTAGCTCTTTCTTTTTTTCTTCTCATTTCATATCAATGAGGCTTAATTACACGATTGAAAATAAATTAAATTAAAGATAAATATGTATACATTATTCATTGGCAAATTTTCCAGCCGTTAACAAGCAGATTGTTGAGTAGATTGATTGGCTTGGGTCGGCTTAAATAAATTGACTGCCGCCTCAACAGAAAAAAAAAAAACTAAATATATGTTTGTTTTAAGGTCAACACATTTTTATGTGAATATGTAGCACGAGCTATTCTGGTTTAGGTTTCAATACGTTCTTGTATTACTTAATAAAGCGCCCAAGTGCGAGTCGGACTTGCCTATGGAGGGTTCCGTAGCAGCACGTAACATGGTATAAAAGTTCTTGTAGTTCGTTGTATCTTTGATCGACGTTTTTTAATAATAGTGTATTTATGACGTACTAAAACAAAACTACTTACTAAATCGAGTTTACACCAATTTTCGGTGAAATTTTGCGTGGTAACAATATTTTCAGAGAAAATACCAAGTATGGCGACAATCATCCTGTAATAGGCATCGACTCATTTTTGATTTAATGTGCCATCAAAAGGCTACTCAATAACTAAAACATAGGCGAAAGAATTACTTTGTTATCTTAAATACTTCCCGTGATATCACGATTTTAAAATCACAATTTTGGACTCTCCCAAAAACGCTTCATACAAATCACTACAGAAACGTGACGTCACATTGCCGTAGTTTCTATGCGTCGCGCGTAAAGTTTGTATAAGAATAAGAATAAGAATAAGAATTTATTTATTGCTATACTGTGTTTACAAAGATCTTATAGTAGTAGCTTAAATGTACAAACAGTGTGCCCAATTACGGACGTGCAATATGTGATGTCACATAGTGACAAAGTACTAATTTATAACAAGTAATTTAGTTACAATACAAGTAAGAATAATAAAATGTGTAAGTGCTTAAGCTTACCTAAAAAACCTATAACATTTAAAAAATCAAACCTTATTATAACTTACCTACTTATATAATGCTATCAATTGAAAATTAACACTAAAACAAAAATAACAATAAAAAAAAAAAAAAACATGAAATAGCAATAATATTTTAAAATAATAAATATTCGTCATTTTCATGGTTAAAATATTCTTTTAAGTTATAAAATCCTTTCACTAATAGCCAGTTTTTTAATTCCCTCTTAAATCGAGAATTGTCCAAGTTCTTGATGTTTGAAGGTAAGCTATTAAATATTTTGATAGCGGTAAAATATGAGTTCTTATAATATAAAGAATTGTTTGCTTGAGGAACAGAAATATTATTTTGTATTTAGCACGTGTTATACCAGCTCTACATGAGGAGTTAAAGTAGTCACTCCGATTTAGTTTGACGAACAAGCAAATTTCATAAATGTAAATACAAGTAAGTGTCAAAAACTTGAATTCTTTGAAAATATTACGGAGGGTATCTGTCCTTCTTAAGTTGAATATAGCTCTAATACATTTCTTTTGCAATACAAATGTTGTTTCTACATTAGTGGAATTACCCCAAAAAGAATTCCATAGTTTAAAGAGGATAAATGTACCCATAATATGCGTTGATAGCTATTTTCTTAGAGGACACATTTGTTAATATGTATAAAGAATGTATGTATTTATTTATTTTATTATTTATTTTAGATATATGTGGCTTCCAATTCAAATTTGCATCTATTGTCACACCAAGAAATTTTGCTTCGTTAACCATGTCCACATTGATACCGTTATGAATTATATTTAAGTTCATTTCTTTTCGTTTATTATTTCTGAATTCTATTAACTTTGTTTTTTGTATATTCACAAAAAGGTTGATCTGTTCTAATAGACTGACAATTTTTTGTAACACATTATTTATCTCATTTTCAAATTCATCATGTATGGTAGCTATATTAAATATTGCGTTTAGGAAACTGGTTTCATAACAAATACAACTTGAAATTGAATGGGCTATCCAATGGTAAATACATTTTCTAGTATTTTGTACTTTTGAAATGGACTTACCCATCCATCTTTGAATGATCATAAAGTAAGTTATACTAAAAAATATCAAAATTAAAATTGGTATATGTTTTATTCTATTTAAATACTGTCATTATATCAAATAATTTAATATAATTGAAGGACCTGTCGACACGCCTATTGCTCCATTGTATCTGCTCGTCTATCCAAGTAGACGAGAGCAGAACAGTGCTTGGTAATGATTTGGACTCTTCATGTTTCAAAAGCTGTGTGACACTGCCCTGTTAAGGACAGGCGAACATGATTGACTTGAACATGAATAACATTGTCAATCATTTCATTCTTGTATCTGATGGTAAGCAAACAAACTCTGGTGTGTACAAATCAGTATAGATATACTACGTATAGAGTTAGATTTTCCGCAAGGTTCCTTTGTGTCAATCGTAATCAGATGACGTGTATATTATCTATGGCAAGAGAGTGATGTGCCTCGACAAAAGTATGATACTTCCACAAGAGCGACAAGGTAAGAAAGATACTACCCGTGCTTTCGGTGTAAAGCGATTATGCCAACACTAAACGTAGTATATGTAATATAGATATTTTCCACTTTTATTTTGAAACAGTGGTTAGTGATGTGCTCAAGATTAAAACACGATCGAATTTCACGATCTGACACGTTGTTGCGGCTATCGTTATACTGAACCCAGCTATCTTCGAACGCATGAGCGCGTTCTATTAAATTTCGACTGGCGAATTTATTGCTGTTCCAAACCACATCCTACCCTTCCACATGCGCCTAGTTCATTAGCGAAAGGGTCTTATCATCGTTCAGCCGTAATTTATGTTATTTATCACAACCCTAGCCAGCGATTTTGGTCTGATAATGTCGCCTCAATTATTTGCAGGTTTCGCTAATATAACGCTGTTATTTAACTGCTATTAACGTTGATCGCACGTTATTTTTAGCGCCTGTTTTCTAATACGTTATTCACGTATGGCGATCGTTATCATGGTTTATGAGAATAACGTTTTGCTATCGTAAAAGTGTGATTGTGCGATAATGGTTGGGCGTACTAAGAGGGTATGACCTGTTGTGTCCTATGTAAAACACTGTGTTCTATGAAAATTTTTGCCCTGAATACATACAAATATTTTGTGGTTTTTATCAATTTCTCGTTTTTCTTGCCAAAAATCGTTATCAGCTGATTTTTCACATAATAAAATAGTGGCATTCCGTGGTTCTCCTTGACAGTTTTTGTCTTTATTATTTTCCCATTCTAAACCTATAATAATATGTTTTTTTTTTTTAAATAAAGAGTGACGAGACGATCAGGACATGTGCCTGATGGTAAGCAACATACCTGACACATAACAGCACAGTGAAACGCAGCTATTGGAACATGAAGAGTCCAAATCATTACCTAGCACTGCACTGCGCTCGTCACCCAGAGATTTAAGATCTTATATCTCTAAGCCCTGTAATTTCTCTGGAAACATTGCCCTTCAAACCGGAACACAGTAATGTTTGCACATTACTGCTTGGCGGTAGAATAACTGGCAAAGGTGTGGTACTTCCCCAGGGCGGACTCTGCCAAGAGTCCTACCACTACAAAATTCAGATTATCGTCAAGCTGTAATCTAAATTTCAACCCAATCCGTTCTGACGTTTTACCGTGATAGATAGATAGATTAGCAATGGGCGACCTTATCGCTTAAAGCGATCTCTTCCAGGCAACCGTAGGATGGAAAAAACAGATACGAAAACAGGAAGACGGGAAGTACAAATAAAAAGTGGTGAATACCTCTATAATATTTCAAAATAAAACTGCAATTACATGAATAATAATTTGATAAACCTACATAATAATAACTGTACATCGTAATACATAAATACGAAATATAGTAATAAACTAATACATACATTTAAAGTTTAAGAATGGATACACAGCGAAGAATAGTAACTTCAACTAGGGGATGACTGCGAAAAGTAAAATTGTTTTACATGGTCTTTAAAAACAGCAAGCGATGGAGCTTGCGCGTAGCATCTTTCTTGCCTTGTCACTCTTGTGGAAGTGTCATACTTTTATCGCGTTCACATCACTCTGTTGCCATAGCAAGTATGCACGTCATCTGCTTACGATTGACACAAAGGAAGGAACCGTGCGGAAAATCTAACTCTATACGTAGTATATGTGAACTCTTTGAGGCTTACACTAGACCGCCATCTTTGCTGATGTTAACGAACGATGCGGTCTACGACGAAGCTCGAATATCTAGAAGAAACCAATACACTCTCGATTTGAGGACACCAAGATTATAACCGTTATTTAGTTAGTTTTAGAACCACGTTAGTTTTACGTAAGTGAGTGGAATTTGTATTGTAACTTTTTGCTTATTTCTATATGTGAATAAATCAAAGAGTTTAGATATATTACCTATGTTAGAGCAAAAGCTTTATGCCGAAAGCGCGGGTTTGGTCGCTCTTATCTTGTCGCTCTTGTGAAAGTGTCATACTTTCGTCGCGGCACATTACTATGTCGGCATAGCTAACATACACCTCATCTTTTTAAATAAATACACGGGTAACTCACGTTTAATATAGTCAGTCCAGTTCGACTCAAGTATCGATCGCGTCCGGCGATCTCTTTCAAGGGAGAGTGCGCGCGTGGGTTCGCAGCTCGTTTAGCACGGGTATAAATACACGGGTAACGTGAGGTAGGTGAGGTGAGGTAGGCATTTATTTAAAAAATGTGTAAACACCACGTCAGTTTTTTATACACCTCATCTGTTTACGATTGGTATAAAGGCACCGTGCAGAAAAACCTCTTCTATTTACTTATTCTTCATCTAAGGAATAAATAAAATGTCAGCCTAGCAAAGCACTTAGTGAAGACTTTAGTTCCCAGAAACCATATCGATATTGAATAGTTGATCCATCCGCAACAAACCATTAAGGCGATACCTGTTCACAGTAATAAATCCTCCTCGCGTTTTTATCAATATTCCTCTTTCTCGTTTTGATGGTGTTTTCTAACTAAACTATACCTATCAATTATCTAAAAAAATGTTACATACTAGTTTCGTCCCTTAGTTTTGCCCGAATTTCCCGTTCCCATTATTTTTCCGTGTCCACTGGTCCGCTGTCTGTGCATCTGTGTTCAGAAGTTTCGTCGTGTTGAGCAATACAGATTCAAATTTTGACATTTATAATATTAGTTAATTTAATCATATTATTTCTCAAATCAATAGAATTATCACATATCACTAAATACCTACTCGCAGTTTCCGATTTGACTAATTTTTCTGGCGTCAGGTTGAAATTGCATTGTAATGGCTTATTTTGCCTGGGGAAATACCACATCTTTGCCAGTTATTCTATCGCCATTAATGGCACATCCAGCCTTTTTGATTGAAAAGCCTGGTTGTACCATTTCTTCTAGAGGAGAAAAATAAAAGATTGAGATACTCACATAGTCCATTATATTTAAATTACCACTTGGTTATAATACACGCTATATTACTGTGTCGTTACTTCGATTGAACTCAACTGACTGCTATCTTTTCCTCACGACGAAAGTATCGTGACTATGGAGGGGATTAGACTAGAGTCTGTTATTGGCTGCAACTTAGCCAATGACAGACGCCGATAGTGCTGCAATCTCGATGCAGCATTGGTTCTTTTAAAATTCGCGCTAGTTAGTAACGACACAGTATACAAATATAAACTAATATATAATAAGCAAATATATAATCTAACACCATGAAGTAATGTGCAAAGATCAATGTGTTTTTGTTTGAAGGAAAATGTTTTCAGATAAATAATAGATTGACACCGATTGAAAGATTGCAAAAGTATTGCAATAATAACTAAAAAAAATATTACGTATTCTCTGATTCGCATAATCTGAGTTTAAGTTGAAAATTAATTGATTTCTTTTGGTTGAGCACGCTACATCAGGTGAGATAGTATACAAATGGAAACCGATTAACGATAAAAGGGACCAATCAGGTGTCAGTATTTTAATCTTGCTTCGCGTCATCGAAGCACTGCGAAAGATGTTTGAGAATAAAACGAGTTTCCTGGCTGCCAAGTGTCAACTTTTCTACATCAAATGGCTCAAATACATTTGTAATCGTTAAGAAGGTATGCATTTGCATCGTCATTATAAAAGGAATAAACATTGTAACAACACATACATTTTTGCAAAGAAATCAAAAATAGCCCCCTTGAGTGTCACCTGTACAGAATATTTTTACAATGATAAAACGCTCCGGGATAATCTGTAAGTGTTGACTGGCAGATGATACGTGTCGTCGAAAATAGTTCTCGGAAAATACGGGGTTTTAGAAGGTTTACCTACAAAGATCAAGCAATTGGTAACTCCAAACTTGTGCATCATTGGAATAATTTATTTTCTGTGAATTTTTTTATTAAAAAATAACAAAATCCTACTTCAAAATTATACTCAATTCAAAAAAACAAAATTCTACCTCAAAATCATACTCAATTCAGACTCTCTACCTAATTTTATAAGAAGCTATCATTAAGTATCTAGACTCTAGATAAATGAAAGTAAACTTTAGTTTTCGTTCATATTTCAAAAAAAAAACACTGATTTCGATAAAATTTATGTAAAATCACATCTAAACTATGGTCTACCAAACCAAACAAAACATCAAAATGGTTCAACATATGTTAGAGCTATAGCATAATTTAACCATAAAATTAATTAATAAAAATCTTTGTTCATACAATATTGTCAAAATAAAATTACAAAGTTGTCAAAAAAAAATCATCAAAATAAATTTAATTTATTTTTATAAATTAATTTTATATTTTTTTATTAATAAAATAAATGATTAAACCATAAGTGTGAGAAATATGTAGCTATTTATTAGTCAGCGCAAAATTCGCAAAAAGTTTTTCTTTCACATGTTAAAACATTAAAATATTGCAAATAAAAAAACCGGGGTAACCCTTCAGGGGACTAACAGGTGATCAACGGGTGATCTGATGAAGGGTGGTGTAGGTAAGTTGTAAAATGTATAGCTACTAACATTGTACACTCGAAATGTAAGACTGTGGATAGGTACCGGCTTAAGAACACACACCCTGTTATTTCCGCAAAAATCATTAACCCTCACGTTTACACAGAAATTGGGATCTTGTTTCTAGAAAATTGTGCCATAAGCATTCTGAATGTATAAAGCAGGGCATACGCCACATCGTTTTAAATAATTCGCAGTTTATTTTGCATACTAGCTATATGCGATGTTTTTACTCATCGAAGTATGAGTTCATGTTCCCATAGCTGCGTGTCACTGTGTTACAGGCATGTTGCTCACCATCAGGCACATGTCCTGCTAGTCTTGCCACTCTATAATATAAAAACAAAAAAAAGTTGCGCAAGGTGTCATGAAAAGATAGAATAAAAGTTAATATTATTTATTTACCTTGTGAACTTGGGTTACAATAGATGATACAAAGATGGTAATAAGGTTTTCCAGTTTCCGCGTTGTCAGCATACAAACTGTTAAATGTTCTATATTTTATTAGTTAGGATATATTAAAAAAATATATGAGTAAAATAAAAATACAGACTGGTAAATATATAAATTGTGATGTTATGGGCAGGTGTATTGTTTGCCATCAGGTGCATCTCTTGCTAGTCCTATCACTCTATGAAAAAAAAACATATACATATACGGTCGAATTGAGAAACCTCCTTTTTTGAAGTCGGACAAAAAATACTATGTTCTTAGAACTGCTATTAAGAACCTAAGAAATTTATTTCATAGTGATGATAGCGAGAACGGCGCGCCCGGCTGACTCTAGCCTAAAGCCTCAACGCGTGCGCCATTTCAAAACTTACGTTGGTGTCCACGATATGGTGGATCGGACAACAAACCGACTACATCATCGATCGGTTCGTAAAACGAGCATTGAGTGCACCACGAAAGGGCACCCGAGCGTTCAACTTACAGATCAGGGACAGAGATGTGGTAATTGTGGAAGCTTTTAGCTGGGGAGAAAACTATAGAAACTATAAATAAACAATAATTCCACAATAAACGTCTACCTCTACATTCACTACTTTCCCTGCCCTCTTTTCCTTTTATTCTTTTTATCCTAGGTATACATGTTACATATACAAGAATACAAATGACTAAGGTAATGAATTCCAGAATCTGTGGAATCTCTATACTAAAAAAATGTGTCTCCTCTATATACAGTGAACATTTACCCTAATCCTACAGTTTTAGCATCCATTAAACATTCGAAAGCTTACATTTATACCTCCAGCCGAGCTTTTAATATCACTTTTCTAGTATTACAGCACCCACGCATTTCCTTTATATCTTTCCCTCCTAAATGTATACACGAAATCCTAATATTATCTTATTCACTTCTCGTTTTTTGTAATGTTAAATGTCAGAATCAGTTTACAAGCAAAATATCTTGCGTTCATAAAATCAGACGTACTCACTACCGAGCCACCACCCGCTGGCGTCTACCGGAGAGACTAACTAAAACTGTTTTTCTTAGCTTCGATATTGCTCTATCTTTTTTTCACTTGAAATTATAGAGACAGCAATAACAAACCCATATCCGATTTATTTAAACGGTAGAAGGGCGGGTACCATTTCAACTGGTGATGGTCTTCGTAATCTTGATTATCTTTTGAGATTAATTAGTCCATAGGTAATTTAGACGTGATTAGTGTAAATAGTTAGGGGCGGGGTCCGCGTAGTGGAATTTTGATTGTTATTTAGTTTTGTAAATTAAGTTACTGATTATGAAAAAACATTTACATAGTTTTTGAGAATGTGGACAAGGCATGTAATGGAACGTTAAAACGTTGACAAACAAATATACAAACATTGAAATTTCTAATATTAATAGGATACCTAGAGCTTGACAAACATGCCTACATTTTTAATATAAACATCAAATATAACATTAAAGAAAACTAAAATACACTTATTCTAGTTCGTACTAATTGGCGGTCCTACAATTGACAAATTTGTTAAAATAATTACTTTATCGTGACGGTGATACAATTTTTGGCTTTTATGTGTTACGTGACAATTTCGAATAAAATCTAGACACAAAATTGAGGTATTCATGATAATTGTATTTGTTTATGATAAATATTAACAGAATTTACTTTGCTACTGTAGAAATAACAATTCACACGAGATTCTATGAGGACGGATGTCGATAACCTTGTCCTATCTAACAAAAGGTTATCTGGAAGAGATCGCTATTAGCGATAAGATCGCCTTTTGTGCCCTAAATATTTTGATGTTATGTTTAATCATTGTTCTTGTAATATTTTTGTGGTAAAATGAAGTGTTATGGATTGGATTGAATTGGATTGGATGTAGGTACTTGTGGATATATTTGTGACTCACCTAAATTAGTGTTTATGTTTGCTTATCATCGTTAGAGCCACATCACCAGTTTGACAACATTTAAATCAAAGAATTTACATACGAGTATACTACGTATAGAGTTAGAACAAACACTTTACACCGAAAGCACGGGTTTGATAGCTCTTGTTTTGTCGCTCTTGTGGAAGTGTCATATTTTTGTCGCGGCACATCACTATGTTGCCATATCTAACATACACCTCATCTGCTTACGATTGGTACTTCTTTATAAGAAATTAAGATTAAAATTTTGAAAGAATAATGATAATGTATTTTGGCAATAAAGGCAATGTATTTTTGCATGAAAAATACCACCACCTGAAAGAAACAGTTGAGCTATGTAGGACTTACCATCACCAGTGGTGTCTCTACCGATCAAAACCTCCAGGTTCCACCTTTACCGGTTACGACGACGAACGGTCTTCATCCTTTCGTATACGTAAATACAGTTCTAACACAACTTTATCTGGCCCTAAATTAAACAACTAAGATATTCTTACAGTAGATAATATAACATTACATAATTCTTAATGCACAGTAAAACATAATACACCCAGATACAGAAAATTTTGATGTTATTCAAATAAATAATTTTATTGGTAGACCTTTCTCACATCATGCCAACAAAAAGCTATCGTAGGGCGCATCGTTGCTCACCACAACACAAACCATAATTTTATGATGAGTTTATACTTAACTGCCACATAATATATTGTAAAAAGCCAGAATAAAGTGTAAACAAGAACAAAATTAAAAATTTTGATTAACCCCCGACTACCTTAGATTTGTTATCTGTACAACATTCTACTAGTCATGCCCTTTCATTTGATACCCATATTAAGGGAATTGTGAAAAAGGAAATGTAATTCGCCATTTTGTGGTAGCGGCCATCTTGGATTTGAAATTTGTCATAGTGCAAAGTATTCTACTAATCAAGCCATTTCATTTGATACCCATATTGAGGTAGTAGTGAAAAATATTAAATAATTCGCCATTTTGTGGTGGCGGCCATCTTGAATTTGAAATTTGTTATAGCGTTTAGTACTCTGCTAGTCAAGCCCTTTCATTTGATACCCATATTGAGGTAGGTTGTGAAGAAATATTTTGTCCGCCATTTTGTGGAGGCGGCCATTTTGAATCGATATTAACCAAACATAGCTAAGAACACCCACCCGCACGGATATTAACTTTCAAATAAAAAAAACCGCATCGAAATCGGCCCATCCGTTTGAGCTCTACGGTGCCACAGACAGACACACACACAGACAGACAGACAGACAGACAGACAGACAGACCGACAGACAGACAGACAGACAGACATCGACGTCAAACTTATAACACCCCTTTTTTTTGTCGGGGGTTAAAAATAATCTGTCGACAAAATTAGTAAATCATGTCGTTGGAGAGCTTCCGATAACCGTTGGGGTAAACGGGTTTTGGAGTGAAGACCGCGAATCGGTAAACGTAGTGTAGGTCACCCTGTGACCGTAGTCCGTCCTGTGACCGTAGTCCGTCGCGCGCGCTGTCACCGTAAGCAGTCGTCTTATGTTGAAATTAGTTAAAAATAGTAATATCGAGTGTTATACATAGTAATAGTTCGCTAAACGCGTAGAAAATAGTTATTAGCAGTGTGATAGTGCTATTTTTAATGAAATTATCGCGTAAATACCATTTTTACTTGAAATAATACCTGTGAAAGTGATCCCAAATACCGAGGAATAAAGTGCATAATAAAGGATTTGGACTGGACTGTGGACTGGTTAGTGGTTAAATTCTTAGTGAAAATAAATGAGGGAACAGTGCTAAAGACTCAGATTTAAAATCAAAAGTAATAAAATCTCTTAATTAAAGAAAATAGTTTGGAACATTTGTTTACATAACCCTCATTTTTTGTGATAAATTGAATTACGAAGTGGACTCATAACAGTGCTAAAAGAATTCCGTACCTACCTGTACCTACTACAATATTGCAAAAAGTCATCAACTACAACTAAACGTTACTTTCGACGCTTCCTCCAAGCGACGTTTAGCTCAATCAGCAAGACCTCGGCTATACGATCGGTCTATGCCGGGTTCGATCCTGACTGAGGTCCGTATTTATATTTTCGTTTTGCTCACTTTTTGAATTATTTTTTTCATTTAATTTTGTGTAACTATTTGCAAAAGCACTTTTTCACTATGAATTGTGCTGCGTGCTGCGGTAAGATTACTGAAGATCATGAAAAATATTTACGTTGCACTGTCTTGAGCTGCAAAAAGCCCTATCACCTGTTATGTACCGGTCAAAGAAATGTGGAGGACGTAGATTTTGCGAGTTACATTTGTCCCGAGTGCAAATGTTTGGCTAAGAAAGGAGGTGACAACACCCTAACTCCGGTTGGCGTCTCTAAGAAACAAAGAGACCCCAACGTAACGATCCGTAACAAACAAGCGCGGGTCCAGAACGTGGACGAGCCAAACAACGAGGACACGCGAGAACTGAAACACGAAATTCAAAAACTACGTTACGAAATGACGACTGTCAGGGAACAACTCGCGCAGTCAAGTTCCCTTATCGATTGTGTACAAGACGAAACTGGAACAATCCGTCTCGGTTATTACCGATTACGACAAGAAATTAAGTTGTTCTATGACGACCATAGCGAGCTATGAAAAAAGATGACTACATACTCCTCCCGAATGGAACAATTTTTCGAAAAAAATAGAGAAGTTCGAGAGAAGAGACAATCGAGCGAGTGCGAACATGTCACCTACTGCGTCGCCGGTCCCCATACAGTATGCGTCAGTGGCGCAGCGAGGCCCGGCCCGGCGCGCGCGCTGCCGCCGGCCAATTCCGCGCCGACACGCAACCCCGCACCACCGTCTAGTCAGCTCACGCCGCCGCGCAACCCCGCACCACCGGCGAGCCAGCCAGCGCCAGCTATCACTGCGTCGACGCGTAGCCAGCTCACACCGCCGCGGAACCTAACACCACCGACGGGTCAGACCGCGCCGGCAGCCGCTGCGCCGTCGCTCCAGCAGGCCGCACCCCCGCGCGCAGCAGCACCAGCGCCTACAGCTCCATCGGCGCCACAGCGGAAACGCGGCAAACGCGCACAAGCATCAACCCAAGAGTCGTCCACCGATAACGACACGCCATCGATTTTAGAATCAAAACGACTAAACGACAATCGTCGGCTCGAGATTCATCGTGGCAGACTGTGACGCGGCGTAAAAATCGTTACACATATACGAGACAAGTCGTACGCGGAAGTGGTACTTCAGACGCTGAGTTAGAAGCAATAGAACGAGTGGAAAAATTACATGTATGCTTCCTGAAACCGACAACCACTCCAGAAACTTTAAAAACATACATGAACAAGAAAAATCCATGTACCGAGTATCATGTCGAGAAAATTCTTTTGAAGCATACGCACTACGCATCGTTTGCTGTGTCTAGCGGTGGTCAAACACTGGCTGATGATGATGAGATGTTGAGTCAACTCAGGCAGATTCGGGACGAAACGCTAGTGATAAATCCTGAACAACCTCATCTATGTGTAACTAAAATCACCTTCGATTAGATTGTTTCCGCAATCTTGAAATCTAAGGTTGAAAATGAAGCGCCTCAAAGTTTAGGGTCCGGTGCTTATGCGCGGGTTTTCAATCTCTTATTATAATATTTTTAAATAAATAAAAAAACGTAACAAAGCGGAGGATAACTTTCAAGTAGACTTTTGCCCTGACTTTTGATAACACGAGTTAAAATAAAATACTCAGCTATAAGATATACATACATTTGACGAATTTTAATTGACTGCGATTGAAATTCTATTAATATATACGATTTTTTATTAACATATACCCGCATAATTCCTGTCCCTTTAATTTTTCCACTATGAAAAGAAGTGTATTTGTTTTTCCAGACTTTAAACTATCTATAATTCAAACATCGACCTGATCTGTTCAGCCAAGACGTTTCGGTATGCTTAAGCTACAAACTTCAAAATATTTACACATCTAGGCTTTCACATGTAGAATGTTAGTAGAATAGTAGGATGCAAATTTTTTCTTCTTATATAAAATACTGATAAAATTAAAAAGTTGAGTGCTGCTGGTAGTGATGCTTACCCAAGTTATCGTGTTTGATGTTATAGAATAAATACCCCTTTTACGATGCGTGCTGTGACAAGGATTACAAAACTGCTTTTTGCAGCTGACCTTTTTTCAAGGGACTAGCGAAAGTCTTCTTCTTAGAAGACAATGAAAAGTCTTCTTAGAATGTTAGTGGAATGTTTCGATGTAAGGTTGTATCCTACCCTACTATAGAAACTGTAATTGTCGAATCAATCCATCATGGCGGTAAACTCATTAGTCGAGCCACGGCTCTTGAGTTTGTCTTCCTCGACCTCAAAATATTATTGTCAGTCTCTGTTATCATCTGCTAACTCTATTTCTAACGACTCTCTCATTTGGAAAAGACCTCAAAGTCTTGAGTTACTATACAAATTTCCATGTTTATCGGGTTTTGATTGGATAATTTAGACAGAGTGTGCATTTACTAAGAAATTAATTATTTAAGTAATCAATAAATTCTATATTTGTACAAGGCCTGGTAAGTGCGTTAAAAGTCCGCAACAAACTTAACGGTGAAATAAAAATACCAACGGGTCGTTCCGGCTATTCTCGTATATTATTATAAATATAAAGACCATAAATCGAAATAAAAACTGTCCTAACTGAACTTTCGTGATTATCGGCCGAGTTGATAAAGAGTTTTCTGGGAACAAGCATGATGACACTGGATTTTCATACATTAGGGTCAAACTGAAAGTTCTTAGAACTGGCCACTTTTAAACAATATAATAAAAAAAATTCTATAATTTGAAAATAGAACTCTTTGCCAATATTACTGAGTATATACTTCATTCATTTGTCATTTATTTTACGATTTGGCGGCAAATTGAAAATTGTCTGTGTCACGTCAACATGAATTTAACACGAGAAAATTTTCGTGCAATGATTTTTTATGACTTTCGATGTCATTTAAGTCAACAAGAAAGTTATGATAGACTACGATTGGCCTTTCACGATGAAGCCCCATCTCGTGCGACTGTTTACAACTGGTTTAATGAATTTATACGTGGTCGCACTAATCTCACTGATGATTTACGTGAGGGACGGCCTTCTACGGCGATATACTTTATACATATACATGAATTTTTAGTATCAGCCATATTTTTGAAGTAAAAATTCTTTTGGCTCGCCGCAGACAGTGTTTTCTTGGGCTCTAAATTGAATTCTAGCGTCACGATCGGGAACGATAAGAAAGCTTCGGGTAAACTCGGGACCATGACTATTAGCCATCCAGATATGCATCAACATTTCCCATTGGTCACCTAGAAATGCGTCAGAAATTCCTATTGGCTGAGTTATAAGTTTTCATTTCTATCACCAGTTCCTATGACTGCCATTTTTTGTCTTAAAAATTGTGAGATACAAAAACCAGAAAGCCGCGTACAAGCAACGATCCCTTAAATTCCGCGAATTCCGTTTGAACTGAAAACAATATCACGAACATTTTGAATTTGTTACGAATTTTGCGAAATCTTGATGTGTCTTGTTTAAATCAACTGCGTGGAAAGTTTCCGGATAAATCTAGAAAAGCTATAGACAATGCAAAGTTTTTTTTATGATTCTTAACTACTTAGTTGAATCCAGTAATTGTATTCATTCAGCATTTTAGAATTAAATTGAATTAAATAGAACATTTTTGCTCAGAATTTTTTTTTTTCAATTTTTCTGATAAATTGAATAGCGCAAGTAGATATTTTGGTAAATATTATAAGTTTTCAAAGGTATATTCATTTCTAGTATATAAAACCAAAAGTAAATACATCTCCATCTTATAATTAAAATTAATTTACTGATGTATTTCGAAGATTTAATGTGATATCCATTGTGGATTGTGTATTTGACTCTTCTTATGAAAAAAGCTACCAGGCTGAGGCGATATGAACATATTATAGTTAGCTTTTATACTTATCAACATCAAACAGTTCAAATAGTTCATCTTCTCCAAAAAAAACTACTTCAAATCAATTTAAAATCAAATTCAAGCACTTGACTAATTTTCATTAGAAGCTATGGGTTAATCGCGTCGTCCAGATAAATAAAAGCAAATCTTAGTTTTTGGTTGATATTACAAAAATTGCCGTACTGATTTCAATAAAATGTACATAAGACTACGTCTGAACTATGATCTACCCAACGAAAAAATAACAATTAAAATCGATTCACAATTGGCGGAGCTATCACGACACTTAGATACAAACAAAAACATGCAATTGAATAGAGAAACTCTTCCTTTTTTAGTCAGTTAAAAAGAAGAAAGTTCCTAATTACAATTAAACTTTGTTGTTTTATTTATCATCGTCACCATCAGCCGCAAGACGTTCACTGCTGAACATAGGCCTCCCTCTAGATTTCCACAACGAACGGTCCTGCGCAACCTGCAACCAGCGGTTTCCAGCGACCTTTGTGAGGTCATCTGTCCTTCTAGTTGTATTTATACAACACACACAATATGCAATACAAAAAAAAAAATGCGAATTAGAATCGATTTGGATGATTATTACTATTTTGTTTAGTAGATCATATTTCAGATGTAGTCCCTGCAATCGGCGTAGCGGGTTTTAAAATCTAAAATCTAAAAAATAATAAAAAAATCTCGATGACGTATTCGTCCTACCTCGTTGCCTCATTAAAACAGGGTGTCAAGTTGCTTTCAATAAAATTTTAAAATTTACTCGAAAGTTTAATTTGAAATTAAAGTCAATTTTTGTCTTCTCAGAGAATTACATTATCATATCATCTTATGTCAACAGCTTCATAGAAAATGTTATTTTCAAACAATTGTATCCGCATAAACATCGGATCGGAGATGTCCAATTTCAACACAAACAATAAAATAAAATAGAATGTGGCACAGTAACCATCAAAAGTAAGTAGGAAAAGGGACTTTCAATTCATTTCCTTTGAAAGTCCCTCAAAATCTTCTTTTTATCCATTCAGTTCTTCGATGTAAAATGTTCCACTTCATTTGGCTGACGCTGAAGCCTCCCCATTAAGACATTCAACAAACAATTTGGCAAAGACTGCCTCAGTATTGAACGGCCAATTTAAAATTGCAGTTCATAAAGGCTAATTTATACTATAAGTTCGCCGCAGTAAGAGTTAAATTGGTGTGAGCAAGTGGTAGTTAAAATGTTACTTGTAAAACTGAGCCTGTGAGTGCTCTTCACATATATTTTGATGGATGCAGTTGACTCGAAGAGAGTTAACAAACTCTTATTTTTATGTGTTGTAATTAAAGTGACTATGATGACTGAATGAAATGGAAATGTTAACGTTTCGTTACTTTACTTTTTCGAGCGTAAAATTGTTAAAAGTTTGAATCGCACTTAGAATTTGCAAACGTAATTATTTTATCTTTACTACCTTAGATTTGGAAAAGTGACGCAAAACGGATAGATTGGATGGGAGTAAATAATGTGAAGAAAATTAAAGTGAAAATAAATTAGATTTGTTTAACCAAAAATATGATAAAAAGAAAATATTAAAGGCGGCGGTAAAAGGTGAAGCTTAATACCTGTACCAAGCGAAAATAATCTCAGTGTACTTAATTTTGTTCAGAACTTTTACTACGAATGTATTTCCAAAATATTGATAAAAACGGATATTCCATACATTAAAAAATTTCAAATACATAATTGTTGTATCATGAGCATCGTAACAACAGGCCTGGTCACCTACGGTGAAGCGAAGAGAAACTCGAGATGGGGCTGCTCGTCGTGGCCTTGCCTTCAATTCGACAGGTTGGTGTGCTGCGATGCTGGGTGGGTTGGCATCGTGGCTGTAAGATGCCTCGGCGGGATAACTGCCAGTATAACGGTGCGTCGTTCTCCCTGTCTGTGAAAATAACTAGAAATTGAACATGGATCATCTTGTATCTCTAGGTGAGGAACAGTGGCGAGGAAGGAGCGCAGTGCAGTGGATGGATAATCATTTGAATTATTTATATAAATTTATATAAAACAATAAACTCTTTACATTTGAAGTTAGGCGTTAGGTTAAAAAGGCAACCTTAGATCCGGAGCCTCGGGTTCAAACGGGTTCAAATCCCACGCACATCAGAAGTCGTAATACCGCTAATTTAAAAATGGTGAAAGAAAACTTCGCGAGGAAACCAACATGTACCTATAATCTTTTTGAGGTTATGAGTTATCCACCAATCCGCACTTGGCCAGCGTGGTGGATTACGGTCTTGAGTCTCTCCTTGCGAAAGAAGTTACCGAGTCCAAGCAGTGGAAACGTTTAGTGGGCTGCTTATGATATTCCAATAACTGGACACTGTGCTATGTATGCACTACTACTCATCTCTCTTACTCCATTCTAAAAGCAAACAACAGTATTTTTCAAAATACCAAAGTTCCTTTTAAAGTACAAGTTGTTAATAATGTTAAATGGAACACTACTCTTTCGGCCAAGTCATTTTGTTTTCAATTTAACCTCATTATGTGTAAATTTTTCATCTGATCTACTGCATTTCACGGCTCACGTTCAACATGGCTAGCCGATTTGCACTAATCACTCCGTCGCAGATTGCAACTGCTCACCAAGTTAGTTCTATAGCTAATTAACCCGCTTTGAATTCCTGACAGAAAAATACAAAAAGGCAGCTGTTATAAAGTTTGACTTGTTATCGAGAATAAGACCACTTTTGACCACCAACTGGCTTTGTTCTTCCTGTCGATGATTCTGATAGTTTCTTTATTATTTTTTAAAGTTTTTAATTTTAATTTTATTTTTATAATATTTTTTTACGTTTTTAATTTTTTATTTCTTGAAGGAGCTTTCAGTGGTCAACATGATAACAAAGGGTTAACGAACAATGCTTTTTTCAAAATTAATTAAAACATTATTTAATATTTCATTGCAATACGCACTTGCTATGCTAACCTAAAGAAGAACAAAATGCAAACTGGTAAAGAGCACTGGTTATTTTAATAACAAACAACGTTTAGTTTAAAATGCAGCGTTGCAACTTCGTTCGTCTATTCAGACTTCGAACACAATGACTTATTCGACTTCATTATTTGATTCGACTTATTTTACAATAATGCGATCGCATGTTTGAAGTCCGCTGGACTTCTGAGGTTTTTTTCCTATTGTAGATGTAAAAGTTAGATGTTAATACCACTGATTGTATATAAACAGCAAAAGAATATATCGTGAAGAAACCAGCATTTTTTTAAAGTGAAAACTTTTTGAAGTGAAGACTTTGGAAACGATCGAGAGACGTACCAAAAGGCTCATAGGCAACGACACTCTTGTGCGAAAAAGACTTCAAAGTCTTGAACATCGCCGAAAAATTGTTAGCCTATCGGTTTTTTATCGGGTACATTTCGGAGAGTGTGCGACTGATTTACATGATCTAATACCACCTTGCCCTTTTTTCTATCGGAATGCTCGTAGCTCGAAAAAGCGACATCGTTTCATGGTTGATATTCCAAAGACAGGAACGAAGAGATTTGTCTCTACTTTTGTGATAAGAACGTCTAGGCTGTGGAATACGTTGCCTGAGTGGGTTTTCCCTATTGGTTAGTATCTTTGTGTCTTCAAATCGAGAGTGAATCGGGTTTTTCTAGGTAAACACGCTCCATCGTAGACCGCCTCGTCGCTTAACATCAGGCGAGATGGCGGCCAAGTGTAAACCTATAAAAGTTAAAAAAAAAAAAGTTCTTTTGGCGCTTTACAGACAGATTTTTCGTGGGCTGTGAATTAAATTCTAGCGTTACGCTCGGGAATGAAAAGTAATCTTCAGGTAAGCTCGGCACTATGACCATCTAGTAATGCGTCAGCATTTCTAGACGACCATGCTCATGTACACGCCCTCCGGTTTCACCCGCGTAATTTCCAAAGTAAGCTATCAAACTCTGAGTTATGTTTTTACTTCTGGCGGCAGTTCCTATGACTGCCAATTTTTTTGTATAGTATAAGTGGCGAAAAGAGCAGGACATGTGCCTGATGGTAAGCAATATAACTGCGCAGTGTCACACAGTTATTACATGAAGAGCCGAAATCATTATCTTGTTCTAAACTGCGCTCGCCACCCAGAGACAAGATGATTTATCTGTATGCCCTGTATGTATCTCTGGAACCATTGCCCTTCTAAGCGGAACGCTTTAGCTTGCACTTCACTACTTGGCAGTAGAATAACTGACAAAGATGTGGTACTTCCCTAGGCAGACTCTGCAAAAAGTCCTACCACTACACAAAGGACGATGTCTTTTGAGAATATGTGCCATGCGTTAACACACATCTGGTCAGCGTGGTGGATTATGACCTTGATTCTTGCTCTTCCTTCCTTGTGAAAACATACTCCGAGTCCCAGCAGTGGGATTACAAAATGGGCAATTTATGCTAATGCTTTTAACTGTGATTTGCGTTACCCTGTACATAAGGATCGTTTTATTTGCTAGAAACAGTATCAATTTATTCAAATGGCCTTTAAAGCCAAAATTTGTTCTTATTACACATATAGAACGTCACGCAATTATCGTACGTATAGTATTAGGATTAGAGGTTTGAAACCAAAAGACTGAGATTTACATTAAAGTCTACAATCAGTTTAAATCTCAAAATAGTCTCAAATGTAATTCTATTCTAATGGTATGGATTAGTAGATTAGAGGCGTTAGACATCTAATCGTTTAATGAAATGTAGACAAATGTCCTTTTTTCATTTATAAAAAAATTCAAAAATGAAGTGGCAATTGGCAACCTTATCCCTAATATCGACCTCGTCGAATATTACCTATCTCCCAGACAACCGTAGGATGGAGAATATGAATATACTCTTGCTCTTAGCAATAAGGCCGCCATTTGTGGCACTAGTTAATAAGTGTTTATTTGAAAAATTTAATTTGTTTGTGTCGCAATAAAGAGTTTCTATCTATCTATCTAATATAAGAAGACGGAGGAGTACAAATAAGAAGTAGATAGATCATCATATGGCTTCAGAATTTTACATTCTATTAACATAATAAAAGCAAAAGTTTATTTTGATATATCACTTTTGAAATTTAAAATAAACTTAGAATTGTAGTCTGGAACGGCATATAAACTTCTTTTTATCATGAGAAAATTACCCAAAAGGGTGGGTAAAACTTACTGTAGGCGCTGATAGTGCATCAATGCGTAGCGAAGTGCTACGGCGTAGCATGGCATTTGGGTGTATCGCTACGGTAAAACAAAATAGCGCAATCTGCGGCCGAATTATGACGATGCAAGCGGGATGGAAATATTGGTGCCGTGGTACGAACACACAGACGTACAAAATGGTGAACTTATCGATGGAAATTTTACTTTTTTCAATTCAATTCAATTCAATTTATTTCTTCGAACTATTATTTTACAAAGAAAACTTGGTAACGTCAAATACAAAATAATAAAAGAGTTTAAATACATAGAAAAATACTAAAACTCAATCAGTAATTAACGTTTTGACAATAATCACAAGAACATAATTAAAAATTTTGATTAACCCCCGACTACCTACGATTTGTTATCTGTCCAACATTCTACTAGTCAAGCCTATTCTATTTCGTTTGATACCCATATTGAGGTAGTAGTGAAAAATATAATATAATTCGCCATTTTGTGGTAGCGGCCATCATGGATTAGATTTTTTTTATAGTGTATGGTACTTTACTAGTCAAGCCCTTTCATTTGATACCCATATTGAGGTAGGTTGTGAAGAAATATTTTGTCCGCCATTTTGTGGTGGTGGCCATCTTGAATCGATATTAACCAAACATAGCTAAGAACATCCGCACGAATATTAACTTTCAAATAAAAAAAATCGCATCGAAATCGGCCTATCCGTTTGAGCTTTACGGTACCACAGACAGATACACACACATACAGACAGACATCGATGTCAAACTTATAACATCCCTTTTTTTGGTCGGGGTTAAAAACATGAAAGAATCGATAAATAGAGGCATCTCTAGACAAAAAGAAACATTAGTCGAAAAATTTTAATATTGTATTTTATTGATTTGATCGTCTCAAACATATTATTTCGCAAAAATCTAAAATGCATAATTTAGTTCTTATTACATATTACTTTCGTAATAGTTGTTGTTGCTGTTTCGATATAGCTAGCCTTATTTTAAATGGGTAGATCCATTAACTTGAATGTTTAAAATAACCACACTCATACTCGTAACATCTGTTGTTTACGTAATGTTAATGTGTTTTTAAGTGAAATGCATAAAACAATTTGAGGTTTTTGCGACATAATAGTAAGTCCTACAACCGCCGTTTAGTAATCCTAGTACGTAGTTCAGAACTATAATATTATGTTTCTCCTGAAAACGGCCCATAATCGAAAAGATACTTATAAAGAATTTATACCAAGATTTTTTTTATTTGAAAGAAAAATGATTCTTTATTTTGCCAGTAATCATTGCCAATTTCCTGAACCGTGTGTCAGAGATGTAATATCACTGCGGTCGTAACAGCTGTACTGTTTCGATCGTGTCGTGACTTCAGCCCGTAAACTCGATCTGCGCCACGACTCCCTTCCTACGAACAAATAGTAGAACTAATTTTCTTTCAACAAAAGTTACGAGCAATAAACGAATGTGGCGCCACGCAACAATTATTTAGATATTGACAGTTGCGGAAATGTTTTTCTTTGACGAACCGTTGGACCTAACAATTCGCATACATTAATTTTACAGTTTTATGGGATTTACGATTGTAGAGCCGCCTGATAAGACGTAGTGTTAGTTGTGTATTGTCATATTGCAAAAATTTGCAGAATACCCTGCATTTGATTGAAGTTTCCAATTTTATGGCAACTCTAATTTCAAGTAATTTGAGTTGTTTGAACTTTCCGTAAGTGTTTCAAATAGTGGCGTGACGTGTGGTGGAAATGGTGATTTATAACTTAGTAAAAGTTTTTACATAATTCGACGGGTTTGTTTCTGTTTGACTCTTTTTTGACGTGACAACATTTAATAAACCGATGAACGCCGGCTGCATGCACAAAAAAGTGTCACGTTATGTCCCGTTACACTTGTTGTACGATTGCGCCGCAACTATCAATGTTTTGTTATGACATTGTCTGCTCAATTTTAAATTAGATTAATATTTTTTATGACATTGTCTTATTATTACCATTTTTTTAATTTACAATATTTATATTCCGTATAATTACTGTTATACAATTTGTTATGCCTGGCTTGTAAATGTATATTTATCAAAAAAAAATGTTGACTTTGACTTTGTGTTGAATTCTAGACTATACATCTAACTGTATTCCAAATTCCAAAACAATCCGTTCAGATGATACGACGTGATTGAGCATTAAACATCCAAAAATTTAAACTTTCGTATTTGTATGTAAGTGGAATACAGTAGTTTTATGATATTTCTGCAGAAAAGGCTGATTTTAACTTAAACATTTGACATTAGTAATTTATATCATAAATCTATAAATTCTGACGCATAGCATTCCGAGCGTGACGCTAAAATTCAATTCACAGCCCAGGAAAAATCTGGTTGTGGCGCGCAAAAAGAAGTATGTCCTTCAAAAATTAAATGAAAACTTCTTTAGTATAATAAAACCGTAATACAAAAATGTCAAATGGGATATAAAATAGTACCAATTCTTTTCAATTATTTAATTATTATTTTACCGTCGGTCTCTAAACACTCTTCATAACTGTAAAACGTTTGCTCGATAAGCCAGCGTTTGAGCTGGCAACAGGCAACTTACAACTTAATCACGAGAAAATACCGAGAACAGGAAATACATACGCATGTAAAACTGCCGAGTGATGCTACAAATATATATCTTGCAATCATATTTCAACTAGTATTGTCCAAAACTTGCTGCCGACCAAACAATTTAGCTAACGAGCAAGTTTCGGCGCACGCTACTCTATTACCCGACGTCATATCAGATTGCTTCTATTTCGGCGAACATAAGGATGCGTCGATGAGCGAAGCTGTAGATAGAGCGAACTGTTGTTAATATTGTGAAAATATGTTTTCCAAATATAGCAGCCTCCCAAAAAAATCACTGCTTCGACTTCGGGCTTTCTTCTCGCAAGGAGAGAGTCAAGCCCATAATCCACCACGCTGGCCTAGTGTGGGTTAGCGGATATTCTAAACAAAAAGGTTTTTGAAGACCAAATGACAGGTAGATGATGATGATATGATCAGGTTACAAAGTTTGACACAGTTTAAAATGTTGGTTAAACACTACAATACATAAAATCACAAAATATTACAATATATATCTTACTTGAAGTGAGTGGTAACCCAATTCACAACATGTACTACGTTACTTTTTAATTATGATTTTAAAACATTGGCGTGATACGTATCCAATAAGTGTTTTTTGTTGAGACGTTTTATCATTAGACCGTTGATACTAAATAATATATCAACGGTCTAATGACAACATCAAATCTCCTTCGACCTCCAAAATTAAGCAACTTTAAGAACGGTCAGTATTTGGATTTGGATTTAGATTTGGAAAAACCGAGTTGTTTCTTTTTTAGAAAATATGTTTTATTAAATTACGTGATACGTAACCCCATACAGATAGACAAATATGAAAAAAATGCAGTTTTGCCATCAGTGCCGATTAGAGAATGCTTTCGAAAATATTTTCATTGTACAGAGTTCGACCCGATAAGTAGGGATAGATGAATAAAAGATTGGTAAGATATTGTAGAAGCCACTGTACTAGGTACTTTATAAAACGTAAGATGATATATTATTGACAAATCGTTGTTTCTTCAGCACTATACCACCACCCAGCCCAAACAGAACCACTGTTGCGTGATTTTGCATAATGCCGTCCTCAAAACTTTAGCTATAATTGACTGCGCTTTCCAACGCTTGCATTTTTAATGAGAACTGTCTGGCTGAAGTTTGATATTTAATCGGTTCTGATAGCTAGTGTTAATATTCGGTAAGTAGTTATCATAATGTTACCACAATTTTAACACTGATATTATTATTGCCAAACGGGCAGCCGTCGCGCGCGTGCACTCACTCTCCTTGAAAAAGGTCGCCGGACGCGGCCGAAACTCGAGTCGGATTGATCGACCGTATATACGTGAGTGTCCCGTTATCCAATTAAAAATAACTGATGTCATTATTTGTGGATTAGATGTAAAAATGTATTCAAAATTCGTTATACATTTGTCAATGAATTTCCCTCTTAAAAATGTATCCCCTAATAACCCACCTCGGTGCAAAGGTACCTATGATGATCCCATGTTGAATAGCTATGAATAGAAGACTTTATCAGCTGATTATTATTATCATTGTATAAATTCAGACCAATAGCAACTGTGTTGCCAGACATATTGCACGCCTCAAGAAGAAGAGGCCAGTTTGTATGGGTCAACCATTAAAATGTTTTGTATTACCTTATCTTACATGAGTTATAAAATTTTGCAAATATTTGCAATCGAAACCACGACCGTCGGCTTCGCAAGCAGAGTTACTACCCACTAAGCCACGAGGCCAATCGAACATATGAGGTTAGTGAGTGCTAGATAATGACATGTCATGGGGGAGGAGACGAAAGCCGCCCTCGACCCCACCGACCGAACGTAATATAAATAGGTATCTGATTTCCCACCGAAACACGAGTTAAACCACGAAGCTCAATTTTCAAAAGTGACATAAATAATTTAATTGGGCAGTTGTTAATTATATACCGAGCTCGATTGCATATTTAATCATGTTCGTAATTAATAAAGCTAAATTATGTTCAGTGTGATGGCGGTTAAGAATGTTCTCTCGCTATTAAACGTATTTACGCTCGTTAATGCTCTTTTGGGGAGAACAATAAAAACATTTGTTGTTCCATGGTTGAGTTTCCAAACACTTGAACAAGGAAGTTTGCCTCCATATTCTTAGTAAGGAAGTCTAGGCTCTAGAATGTGTTGCCTGAGTGGGGTTTTCGCAATGAATACAATTACAGTGTGTTCGTCACTCAATCAATCAATCATCAAAAAAATCAGTTTCTACAATGTTTCTAATCACGTTTCATCGTAAACCACATTATCGTTTAAAATCAAGCAAGATGGCGGTCAAATACAAACCTATTTTTTTATCAATAATAACTTTGTTTTTGTGTCAATATATTTATTTGTATAGTTTTACATCGACTTTTGATGCAGTGCATTGCGTTGCATTTGATTGCATTGTATTAAATTGTAATTCATCGGATTGCATAGGATTTCATTGCATTGTATTGATCCACGCATTGATGGATAAATAGACACATTGAAAACTCTTTATTGTGACACAAACAAGTACAAATATTACACTTAAAAACTGTGTATCTCTCTACTTAGTATATGTGTCAAAAACTTACGAACTAGTGCCAGAAGCGGCAGCCTTATTGTTCGTTAATCTCTTTCAGGGAACCACTGTCAAAGAAAAACACCAGCATACTATACAAGGATAGGTGCGGAAGGCATTGTATTAAAAGAACGAACTTATTACATCCTAGTTTTTGTACCGGTATAACACAACCAATGGCTGTAGATATACGAGTACTACAACAGCTTTAACAGCCTACTTAGCTAATGAAGCTGAAGCGATGACGGAGCATTTCGGAACTTTGAAACTCAAACGACGGAGTGTCTTCACGGAACGTACCTACAAATGAATTTCTAAACTTGTGCACTGGAAGTATTGACAGTAAATAAGTTCTTAAAAGTCTATTCAACATCTTACGTAGATAATAGCATAAGCAGCCTTCTAAATTCCCACTGCTGGGAATCATAACCTTCTCTTGCTAGGGTAGAGTCAAGATTATAATTCACCACGCTAGCCTAGTATGGGATGGCACAGAGACCTCGAAAGATTCTTGGGAAATGCCGGTTTCATCACGATGTTTTCTTCAAGTCTAAAACGATTTAAAGTTGCGGCATTGCGTACATGACTTTGAAAAGTCGGATTCACGCGGGATTCGGATCAGGGGCTTCGGATCGGCAGTCGGCGACTAGAACAGACGTAACATTTTTCGTAAACTTTAATATCCGTGACAGTTCACGGATATTATAAATACGTAAAAATCTCAAAGTTTTTTTTAATAATTAAATCGGGATGCGATAATCACAAGAACCATAACTTGAGTTTTAAAAATGATTTATATTATGTCTAATAATACCTCGCGCTTGGTCGACGCGACACGTGACCAAAATGCTGGCATTTATTTGGCCCAACGCATGAGCATTGCCATTCAGCGTGGTAATGCCGCCAGCATGCTCGGTACGCTTCCGATTGGTAGTGGCTTGAGCATCTTGATTATCTGTAGACCTACAGTGGTCTATGGATGGTTCAGGTGTGTTTAGTGTAAGTACTTATAGTTAGGTAGGTGTGTAGTGTAGTTCTCATTGTATTTTAGTTTTGTTAATAAAGGCTCTGCCCTACCCTTATAATACCTACATTTGGCAGATAAGATTATAATGTCTTTAATTTTTTCGCAGTTACATTTATCTATATTGTAAATTTTTGTGAAAATATTTGTCGGTTTGTAGAAAATGCAGTTTGGTATTATTTTTTCACTTTTGAAGGTTAAGGTGCCGACGTGCACCTAAGCGGAGTGGACAGTTGTGTATTGACGTCACTCGCGGTAGATATTTTCGCGTATTGTATGAATACTTGGTATTTATTAACAAAACAAAAACTAGTGTACCTGTATTATAAAGCAGCTTTACTGTAACAAAGTTTCAAGTGATTTTAAATACCTATTTAACATTCTCCATTGTTGAGCTTTAATACTGACGTTGTCGCTACCGCTTGTGCATTCGCAAGACACTGATTCCTGTGAACACGCTTTGATACAATTCGATTAAAATTCACGGAACAACGGCGTTGGATTTATTTGATGGTATTATAACACGCGGTTGACTGTGGCTAATTGATCGGAGCCGATGGGCCTAATCCTCATTGTATAGTCATTGGCTTGAACGATATCAAAGGAATTGGTCCTTCCTTCCTTTCAAAGTAAAGGTAGAATGAATAGAACACTGTAATTTCTTAATCGATTGATAAGTACCATGTTTTTTGTGAAATTTAAAATATTACATCATCAGCCGCAAGACGTCCACTGCTGAACATAGGCCTCCCCTCTAGATTTCCACAACGAACGGTCCTGCGCAACCTGCAATCAGCGGTTTTCAGCGACCTTTTTGAGGTCATCTGTCCATCTAGTGGGAGGCCGTCCAACACTGCGTCTTCCGGTTCGTGGTCGCCACTCGAGAACCTTTCTTCCCCATCAGTTGTCAGTTCAGCGAGCGATGTGCCCTGCCCATTGCCACTTCTGCTTGCTAAATTATTTCATATTAAGTTAATTTATCATCATCATCAGCCTGTATATAAACATACGCATAATACGCCACTCATCTCGATCCTCGGTCTTACGTTTTCAACCAATACAGAGAATATGGAACATTTCCATTCTAATTCTAGGTCTTTTTAATTTTTTAAATCACCTCCTCCCGGCTCAGCGCCTTTCTTCTTTTTCTTTTTTCCTTCTGTCTTTGATATTAAGTTGTAAACGTTCAGTTTACTTTTATCCTTAAAATTTTATTATTTAACAGGTAAAATCACGGGGCGTAACTAATCTCAAACAAATTCTTACTAATAAAATCTTTTTAAATTATACAGTGCGCGAAGTCTTGATTTTCACAAATTGATAAATTATTCATTTCCATTACAGAAAATAGGTTTCAATAAAAAAAGCTAAGTACCTAAATTAACTGGAGTCCATATATATTACAGTTGCTTTTTATGTATCACCAATGAACCGCGACTACACTCGCAGCATTAATACATAAAGCTTAAGTGCAGGTACAAAAACAATTTTCAACAACATTTTTAGCGTCTTTGAATTCAATTCGTTTATTTTTTATAGTATCGAGTCTATAGTTTAAAAAACGAAATGTAAAATGTGTACATGAGACACCAGGTAATATGCATAAGCAACCTGCCTGCCCATTACAAAACTTGACTCGTAGCAATTGGAACATGAAGAGTCCAGAGATATTGTTTTATCTGTATGTCCTGTAATTTCACTGAAAACTGTGCCCTTTTGTTAGCTGCGGTAGGAATATAAGACTAAAAATAAGTGAATACTTGTTTCGAAGAAGGCATTACTTTCAATAAGTGATTTTGTACGAATAATTCTTGGAGTTTTCTAAATTTTCTCTCACGTAATCCTCGAGCTTGGAATACTGTGATATTTTTTATTCATTAGAAGGAATTACTTTCCTCTTACATCTTACAAAAAAACATCAAAACATTGATATGATTAGTTCTATAAATAATAATATTTATTTCTGTCCCACAATTTCGCTGGAAACATTGCCCTTCAAACCGGAAACGGTGATACTTGTCCATTACTGCTGAGCGGTAGATTCATTGGTAAAGGTGTGGTAAATCTCCTCACTTCACAGACGAGTGACTTCAAAAATGTAGCTAGTGTTGTTTTTATGTGAAATTGGATCATTTTTCTTACAGAATCACCTTGTCGGCGCGAGTGTACGCGGAATGAAAAATTTCTGATAGACGGTGTACATTATAGGCATAAATCAAATTGTAGTGGGGTGAAACTATTGTTGTATATTTTCATAGGTTTCGATACATTGATTACTTGGAACTGGAAGCGAAATATAAGCCAAGTTTTTTTTAAATCTATACTAATATTTATAAAGCTGTAGAGTTAGTTTGTTTGTTTGAACGCTAGGATCTCGGGAAGTACTAGTCCGAATTGGAAGATTCTTTTTTCTATTAGATAGCCCTGAATAAATGGGCATTTATTGTGGAAGGCTATAGGCTATAGAACATAACGCTACTATTAATAGAAGCGGAGCATGAATCAAGAATGTAACAAAATCGGGAAAAAATATTCCTTTTTGAGAGTTTTCGTACGTTTCGTGCTTTGACATGACACATGACAGCATGTGTCTAAAATTGCGTCATTGAATATCACAGATTACACACCTCTTGAATATAAACCTTTGCTAATCTGTTTCTAAATCTGAGTTGGTACGACCAATTTCCGACAGGTGGCGTAGCAGGTAGCTGAAGAGGGGTTTTGTTTGAAAGCGATATTCTCAGGAATGACTGAACCGATTTCAGTCATTCTTTCACCGTTGGATATGTACGGAATCTTGATGAGTGCTATATAATGTACCACGGGCGAAGCCGGGGCGGACATCTAGTGATAAATATAGTTGTTTTTGAAGTGAATAATTGTTTTGGCGCACCTCACACAGATTATTCCGTAAGCTGTAATTGAAGCCGATCGGTCACGCTCTGAGAAGACTCGGATGAACTCACGACGACTGTACCTGTGAGTGAGAAAGGATACATGAAGCTGTTATAAACTGCAGTTGTTATTAATTATAATTAAGTTTTCGTTTCTGCCGTGCGGTCTTAAGCAGTTTTTTTTAAGTATTAAGTGATAGGGCGAGCAAGCCTTGAGCCTGACTGTGCCTGTGCACAACCTCAGCCCATAACAGCACAGTGTTATGCAGTTATTGAAATATGTAGACCCCAGATCATAACCTAGCACACATCTCCTAGCACCTCAGCGCTCATCATCCAGAGTTGTAAGATGTTCTATCTACCTATATGCCTTGTAATATCACCGTAAACACAGCCCTTCAAACCAGAACACAGTGTACACGCGGATCGTTAAAAATCACACCCGTATTTATTTCAACTGAGCTTTGGCTCAGAAGTACCTATAACTTCAGAAACACACACACACACACACAGATAAGTTGAACTATTTCATCCCACTTTTTTTAATCTATACTAATGTAATATTTTTTTCATTGTATAAATTAAGACTAGAACAAATTGTCTTGCCAGACATATTGCATGCCTCTCGCAGAGGCCAGTTTGTCATGGGTCAACTTTTGAAATGTTTTGTATCATTGCCTGCAAACAGCAATAAAGATGTTTGTACTTGTATTTGTAATAAAGACGAGGAGGTTTTGTGTTTGAACGCGCTAATTTCAGGAACTTTTTTTCACTCTCGAATTGAAGACACAAAGATTATAGCCATCGGGGAAGACCCACTCGGGCAACATATTCCACAGCCTAGACGTTCTTACCACAAAAGTAGAGTCAAATCTCTTCGTTCGTGTCTTTGGAACCTCAACTATGAAACTAATACTAGATCGAATTGAAAAGTTATTTTACTGTATAGAGTATATACCTGTATTATGTATGTACCACGGGCAAAGGCGGAACGCACCGCCATTCACAGAATAAATACGACGTGCTATCCGCGGGTGTAAGCAAGCTGAAGTGGCAATGGGCAGGCCACATCGCTCGCAGAACTGACAACCGATGGGGGAAGAAAGGTTCTCGAGTGGCGACCACGAACCGGAAGACGCAGTGTTGGACGGCCTCCCACTAGGTGGACAGATGACCTCATTAAGGTCGCTGGAAACCGCTGGTTGCAGGTTGCGCAGGACCGTTCGTTGTGGAAATTTAGGGGGGAGGCCTATGTTCAGCAGTGGACGTCATGCGGATGATGATGATGATGATGATCCGCGGGTGTTGCCATATCTAGTACTACAAAATCAGCCTAGCAACTACAAGTAATCTACACGTTATACGTTAACACATTTTATGCCTGTACCTGGTACCATAGACTGATATTAAACAGCCAACCTTGACCTCAGACTTTCTAGATTACTCCTTAATTGCGTTACTTTTCATCGTTAAACGAACATGCTGGGAATATAAATATAAACCTCGTAATTTCCTGCGTTTTTTTACGATTTCACATATTATAAATGACTAATTTTTGGATGGTTGACTATGTGTTCCTCTATAAGGTTGTAACACCTGAACCTGCTTTAATGAAATAGAGTTTTTATGGAGATACATTTTAACACCATATGTTTTACTAACCATTACTAAGTATAGACGACTTGTAAAAGTTATGGGCTGTGTACGTATGTAACGATCCTTGCGAGCCAGTTTCAATTTAAATGTTAAGTAAAACTGTTAAAACACTGCTAGTTCAATTATTAAATAAAATATTACGAGGCTTTTAAATGTTTTAAAATAATTAAACTTCAGTCGCTTATCGGCACGATAACATATTTAAAAATTACCATATTTTTGATTTTAATGAAACTCGAGGAGATATTATTCCAGGCATTTAAATATTGAAATAAAACGAAACGGAGAACAAAATTTAAAAATTACATTGAATTATTGTGAGTAGGTTAATACTAGCGAGGTGGACTATTGGGTAAGTAATTCATTAAAAAAATATTACGTAGGTACGAATACGAAAACGCATAATTTACTATTGTGAGGTTATAGGCTGGAGTCAACCTGCACCTTTTTATAGGATGTATGGCAATAGACATACTAGATCGTCTCCTGCATAGTAATTTTGTATTAGGAAAAAGCCAACCCACATATAATTATAATATGGGATTTCTAAATGGCCAATGGCCATGGTCCCGAGTTTTCTTATCATTCCCGAGCGTAACGCTAGAATTCAATTCACAGCCCACAAAAAACCTCTCTGTAGCACGCCAAATGAAGTCTTCATTTCAAAAATTTTCAACTTTTGAGAATGGGAATTAAATTAGACCAGACAGTATTGAATGGTGTAGCACCACTTCGGACGAATTAATCCGGCAGATAATTCAATTAAAGCATCACTCTACGTTCGAGTCTGTTCTAGGTATTTTCGCTGAAATGGACTACGGAACTCAACTCGGAACATTTGCATTTGGAATTAAGGCTAAGGTAACTTTTTAACGTAGTTAGTTATCTGGAATGCCCGATAAAGGTGCTTGAACTACGAGTAATAAAGTTTAACGTAATTGTAAACATGTTTACACGAACTACTTATTGGAGTCTAAACCTTATTGTTCCCAATATTGGGAGAGAGTAAAGGCAAGAAGCAACCAAACTGCAGGTTATCAATCTTCAGATATCTTTGAAACATTGTAACTTTGTCATGGCTATAAAATGAAAAAGATGAAAAAAAATCGTATCGTGGTTGGATGGAAAGAAGAAGCTTACATCCATTTTCGTAAGAACATTTAAACATTACAATGCAATGCCTGCGTGGGTACTTCCTGATGGATACAATTTCACTATTGTCAAGTCTAGAGTGAATTGGTTTCTTCTAGGTTAGGGCATTTCATCAAGAAACAAGACCAAAAATTCTTTCTTGGAATGTGCCGGTTAACGATGTTTTCTTTCATGGTTAAAGCTAGTTACTACATAACTATTCACTACACAAACAACGTATCGCTGAACTCATGATGACATTTTTTTTAAATTATTTTTATTGATTTGACATTCATTAAATTACCCACCTAATTTGATATTTGTTTGTATTCGATTTTACATTTATTTGTTAATGCATTTCGGCAATGTTATTGATTTCTTAATATATATTTTTTACTATTAACAATGTAACTATGATGCACCTTGTAATTGTAACAGAACTGTGAATGATGACTTGTTCGCTAACCAAGCAGGACCTGGAGAACGTTACTAACTCTAATTAAAATCTGTACCTATAACCGAGACCCACAAGAAAATAAATGATTTCATTTGAAAAAAAAAACATGTCTACCTACACTTGGATAAATACTCAGTGATTCAGTCAGGGTTTGAATCTGTAACCTCACGGTTGTGGGATCAGATGTTCTTACTACTAGGTAGACAAATAACATAATAATATAACTGCAGGTCCGTGGTATGCGGAAGCAAAGAAGTTTGTGGCGCATTTCGGACAACGTTTGAGGGAGAAGACGAGTGACCATCGAGTTGGTTGGTTTTTGACTCGGTCGATCTTCCTGGCCATACAGAGGGGGAACATAGCAACTTTCGGGCAGGGGTCAATGCGCGGTGGTCTCTTTGACCTAATGTGATCTGTATTTGTTACTTTTTTCTGTGGGCATTTGATATACTTTGTTCCAACAATAGTAGAATCAATACTTATAATAATACTTTAATACAAAGAGACTTTTGCTGGACGGTTGGATCAAGGGTCAGATTCACGCGGCGATCATCCTCAACACACCGCGCATAGTAATAACTATTTATATTTCTAATTGTAATCATGAAAAGAAAAAAGAAATTGTAAACTATATGGCGCTACCAAGTGATAATTGTATCCTATGGTCTGAATAAATGAATTAAATTGAATTGAATTGAAAAGGAGGTTCCTCACTCTGCAGCCCTAACCAACGGTAGCTTGGGCGCCGACAGCAGCGGGCCCTACTTTACAAGTTGTTTATATTTTTATACACATTGTAAAAAACTTAGGAATTAAGAAAAAATAACAAATAACTGAATAATACTAATACATAACTGTGGCAGTCGAAAATGACAAAATGTACTATTAGTTGCACCCACGGGTTGCACCCCATGGTTTTGACACCGTATTTCTGCTCCCATTATTTTCTCGCAATAAAAAATTCCCTATGTGATAATCTGTGTTCTAAATTTCAACTTGATAGGTTCAGGTGTTCCAACCTTTTGGAGGAACACATATTCAAACATCCAAAATAAGACATTTATAATATGTGAAATGGTAAAAAAACGCAAAAAAATTACGAGGTTTATATTCCCAGCATGTTCGTTTAACGATGAAACGTAACGCAATTAAGGTGCAATCTAGAAAGTCTGAGGTTCGCTGTTTAATATCAGTCTATGGTTCCAGATTCCAAAAGCAGAGTCAAACTTCTTCGTTCCTGTGTATTTATTATTTATATTTATTAGCTACAGTTACCAAATGTCTGAGTAGGTAAGTATATAATGTTAATATTTCTAGCCCGAATGGTACACAGACTTTTAGTTTCTCAAAGATTAACCCTCAATTACTAAAGGAAACGTGAACTGAATATTAAACTCAGTACTCATTACTTTGTTAGGCAATTGTAGGTAGAGTCGTACGTGATGAATGTTTGTCTATATTGTCGTATGTAATGTATACTGTCTAAGTGAAACATTTTCCATATAATCTCTATATTTAAAAACGTTATGTTAGTTTGTGTACGCTTCAAAAACTAAATAGTTCTGCACCGATCGAGCTGAAATGTTAGAATGATATATGTATAATCCGCATCGAGAATTGTTTTTATCTAATTTTGGCAGGGTAGGTACAGCTAGTAGGTTAAAATTTGTAAAATAATAAAAAATCAAATAATAAAATTGGTTTGTAAAATAAAACATTTGTCGATGTAATATATTTTTTTAAATAAATATTATGCGAAACGTTGTTTTTTGTTGGTAGGACTCTTTACAGAGTCCGTCTGGGCAAATACCACACCTTTGCCAGTTTTTCTACCGTCAAGCAGTAATGTGCAAACATTACTGTATTCCGGTTTGAAGGGCAATGTTTCCAGAGAAATTATAGGGTTTAGAGACATAACATCTTAGATCACTGGGTGACGAGTGCAGTGCAGTGCTAGGTAAAGATTTGGAGTTTACATGTTCCAATAGCTGCGTGTCACTGTGCTGTTATGTGACAGGCATGTTGCTTACCATCAGGCACATGTCCTGCTCGTTTCGTCACTATTTATTAAAAGAAAATAATAGCACAATATATAAGCATAATATATAATGACATATTATGTTACTTTTACACTTTTTATTGTACATACATTACTTAAACAGGAGTAAAGTAATATTGACAAAAATTGACAAACAGACAAACATTGTCAGTATTCCCCTTAAACAATCGTAAATTATGTCGTGACATTTGATGATCTGATGATCTTTAGCCAAGTTGTTATGCATGAGCCAAAAAGATTTCTGAGTTGGTACGACCAATCTTTGTCAGGTGGTGTAGCAACGCGCGCGTCATAAATAGAACATTTTTAAGAAACATAAATAAAACATTTTAAGCGTATAGATTTTGAAACTAATTTAGTAAGTATGGAAATGATCATTGTTTGTATGTAATTATAGGTCTTAATAAAAAACAATTTGTAGTGTTTGTCAAGGCAGTAAGTAAAGTCTTCTTGTTGAGGTAAACTTGATCGTAGAGCGATTCACGTGAAGTTTAAATAAATTTCATGGTTTGTATGATATAACCCAGTAACTGGAACAATAAATAAATAAATAAATAAATATTGGTGGACAATTCACACACAACACCATCTGACCCCAAACTAAGCAATAAGTTAAAGGATAGTTTTAAAATTTATCAGCAAAACCGTACCAATTTATGTTAGCACTGCTAGATTCCAGACCTTCTCTAACAAGGAGAAAGCCAAGGCTAGGCAAGGTTAGACAAGGATAAACATTTGCGATTTTTTAAATTGTACTATGTGGCGAGGCGAGCAGGTAACATAAATTTACGCCCTTAAGGTCCAGGTTCGCTGAAACCGCGACATGAGATCGAGACAGGAGTCCGCGACAGGCACTTGACAGTACAGAATTGTGTGGGCGCCAGCTCCCACCGAGACCACAACAAGACGCGTCGCGTGTCGTGGTCTCAGCGCGAACTGGCGCCTATACAAAGTTATAATGTCAAGTTGCCTGTTGCGATCTCCAGTCTCGGTCTCGTGTCGCGGTCGTATTATTTTTGTGTAAGTTTTACTGGATCAGACTAAATGCGCCAACCAATTGCACTCTGTGGTTTAGCCGCCTGTCTTAAGTACGCCGTTGAAGCAAACATTTACCATAGACAACTTGGTAATTTAAAGTGTAACTTTATTTGTTTAAAATTAATTGACTAAATTAAGAATAGCCATTTTCATTCGACGTTAATATATGATGGATACGCTAACGACTAGTAGTTGGCTTGATTTTTTTATTGGAGGCCTTCAGTGATCTATGGATAATTCAGATTATGCTTAATTTAAGTAGTTAGGTATGTACAAATAGGTATGGTGACTTAAAATAATAATTAGTCTGTCACTTGGATTATTATTTGGATTATTTGTAATAACGTCGTAATTTTATGAGTCATGTAACTTGATATAAATTTTTCTAAATTATTTTTTTTACACATTACCTATACTGGGCAGAGCCTTTATTAACAAAACTAAAATATAATACGTGTATATTTTTTTGATTTGATTAGAAAAGTATACACGTACTTTTCTTTTGTTTCAAAACCAAAAATTAACAATAATATCGTGCAAAAAGTTTTGAGTGACGTCTAAATACGATTTGACATGACATGACGTCACAACTCCCCACTTTTTTATGATCTATATCTTTGTTGATTTTTAATAATTAGATAAGAAGAAATAAGACGAATTCATGTCCCATAAATTTCCATAATCTACCTGTCGGGAATAGGTAGTATATTTATGACCCAAAAAATATCCCAATTTAGATTAGCTTTGCTTCAACGATGCAGTGCTCTCCTGCCCGCTGTGACCTTGACGAGGATAACACACACACAGGCATAGACACAGACATAGACATAGACATAGACACACAAACAGGCATGGCAGACACAGTGAGGCTGCATAAGAAGTGAAGGCTGCTATGCGCCGCTGTCCTTGTCTTCTCCAAAAGGAAAGTCCCAGGTAATGGGATCACAGACTTGAACCGTTGCTGCTGGTTACCCACCCACCGAGCTGGTCACGGTGTGCTTTGAGTTCAAGTGCATTGATGACGTGATTATTTTCCAAAGGAGAGCCCAGAGGCCACGGTGGGTTTGTGGAACAATGCGAGGGGATCTCTGCATTCCCGCCATATGCGATAAATGTGAAACCCTGTGGAGGTATAAGTTGGTCGGACATCACTTGTGATATCGAGTCTAACGTAAATCCACCATCTTCTTCAGGTATAAGAGTATCAATCACTTTTTCAGGCGTGAATTTATTTCCTCCATGTGAAAAACAAAAAAAAAAATTGACATGTCCCGAAATACTTTTTTATTAAATTTATCTTTATTTTAAAACTTTTTAATTTTATTTTAAACGCTCCACACACGGGCCGTAAGATCAGAAGAAATGGCGTAAAAGTAGTAGGGCAGAGCCTAAATCGTACCATAAATCACCAATCATATCCTAAGCATTGAATAAAACAATAGCGCTTTACAAAAGGCGAGATCAAAAACTTCAAAATCCAATGAGCTCGTAAAGAAATCCAGAGTTATAAGTAAAATAAATTACGCCTATCAAACGATGATGGATGATGAAATACAAGTTTCTTTTGTAACTTCCCCTCGATCCCAAAACTTGAAATGCATACCTACATTTATAAAACGCCAATGAAAGGGAAGTTTTGGACAAAACACGACAAAAATCTTATCTCAAAAACTTGCTTCAAGTTCTTGTGTCACATGAACATAATTCCTTCGGGGGTTCTTTAAAACTTTTAATTTGTAAGGCGTACTTTTAGCGTCCGGGAATAGAATAATTGACGTTTGTTTGTGTCACAAAATGGGCAGTCATTTATTAGTGACACAAATAGATACAACTGTACAATGGCTAGCCTATCGAAGCGTCGATAATCTAACAATTGATAGGAAGTCAGTGCACGCCCCTAACAACACATTGTTCAAAGCTTGTCTGACTAGTTTGGTAGGCCACCTTTTGATGGCCAGCTCTGGGTGTAGTGATGGTGCGAAGTCCGGTGTTAATCCGACCAGACCCGTGCTGCACGACAGTAGTGGGACGTCTCCAGAAGGGGAGAGTCCGAGCGGCTGGCGGACGCCGAATTGGCCTGCCGCTGGTGATGGTGAGGGACTGGTACTATTGCTGCCAATGAGGTCCTGAGGCGGTCTGGTTAGCCTGTCTTCTTAGAGGTGGAGGTGTTGTGATTCAAACACAGGTTGAGTGATGAATATTTTATTGAATAAATTGATGATTTTTATATTCAGAGTTATCTGCGTTTTATAGTTGTGACGTAATATTTTTTAGTGGAAATGTAAATAAAGGGTAATGGTGTTTATCTTCTAGATCAACATATTACTCTAGAAACTCGGGGCTCTCACTCACAATGATTAAATAAACTGTAACGGTAACTTATGCATCGCATGTTTTACCCACTGAGCCACCAAGGACTCTAGAATTGACTAAAAAGGCCCATTTTTGACTAGTTTTCCCACAAGCGTCATTTGAATTATTCCTTTGGTGAGCTATTAAAGATTTAAGAGTGAGAAACTTGAGCAGGGTCACGTATTCCGTGCGCAACAGAATTGATCCCTACCGTACCGCTCCCAAAGATACCCTATAAATTATCCGTACAAACGGCCAGCTAACCTTTCTAACACGGCTATAGTTTCATACTAATGATTCATTCATACCTCTAGGGACAGAGTCTTGTTTCTTGTGGATACAGGGTTATGTCAGAAGGGAGTACTCTGCTGAAAAGAACATGTATGGATATTAGGTATTATGGACTATACCGTAATATTCAGCTTCTGGACATATTTCATGCCTCTAAAAGAAGAAGCCAGTTTGTATGGGTAAAATGTTTTATACCACCTTATCTTACCTGCAAACAGCAATAAAGATTTTAGTATTTGTATGTCGGCGGCACATAGTATCGCCATCATCATCATTGATCGCATCCTTCTGCTGTGGGCGTAGCGGCGGGTAGTGTTGGATGAAACTCGCTAACACAATCAGATTTAAGAAGCACAGGTAACAAAGTTGGGTTTATAGCAAAGTACGTATCGTAGAACGCGCGATGGTTCAGTGCCGACCGCACGCGTCGAAAGCCAAGAGAGAACTGACTCGAACAATCCGTCCATTCGACAGCGCGCGCGCCACTAACTCTATCGAGCGCCACCAGGTGGCACTTGCGTCCTGGACACTACTAGATTGCAACTCTATTGAGATTCGATTGCGACTCGATTATGATTCGATTACGACATGTATTTAGACATGGGCCTTAATACACACACAGGACAATACCTACAGGAGAATACGCCACTCGGTCTTATTCTCGAGTTTAGTCTCGAAGACCAAATGATAAATCCGCCATTATTCATAATAACCGGGCACTATGAAAAATGCCCACTAAGAAGGGGCAATTTGATAATGATTACTCAGATAATCAAATTGAGTGGGCATTATACATATACCTATGGCTGACACAACCGTCACACTCATAAACTTAAGTTACTAACGGAAGTTGGACTGCTCATGGTATATATGTTACGGACCAAGTGATACATTATTCATAATGACCAGGCACAATGAAAAATGCCCACTAAAAAAGGGCAATTGGATAATAATTATTCAGATAATGAAATTGAGTGGGCATATACATATATTATTATAGCGCACATCTTTTGAGCAGAGTAATGCAAACATATTTAACTATTGTCCGGTTGCCTGGAAGAGATCGCTCTTAGCGATAAGGCCTTCATTTGTTTCACTAGATTTAAGAATTTATCTTTTGTTTATTCATTTTTAATTTTTGTGTTGTGAACATTAAAGTGTTTCTATCTATCAATCTATCTATTTTTTTCTATTACTCCAGACAGGGTCACTGAAATTTGACTCAACGTAGGCTCGTCAGAAGCATCCCGCATTTTTTATACACTCTAAAGGTAGTAGCGACAAGAGTAGGTGGAGTTGGGGTGCTCCGAGTCGGGTTTGGGTCTTAAGTAACCAAACCGGTCCCATTTGGGACCACACACCCATATTTATACCAATTTTTGTCCGGCCTGTGTGTCGACGCCCATTCAATTGTCATCTTTAGAAGCCTTCCTTCCACTCGACACCACCAAAACGACACCATCCGTGGTGTCGTATGGAATGTCTAGTCCATACGACACCACCCTAGTGATGTGCTGGTCCGCCATTAGTTTTTATGTATTTTATGTCGTCAGTATTAGTATCCATGTCCATTGTGAAAAATAAAAATATTCGGACGGAAAGACAAATTGCAATGAACAATGTCAAAATGACCATTTGAGTGACAGATAAATATAAACTTTATCTCATACATCTCGTACCTCATAAATGAAACTGCTTGAACTTAATTGGAGTTTTCATATCAACAATTTTGTATGGAGGTAACCTCACTATTAGTCGGTTGTGTCGTATGGACTAGTGATTCCATACGACACCACCGATGGTGTCGTTTTGGTGGTGTCGAGTGGAAGGAAGGTTTAGAAGTCAATAGTAGACACATAATTTAATCTCTCCAACAAGAACAAATTAAAAATTTTGATTAACCCCCGACTACCTCGGATTTGTTATCTGTACAACATTCTTTTTTTTTTTAAATAAAGAGTGACGAGACGATCAGGACATGTGCCTGATGGTAAGCAACATGCCTGACACATAACAGCACAGTGACACGCAGCTATTGGAACATGAAGAGTCCAAATCATTACCTAGCACTGCACTGCGTTCGTCACCCAGAGATCTAAGATCTTATATCTCTAAGCCCTGTAATTTCTCTGGAAACATTGCCCTTCAAACCGGAACACAGTAATGTTTGCACATTACTGCTTGGCGGTAGAATAACTGGCAAAGGTGTGGTACTTCCCCCAGGCAGACTCTACCAAGAGTCCTACCACTACAAAAAGTTCTACTAGTAAAGCCCTTTCATTTGATATCCATATTAAGGGAGTTTCGAAAAAATATGAATTTCGCCATTTTGTGGTGGCGGCCATCTTGGATTTGATTATTTTATAGTATAGTATTATGCTAGTCAAGCCCTTTCATTTGATACCCAAATTGAGGTAGGTTGTGAAGAAATATTTTGTCCGCCATTTTGTGGAGGCGGCGCTAAGAACATCCGCACGGATATTAGCTTTCAAATAAAAAAAAATGCATCGAAATCGGCCCATCCGTTTGAGCTCTACGGTGCCACAGACAGACACACACACAGGCAGACAGACAGACATCGACGTCAAACTTATAACATATTTTTTTTGGTCGGGGGTCAAAACAGACAGTTTCAATATAGTTATGACATCAACGTTTAGATAGGCAAATTAAACACACTATCCTAATGAAACCATATTATCCATTCGTGTCCAAGCCACGTACGTGGTTCAAAGGGTTAATATATTTTTAGATATTTATTTATTTTTCAAAATGACTTTTTCCGATTTCAATACAATTTAAACGGGATCACCTGAGAATAATTCATTTTAAAACTAAAAAAAACACAAAGTAGATTAATTAGTTCAGGTATCTTCAAGCTTCAGTTGAAGTACACAAATAAAACATTCTAACTAATTAATAACTTCCTTTCAAATTAGTTACCAAAAGTTCTTGGACAGTCTTCAAAAAAAGATCTCTCAAATTTCCCACGCTCACCTTCACGCAATCTATCCTGGACTTTGCCCAAATTAATCCAACCCTCATCCCTCCCGATGAGATTAACCACTGGCTGCAAGGAAGGGAAATTTTCACCCTTCGTTATCCAATTTGTAAGGGCAGTAAAATCTTATTTCCCTTCGAAAAGTTGGAAAATATAGATCCGAGTGAGATATTTGGAGACTTTTTTACAGCGGTTTTATAGACAAGAATATGATTTGCGATATAATATGGGGAAATAAGCCGGGGTAATCATATTTATGATTGTAATTTTTGCCAGATGGGGCATCGAGCTTCAGTTTTGAACTCACAATATCCGACTTATTACGAGTGATCCGGATTTCTGTCGTAGGAATCAAGCGAAGCTGGCATCTCTCCATCCTTTTCACACGTAGCGACCGTAGTACGAGTATAACTGAGTGTAAACCTTTGTGTTTCGAAACTATCGCTGATGGATAATGAGGCGTTTTCCAGACGCAAAAGACTTGTCAAAGATAGTTTTAAATATTGCCAAGACTGACAACACTATTGGTTTGGTTTGTGAAATTTCGCTAACAAAATAAAACAGTGGCGCCACCTACGGTGAAATTGTATCAGAATCTGTAGGGCGACACACCGTCTGATTGTAATCCAACGACGTGAGATTATTATAAACAATATAATAGAACAAAATTTTACTTAAATTGTCAAAGGCCAATGCAAAATATTGTAACGTAGGCACGTCTAATGTAGACAAGACACGATAACTAATACCTACGTTTAAAAATGTGATGGATTTCAGAGTACTTGAACAAAATTTTTAAATAAGCTTTGTTTAAGCATAAACATGTTTTGTTCGTTCCTGAACTAGAAAAATATATTTCACAGATATCGATAAAATGCATGCAGCACAATAGGCGGGACAACTAAAAAAAGTTATTAGTTCATCCGTTAGATTTTTTTTTTAAATATTGTGCTCGTATTTTTTTTTATGTTTCACAAACAAAAAATTACGAAGATACAGTGCTTAGAAGTTTTGAGCGACGTCACGTTATGTTACAATGTTTACGATAGAGTGACGTCCACGACCCTGGGGAGTTGTTTGATGTTCTATCTTCGGAAGTTTGATGGACTATTTTTTTGTAAATTCTTGGTAATTTGATGAAATAAAAAAAACGTGACCCTTATTTTCCACAATCTACCTGACGAACTTATTGTGTAATGGTGTTTATATTTTTGACCCTGGTGTTATCCAAATAATTTTTGACTTTGCCATGATTTTATGGCTGGGCACATAGAACAAAATGTATTATTGAAAGAAAGAGGTAAATAATAATTTAGCTTATGAAAGGTTAACTTAAACCTACATGAACTAAATTATTATTTATTAATTTAATAAATAATTTAATTAATAATACATTTTGTTCTATGTTCCCAGCCATAAAATCATATATACATATAATGTACATTTTATAATATTTTAATCGGATATACATATATAAATGCAAAATTTTATTTTTGTTGTGTTAGTTTTACTATTTAGGATTAGTTGTTTTGTTTCTCTCTTTAGTTTTATTGTTGTTATTTGATTTTTGTATGTAAATTAAGGGCCAGTTTGGTATGCCATCTCCTGCCATCACCTCGTTAGCTATTTCATTGCCAATATTATTATTTTTTGGTTTGTTTATTTTTGTGCTTTTTGGTTTTTTAATAACGAGTTTTTGTATTGTATTGTTAAGCCTAAGTGCAGCAGCAGTAGATGAATAAATATTTATACTTGTAGATATGTTATGTTGATATTGATCCTAGTTTTCTAGTGAGCCATAATAAACTCTAAAGTAACTAAGAGCAATCCATAGATAAAATTAAAATGTCACTCAAATAATATTCCAGTGATAGAATTTGAACGTAATTTGATATTTTCATAATTAATTTGAAGCTTTCATTCGAACTGTCACTTGCAGTTTCTAAACAAAGCGTCATAAATGTCCTAAAGAATATTATCTACGATAAATTATACTTCCCTGACTATCTCTCACTTGCAATGACAACCGACGAAGAAAAATAAGCCATTCAAACCAAATGTTCACCTAGTTTAATAGATTTAACACTTGAGAATAGGGTGACCATGCTTGGCTTGATAGCTTGTATTTATAGATATAAGCTATTTTGCTACCTGTTTTTTGGATGATGTCTTATAACAAATAAAAATGAGATGCAAATATTTCAAGATATTCTATTCAATGTGAACTCTGTCTCCCACAATACGTTGCTCCTATGTCATTGTATCGAAAAACAGATTTCCTATTAAAGATTTCCTAAATACATTTTCGTAGAAACACACAAAAAACCTTAGCATCAAATTTGATTTTACAATTTGTAGTTGTAACTATGGATAAAATCTGTGTACTTTTAACACGCCTCGGAAAAAATGGCGATATCAACAAAGAGGAAACAAATCTCACTGTTATATACAATGTAATTTGTACTAGGTACATATTTGATAAAGTTGGTATTATATTGGAAAATTGCCATGATATCAGTGACAAATCATTGTAAGTAGTAGTTGTAAGTATTGAGTGACAGACAAACAATGTGATTAATATATCCCGTACAAGATATCAAAATATAAGAGTAGTTTAGCATTAAAAAGTACTTACTACTTTACATTCTATGCACAAAACTCGCGTTACTCGTTATTCTATTTCAGTGAAATACAGAGCGAGAATAAGAAAGAATGACGCAGAGCTTTAGCGCCACTCGCCTCAATCAAAATGGGACAATCAGAACAAAAAAAAGAAAATTCTTAAAAATTTGTTTTTTGGAAGTTATATACTACCCAACATTTTAGTGACATTTCAGTTACAGGTTTTCAACCACACTCCAGTAACTTGGTCACCTACGGTGAAGCAGAGAAGAAAAAGAGGTGGAGCCGCTTGACTAGGCTTTGTATATAAGCCCATTGATTACTACTACTCTAACTACATCTGATTAATTAACTAAGTCTAAATTACATCTGATTAATGCTGTATGGATTTTAAGTTGTGACTTGTATAACATCAGGAAATTTACAATCAAATGCTAGCTTAGGTTCTACACACATCTGTCATAAACCAGTCAAAATTAGAGGTAGGTAACTAATATTTCTGAGTGTCATTATAAAAGTTGGTATTCTGTATTCGATAACAATAAACAGAAACCTATACAATCATCGAGAAAATGAGTATCAGTTTCCTATAAATATAAACATTTATGTTAGCCGTATTGATCGTGGTTACCCTACTTGAAAAATATCGCCATCTAGTTTGACAGACCTCTCGGTTTCACCGAAGCAGTTCTATTACAGAGCAAAGCGAGGTATCAAGTTATGATGGAAATGCTTATTAACGATCGTAAGGTCCTGTTAAGAAGTCTGCATTTAATGGACAAAGTTGGTCCAAGTTGTGCCATCAATAACTGATGGCCAAAGTTGCATGGCTAGTAATGGGAGCAAGGAAATAATTGATCTTTTTTTTCCTTTTTTTGTCAGCAATCAGATGGATGAGGGTGTGGTTTTTTGTAAGGGGACTTTTTGTAATGAAAAGCCAAAATGTTTTTTTTTTATAGAAAAGTAGCCTGAGTTTCCTTGGCTTTGAATGGTAGGAAGAATTTAACGTTACGTGATTACATTGCACACATTGAAGTAAAAAAGCTTTTTTTAATAGTCGATTACAGCAGTATCAGTTCTTACCAGATATTATATATACTAGATACCATAGATAGAGAATAAGTAGATAAATCAGGTTTTTCCGGACGGTTCCTTTGTAATAATCGTAAGCGTAAAGCGTAAGTCGTATCGTAAAAGTAATTATTGCTAGTGTAGATGCACTATCTCATAATCAATCATCATTTTGAACATCATTCCAAAACATCTGCCAGCTCGCTCTTGGCCAACGTGGTTCATGACGTCTTTGACCTTAAAAAAAAAAAACTCAGGGGTCGAATTGACAACCTCCTCCTTTTTTTGGAAGTCGGTTAAAAATTGAGAAATAACAGACAATATATTTGAGCATAAATAGTTTTTTGTTTCATTATGGAAATGACCACTTAAATAATATTAATTATGATTACAGAGTATTGGTACAATGAAAGTCTAGCCGAGGGTCATTGAGCATTAGATCAACATAAAAGAATAAACGTTACTAAAGATCTTAATTATTTTTGTTTTTGATTAGACGTCTAAAAGACAAGATTTTTGTAATATTTAAACGGATTATCCCTTTTAGATGAGAAAGAAAGTGGACTTATTTAGTGAATCTCTTAAAAAAACTGTTTCTTTTTTCTAATATGCTTGAGTTTTTTCATCAGATTCATCAGAATTTATATATATTTTTTAGGGTTATGGTTTCTGACTGACCTAATAAAACTAAATAATATTTTGTGTGTGTATTCAATTTAAAAGAAAGCGCTTTGATTTTTTTTAAATGCAAAAATATAATGAACTATTACATAAAGTGCAAGTGTGTAGTAGTTTCATATAAAAAATCGTTTATAATAATGAGTTATAGTAAACAGCTTAGTAAATGTTGTTTTGGAAGAGACAAAATTAAATTCTAAGTAATTATAAAAAATCGTAAAATAATTATTGCACCTGCAAACTCTATTCTATTCTTGAATAAACATAATTTTTATATACGACACTATCTTTAATGACGTGGGGGTATAGTCAACATTAACCATTATTAACTATCCACGTAAGGACGCCATATTGACTTGTCTGTTACGAGTACACAAATTAAATAACAACTTACTCGTAGCTGTATTTGTATTTAACGTAACGATCATATAAATTATCGTTAAAATTATATACTGCCGTCTTTCATAAGGGCTCGTAAATTAAATAATATATTGTCGTATATTTCGCGATAAAATGGAAGGTCTCTCACTCAAATCGTTAGAGAAAGTTTCCTTTTGTCAATGTGTCAGTGAAACCAATGTTCATAGTCCGCTATTTTTCTCCCAAATGAAAAGTTCTTTAAACATTCTTCCTTTTGTTTTATCTCCGTACGGATACTATAAATCTCATCTTTAGCCGTGGTAGCATGAACCAAAGATCTCATACTCAGATGAACCACGAAGTTTTTGTAGATGTGTAATTATATTTTTTTTTTATTATGGAACAAAAAATACTATTTGATGCAAAAAACTACATGGATAATAATATAACAACAAATCTGCCGTATCTAAACAATAAGATTTTGAACTGTGTGTAGGGTAGTATAGTATAGTGGTTTGCACTTTTAGGCTTGGTTCGGCTTAATACTAGCTGGAGGCCTTGGAATCAACCGATAGAAATGCCAAAAGGCTCATGATCAATGGCACTCTTGTTCAAAAAAGACTTCAAAGTCTGCAACATCGCCTTGAAATTGATGGCTTTTTGGCTATTTATCGGAAAATGCGCGTGACCCTTTTTTCTATCAGATTGCTTGTAGCATGAAAAAGCGACATCGTTTCATAACTGTCGTTCCAAAGAGTCCAACGAAGAGACTTGGCTCGACATTTATGATAATAACGTCTAGGCTGTGGAATGCGCTGCCTGAATTGGTTTTACCCGATAGTTACAATCTTGGTGTCTTCAAATCGAGAGTGCATCGGTTTCTTCTAGGTAAGCACGCTCCATCGTAAACCGCATTGTTACTTAACATCTGGCGAGATGGTGGTCAAGTGTAGTCATATAATACCTAGTTAAAAACAAATGCACAAAATGTAACAATATTAATGTTATGACGAGTACTTTTTAAACGTCAAAATAGGCTTTTTTAGTAAAAAAAAAAACGAAGGAAGTTCTCAAGTCGACGTGTACATTTTTTTTAAAACTACAAACCATAAAACGTTTTTACGATCTCTTAGCGATGAAAATGCCATTACTTAGCGTGAAGATGACATAATGTGAACAAGCATTGAAGTCTTAGGTCACGACCCCAATATATCAATGCATTTGGCACGATTGGAACCCCTTGTCCCTTTATCCAGGAAACAAAGTATTGTAAATAATAGAAAAGGAATAAAAGTTCGTTTTGTTTTTATATAAACGCCTTTGTAAAGTTAAGACTTATTGATTGAGGTTGTT